>CM048745.1:828280013-828737513 GCA_026315105.1 Locusta migratoria | reverse complement strand
ATCATTGTTTTCGATTGCTATGAGTGCCAAATGTCCGAGTCGAGCTTGAGCCATACTGTACCTCAGATGTGATTTGATAATTTTTAATTTGCTGAACGACCTTTCGGCTGCTGCAGAAGAATATAACTGCGGTAAATACTTCCGTAACCTCACATTCTAATAATGCATATTTTGTTAGAATTTCCTTAGACAACTGGCGAACTGTCCCTGTTGGGGTCAATTTCGGCAGGATGAATTAAAAGTCGAAGTTCCTTCATTCAGCAAAAATATTTTATACTGTATAATGTCTATTATCCGAAGTAATTTGGGGACATGGATATTCGGATATGGGAACTGTACACTTCTATTTGCCAATAAGAAGTACTGTACAGTAAATGTATTTATACTGTATTTGGAAGAGCGCGATCTTTGACATCGCGCGGAGCGGCACGCCGCAACACTTGGAAGACGCAGCTGTTGCTGTGAGCAGCTTTGATGCTGCCGCTACTTCTGCCGACTGAAGTGTGCCGATTGTTGGACACACTGACTGGCAGCTTCGCCTGTCAGCAGCGCCACGTAGTGGGGTCTTGTGAAGGCCCAATTAGAAGCATTGTTCCGCCAGCCGGTGGCTCAGTGCGGCTACTGTGGGAAATTCGGTTTGAGGGGAAGGGGATATGATGGACGATAGGGTGGGAGGGAAAAAAATTTAAATAAAAAATTCGACGCTCTACTGTAACTTTTTTCGACCGTCGC
Organism: Locusta migratoria; assembly: GCA_026315105.1. Classification (NCBI taxonomy): domain Eukaryota; kingdom Metazoa; phylum Arthropoda; class Insecta; order Orthoptera; family Acrididae; genus Locusta; species Locusta migratoria. The sequence continues at coordinate 828,736,781 of CM048745.1, read as the reverse complement.
TCACGTAGGCCGGGGGCCCCTGGAGCTCGGGGGCCCCGGGGCACTGCCCCGCCTAGCCCTACGATAGCTACGCCACTGTACACCATGCGGTAAGTGACAGGTGCAGTAATGACAGGAATGCCACCTGTCGCTCAGCTTTTGGCGGCCTTCACTCATCTGTGGACACACGTGTTTTTCTACCCGCAGTCAGTCAATGGAAAGATGAACAGAAGCAGAGCCACATTCGATTTCACTTTAAGCTACTTAAATATTTTACAGCAGGAAGAAGACGATGACACGTTAACGTTGTTGTTGCTCAACAAGAAAAGGAAAAGGAAGAACAAGGTTCACTGTCTTTTTGCGACACGTGACGATGAAGGCTGCTACAACATTTTGATTAATAGGCACCTTTTAAACGATGAAACTAAATTCAGACTTTATTTTAGGTTAAATGTCAGCCAGTTTTCACATGTTTTAGATCTTATAAAAAGTGATGTACACAAAAAATCCTGCAACCGGTTCAAGAAACCCATCAGTGAAGCTGAAAAACTCGCAGTAACACTGAGGTAAGTGTATCTTTATTTCGCAACAGTGTACCGCTGCCGTCAGGACTATTGTTTATGAGTACGAAAGTGTGTTCATCTGCAGTTTCTGATGCAGCTTACTTCTCTCACGTCACGAACGTTTTTTATTTCAACAGATATTGATTCAACTCTGTACTCTTTGAAATCAGTCCCAGTGCTTGAAACCGGGAACAGTACCTTAATGTGTTCTTCTTTGTTCAGGTTCTTGGCAACGGGAGAATCTTACGCATCCTTAGCATACTCCTTCCGAATATCAACAGGATACATCAGTCGAATTGTGGAAGAAGTACTCACCGCTCTTGTCAACAAACTTTCGCCCATTTACTTGCCAGTTCCTTCAAAAGAGAAACTCTTGGAACAGGCAAATGAATTTTATAACAAATGGCAGTTTCCAAACTGTGTCGGTGCAATAGACGGCAAGCACATAAGGATGATTTGTCCACCTAATTCTGGATCCCTTTAGTACAATCACCATGACTATTTTTCTATTGTTCTGTTAGCAATTGTCGATGCAAATTATAAGTTTGTAATGGATCATATGGAAAAGAAGGAGACAGTGGCATCTTACAAAAATCAAAAATAGGCAAGTTGCTTAGCCTGAAAAAACTCTTCCAGATTCAGATACTGTGACACCATACGTCATTGTGGGTGATGAAGCATTCCGTTTGGCCAAACACATGATGAAACCATATTCAAAAAGGGAAGCACGCCAGGATATAAAAAAAAGAACTTACAATTACAGACACTGTCGGGCCAGAAGAGTCTCAGAAAATAGTTTCGCACTCCTGGCTCAAGTTTTTAGAGTTTTCTACCAACCAATCGCTGTTAAAGTGGCTACGTGTGACAAAATAGTTATTGCAGCATGTTGTTTGCATAACCTTTTGAGAGATGCTTATCTCGAAAACAATGGGGAACCCTACTATACAGAGGACAAAACGCTGCAACAGCCTATTAAAAACCTTCTTGCCATCACACCTCGTGGTGGTTTCTCACAACTGGAAGGTTTCCATGTTAGAAACAAGTTTACAGATTATTTCGTAAATGAAGGGTCTGTACCCTGGCAAAACAGATACTAAAGAAGTATAAATATCAGCAGCATATCGTAATTATCTTATGTAATACAGCCGTATTTTATTTATGTAGTTCATTTTGTAATGTACTTGTTTATTCTGTTTATAGTGCCAAAAATAAAAAAAATAATGATTTTCAAACGGCAATGGGAGTTTTTCATTTTTTACAAATTCGATGTAATTTTTTGTTGGTCTAAATTATTCTGATGTTCTCACTGCTCAAAGGGTAACTGCCATTAATTGGCAAAGTAATTTCCTTCTATATGTGATCTCGGAACAAAATGTCCTCTCAGTTAAAGTGTTGTCAATTACAGTCACTAATGTGACTTTAATTGCATCAGGCCAATACTCATTAGTGGTTCTCGTCATTGTTTGGTAACATTGGACCACGTGTAAGTTATTGAATATAAGTTATCTGATTTCCTCCTGTCATTTGCTGCTTTATATCGTAACAACAGATCAGACAATGATAGTGCACTTATGTCGCTCTACTATTGTTACTAAACAATATGGTATCGTACCAAGTTATTTAAAACGACAAAATTTAAAAACATGAAACTGAATAAAACGATAAGAATCAAACGTATGGATTTTTTTAAATAATAATTAAAAAAGAAAAGAATCGCACACATTTCGAAATGAAATGACCCTTTTAATGAACAAAAGTACACAATGTATGAAACTTACACCTAGATCGTCTCAGATAATTTTAGCCTGGTCTGACGTAGTGTGAAACTTCTCATTTTCCAGTAGCATGTCCATCACTAGATTGCAAACTCTTCTCTTTGTCTCTGCTAAAATAGTAGGATGGAATGATTTCATCGTCACGCCCATGCTGCGTAGGAACAAATCTACGTCATCTTCCTTCGCAGTTGTCTCCAGGTATTTTATTTTTATTTGTTCAAATGCCGTTTCTCTTTCAGCCTGTCGCTTTTCGAGCAGGGCATATATTTTATCCTCGGAGCTTAACTTCTTCCTCTTCCGTAAATTTGTGCTGCTGGGCTGAGGATCTTGATTAATCTGCATGGAGGTTGCATGTTCATCTGGTGTGGATTCCATTCCTTCCAACTCAGGCGTTTCCAGCTGAAGAGATTCAACTTCTGTATTGGCCTCAAAATCAGTTATGAGGTTAGAAACTGCACTTTCTGTCTTTTCTTCTGACTGAGACACGGAAATGTTGGAGATAGATCTGGAATGAAGTGTTTCTTGTTGTAGCTTGTGAAATACATCAATATGATGCAAAATATATTACTTCCAATCATAAGAAATGCAGCTGAAAGCAGTTTGCCCTTAATATCAAGAAATTTACTTACTGTCTTTCATATTGAACTGTATCCAGGAAAGCTAAGTGATCAAGAAGCACCCATTTCCTTGGCTTTGCTGAGGCATTTGATCCTGTCCCAAGCTTTCTTTCACGTTTATTTCTTTGATATGTGTCTCGGATGTTCCTCCATCTGTTTTTGCAAACATCACCTAAAATTCCAACGAAACGTAAGTGTATTATAATGAGCTAGTCTTTTGCAATTTATATCACCACAAATAAGAATAATGCAAAAAATGGAGGAGCAAGTTTATTTTCATCATTATAATTCTACATTTGCATGGAATGTCCTGATTTTTCTTAACTGCAAAGAAAAAATTGCACTTTATTATAAAATAATTTACATATATTTAACTCACTTGTTAGTTTCAGTTGTGCAGCAATGTCTTCCCATATACTGTCTCTAAGAAAAATATCCCTGTACTTAGGGTTTTTTAAATCGAATATACATGAATGTTGTGAGACCAGCTCACAGAGCATTACGTCTTGCGTGTGGCTCATATCTGATTTTCTTGGGTTGTACTGGCTCGACATCTTCCTTCCAACGCCTTGAGTCGTCGACGACGTCAATCGCAACACTGCTCACTGCTGCAGTGTTGCGATTGCCATCGCGTCAGCCGCGCGCCGCACCCCAAACTCAAACTGCGCATGCGCGAACAGCCAGCCTCTGACGTCACGCGCCGCACAGCCGCAGCCGCAGCCACCAGTCGCGCCTTGGACAACCCACCTTAAGGTGGAAGGTGGGTTGTCCAAGACGCGGCTGTTAACTGCGATTGCGGCTCGGCCCCCCTCCCTTTTCCAGCCGTGGCAGATGGCGGCGAGTCGGCAGCACGACGGCAGCCGCTGCCGTTTACCAAGATGCGGCTCCTGTTCAGCGACTCGGGAAATTCATGACGAAAATAAAATTTCCGATTTTCTTCCTGTAAAAAATACTGCTTGTTAAGAAAGCAAAGCTACATCAGTTCCCACATTTAGTTTTTCGTTACAGATTCTCGTTTTCCTTTAAAAAATTAAAAAGCGCTACTTTCAGTTGTGCGTGTTTTTTCACGTTTTATTACATCTCTGTCGAGTTTGAGGAAACTAGGGCGCAAAAAAATTTGGTTTTTGCATATCTTGTAGTATCATACCCCAGCTTGATAACGAAGTGTCTATTTTCTCAAAATTCCTCATAGTTATTCAGATACTTAATTTTCAACTAACCTATTGCATTAAACTTGAAGTGTTTACATCGAAAAATGTAGTCGCTGGCTACTTTGCGTATGGTTCATTTTAGGTCATACATTGTTGCGGATGAAATGAAGCCAATAATTTGAAATTATTTTTAAAGTTGAGAGCAGGACGATACCTGTCTCCGTTTTAGAGATATTGGCTCGTATATCTACGGTACGGGAGCGTCGCAACTAGCGCGCCAGTTCTCTCCATGTGCAACCTGAATTGTGCGGAGGTAACAATCATCACATCTTATAAGCAGTTGAAGATGTTGAACCCTTTTTTTAAATGATAGCCTGGGAAGGAATTCATGTTTTATACAATCATTAATACTCAAAGCTTTTCTTATCTGCAGGTATACAGAAATAACTATAGTTTTTTTTACGAAGAAACGAGGTATTAATTAAACAGTATTTAATATTTATGGATGTTTATTGCCGTCTATTGCAACTAAATGAAAGGGGTCTCGCTTCTTTATTTGTGAGCCATCATCAATGGCAGTTTTTTAGTGTTAATTCTATGTGCGACTTCATGAAGCTATGTGTGGATTCTCCAAAGGGATGAAAGTTTTGGTTCTTTAATTCATCAGGCTTTTTTTTTTCATTTTAACTGATTGGATTCACCTTCTGTATTGCCTTTCAAATAAGTCCCAGTGTTGGAAACGTACAGTTGAATTTTTTCCAAGGGAGATCAAAAATAGCAAACACATAACAAAGATTTTTCTGCAGCTTGTTAAATGTATCAACAATAGTTGTAAGACTGTTCGCTGTTTTGTTATAATTTATTTCATTCTGACCGGTTTCTGTCCTAAACCATCTTCCAGCGAATATGGAAAACAAAAAGATTTTAAAATATCGGAGATGTCATCCATACCGTATACGAGCCATTTGAATCTAAATGGTACACCACAACATTTATCTTTGTTCATATAAACTAAGATAATTTTTGCGGCGCGCCACAAAACGGACTGTATTGGTATGAATCAAATTATTGAAAATATTACATTAACGTTGTCATGCATTTCCTTACACCTGTGGGATCACCTAAACAAACAAAAAAATTGTTACCACCGGTCACATTTTTTATTTCCAAAACCCTAGAGGCCAATACAGCTCCTTTTCCAACCTTCATTTCTCTTTTATTTCTCCGAATATTTTCAGTCTACTCTTATATATGTCACTAAATTGCCATGAAATCTAAATCTGTTCAATATACAAAGGCATTAGCTTAATGGCGAGACGAGCACATCTTTTGAGTGGTTCATATCCGTTTTTGTTCGGTCCGCTTGGCTCGACATCTTCCTGCCGCTGCCTTGAGTCGTCGCGACTCCCATCGCAACACTGCTCACTGGTGCAGTCCTGCGATTGTCGCCGCGTCAGCCGCGCGCCGCACTCCAAACTCAAAGTGCGCATGCGCGAGCAGGCAGCCTCTGACGTCACGAGCCGATCCATCGCAGCCGCAGGCAGCAATCGCGCCTTGGACAACCCACCTTTACAGCGCATAGAGGAAGCATCTCGCTCCGTGACACTGGCGACGTTACAACTCGGCCGCACCACATTTAGAAGGCGCATTGCATTATGCGCAGCGCTTGTGGTATCTGCCCCTGAAACTTTGAAGCGTTGTAGCTCCCAAACTAACAGTGATAGGTATGTAGTTTAAATTGATTTGGACGCAGCTGGTTTCAACGAATCCAATGCACGATATAAAAAACTATTGTTCCATAAAAAATTATATCTTTTTGCTGTAACTCCTTGGAAAATGATACAATAAACTATGTTCATAGCTCCGCAGAAAGTGTAACATTTCTTGTGTTGACCTATCGCATTAAAATTTCCCGTCACCTATTATTTCATAAGTATCAGAGGCAAACACACTTAGTGAAACACCCTGTATATAATAGCCAAAGTGAGATTGTAAGACCACCTTTATTTGTAAAATTAATTCTAGCTGAAGGGAGCCAGGTGAAAGCTTACCTCAAACATATAATTCTGGCCGTAAGAAACAGTTAAAGGGTTCGCGTGAACTACAACAATTTCATGAAGGTGGCTGAAAGAACATTTATAGCGCAACGGAATTAAAACATGATAATACGCATCTGAATTTGTTCTCAGCACTTATTAAAAACAACATTAAATAAAAACAGGAGGGTATTCATAAACTAATATTTATAAGAAGGATAAAATTTCACTGACAATAAATTATTTATTCAGTTCAAACATGAGCAAATGGGGGAATCAATTTTGTTAAACAATCAAATGCATCCCACATTGAAAATTAAGCTAAAGTAATCTGAACTAAACATCATCGGGGGAAGGATTTACAATCAACAAGCATTCATCCACTCAGCGTGCTGATACGAAGCAGAAGCAGGCGCCGCTACCGTAGGCGAAATTCAGCGAACCAGGATGTACCACACAACAAAAGGAAAATAAACTTCGTAGGTGGCTCTGGTCTGTCTTTCTGTTCTTGAGATGGTACGCGATGATAGCGAGATTAATTTCCATTTAAATCAAACCGTGAGCATTCAGACTTACTGAGACACACAGAACGTGTCTGCTACATTACATATTCGCACCCCACTGAAGACGAAGTGCTTGAAGATCGTGTTCATTTCAACAAAAATCAACGGAATCATAGATTACGAAACATGAAAACACAATAGTAAGGCACTGGTGTGTGAGCAGTGGCCAGAACTCAAGTGACTAGCTATAAACCCTTGAAGTCGGAGTTCGGGGCCACGTGGTTGCAAAAACCAGTAAAAATACAAAAATGCAATTTCTGAAAAATAAAGAAAATTAGCTACGGCATGCAACCCTTAGAAATACGTAGGGTATAATAAGGAAACTAAATAAGCACAGTTAGACGCGATTGGAAGGTTTTACACGGATGGACGAAGTCCAGTCTTTAAAAATCAGAAAAATGACATAAATTAAAAGTCGGAGTAAATCAACTAAGAAATACGGCATGTAACCCCTAGAAATACATAGTATTTCATAAGCAAGCTAATAAAGGGGATAGTACAAGGCCAGAAGAGAATTTACTGACGGGGTCTGAATGCAAAGTACAAGTTTGGAAACGAAACAGCAATTTAAAATAGATGGAGAGGAGATCGCGATGCTTTAAGGGAAATAAGAAAGATACATGCATAATGTCTGCCCTGACGGGCATAAAAACAAGCACAAGCGTAGTTGAAGACTTTGTTCTAAGAACACACCACGTGGAGCCCATATCACCTGCAGAAGGAGAAAATGGAAAGTAATATTTCACATGCGCTACACAGAATAAAAATATTCCCGCACATTAGTCGCGTCCCACAAAGCTACAAAGAAATTAAACAGAGTTTGTACACCGCTAGCTAGTCTCACAAGGTTACAGATACCCAGTCGTTATCAAACCGAATTAGTTACATATTTACCGCGTTTACCTATGCAAAATCACCGAAATGAAATTGTATACACTTACGTACATGATCAGAGGAACTTATTCCGAAAAATGAACTTACGTTCTGAAGGCTAACTTGCACAAACCGGACAACGAATAGCTACCATCTCAGCCGGCCATGGTGGCTGAGGTGACTGAGGTGCTCCAGTCACTGTCAGCACAGCCACTACGGTCGGGGGTTCGAATCCCCCTCGGGCATGGATATTTGTGCCGTCTTTAGTCTTAGTTAGTTCATAAGTAGTTTGTAAGCTTAGGGACTGATGACCCCGTAGTTAAGTCCCATAAGTTGTACAAACATTTGAACATTTGCTACCATCTCAAGAAAGGAAAGAAAATCAGAACATCTTACCAGGTCGAAGCGCAGCCAGAGAGTGAAGAATCAGTCAGCGAGTTGCCCGCCAGGGATGCAAATGGGTAAAAACCCCAGAAAACTGAGGTGGTGCGGAGACCCTTGACCCCACCGAGGCTCGCTAGCGGGCATTGGCAATTCACCTTGCAACCAAAGAGTGGAGGAACCTCTTCGGTAGCATCAAAAGCAGAAGTTGGTAACGACTACCTATCGACACGAAGCCAGAGAAACTTGCAAAGCGAGCAGCCAGCAGCCGACGACGAAAATTCTCATAAATACACTTAGACTGCCATGCTATAAGATGCTCATACATGCACATACAGAAAAAAGCAAGCACACATTCTCACAGGGACAGTGGCGTCACAGAGAAACCGCTCATATTGCCACATTCAAAGACACAATGATAAATTGTTAGCATAACAAAATACCAGCAATATTAACACAGTATTACAGAAACTAACATTTAAAAACATGAAATGGAATGCTATTCCTCATGCCTCCGAACGAAAGAGGTTCTCGATTAGCAGAAAAGCCCGTCTAGTGAAGTTAGATAAATACAAAGTTAAAAACCTAGGGAAGACGGCAGACAGCCCTCAACCAACTATCATCACCATTCGGTTTTCTCACAAGGAGATCCCTGGTGCCTCTTTCCATTATTGGCCTTGGAAAAGATGAACCAGAGAAATGGATATGGTGGGAGCAGACACAATCCTATCATTTGTGATCCTTGGCGACATCCAGGAGAAAGTAAGTGCGGACACCTCACGATTCCATCTAAACGCAAAACAAACAGGGCTCGTAGACAACGAGAGGAAAACAAAATATCTCGTTGTATCACGACATCGAGCTCTTCCTCTTTCCATTATTGTTGAAGGGAATGCTTTCGAACATGTGACAGAATTCAAGTACCTGGGATGTGGGATCCATATTGACCAGCAAAAATGAAGTAACGAAAGAGGTGCAATAACAAATAGCAAACGCTAATCATATCTTCTTCAGCCTAAACAACCTTTTCAGATCCAGGCCAATATCGCAGTAAAGATTCGTTTGTACATGACACTGACATGACCGGTAGTGTTATACGGTTGTGAAACCTGGGCAACTTCAGCAATAACTGAAGAAACCATATCTGCGTTCGAAAGGAAGATATTCCGAAAAATATATGGACTCGTATACAAAACCATAGAAGGTAAATGGGAACGAAGAACAAAGAAAGACATTTACCAGGGGTATGTAAAGCACACATTGGCCGAATATTGTGGCAGAAGAGGCTAAAATGGTTTGGGTGCATATTCTGAGCCGACGAATCCCTCCCAGATCGTGTTGTACGTTCCCAACCTGCTGGAAGACGCTCAAAGGGACGCCCGAAGACGCGATAGAAGGATTTGGTATTGCCAGTCCTCAAAAAAGTGGAGCCGACAGCGGTGGAAAATGAGGCTGGAGACCGACAACGTTGGACGGTCATCTGTAATAAATGTGTCCTGTATTGAGATTGTGACTGACTGATGCTTTATTTTACTTTTTATTTTTGTAATGTATACCTTTTTATAATGTGTTGTCTGCATTCCTCTATAGCTGTGGTTGTACCCTTTTTATTCTGCTGTAAATGATGACGATGATGATGTATATATGCCTTAGTACCCGGCGTTGCTCAGGTATTTATTTATTTTAGTACTCTATCAGTCCGTGCCCGTGTTTCTCTCTCTGTTCATCACATTGTTCCTCTCTCTCAGTTTGTGTCCTCCTCTTCCTCTCTCCACCCATACCCTCCTCTCCTCTCTCTAAATTTCTTGTTCTGTGCCTTTCATCCTTACTGAGTTTATCTCTTACCTTAAGCCCTTTTTCCACGTCCTCTTCCAACTGTATCTACTTCCAACTCATGCTGCTCCACCAACATCTCCTCCTCCTCCACCCACTCTATACATATCCATGCATCATGTCCTCCCTCTTTTGTAAGCGATAGCATACGTAGTTCACAATAACATTTCCCACATTGTGTATTTATTACAGTCTTCATTGGTCCTTCTCCTTTTCTCCTCTCTTCCTCCCCCTGCCACCTGGTCATAATTTCTTTCCTCTGCCCTCCCTCGGCACATCTGTTCTCTCGGCTCGTCTATTTCCCTCTCTCTCGGCCGACCTTCTCCTTCTCTATCTCCCCCAAGTCCCTCTCTCCCCATCTCCTGCTACCCATGTCGATGGACAGTTAGATATATTTGACAACGCTCGTGGTGATCTGTGAAACGATGTCGAAGATGATCGCCGCGATGGATTATCCGCCGCATTCCGCCGTCCGCAGGCCGCCGTCGGGGGTTCGAATCCTCTCTCGGGCATGGAAGTTTGTGCCGTTTTTAGTATAAGGTAGTTCATAAGTAGTTTGTAAGTTTAGGGACTGATGACACCGCAGTTAAGTCCTTTTAACCTTACTAACATTTTCGACGATGATCGCACGGTGCCCTATGCCAAGCGCCGTCTTCATAAATATAAAATGTTTCTCTACAAATACATAGATCCATGTCACAACTATTTCAACGTTTCCTTTTCTTTGAGAGAATGATGCAGGAAGTTATGGCTGGCCTCAAAAACCAATACAAATACCCCTTGTCTAACAGTCATGGTACTTAGTGTTTGCAAAGACGTAAATAATATTGAAAATGATTTCTTAATTAAAGCAATCTGACTAACCACCACAAGAAATGAAAACAAGTTGTTAAGGGGGACTGTATACCACGGAAATACGTAAGTAGAATCAAATCATTAATTCCCTCCAACGCTAAATTCAAGATTCCTTGATGCGAAGAATGTGTCCTAGCAATCGATCCATTATTTTAGTCAAGGTATGCCAAAACTTCATTTCTGCTCAGTACGATCCTGCTAATCTCCAACAGTCCTCTGTAGCACCACATTTCAAAAGCCTCTATCCTCTTCCTGTCCGTACTGATTAACGTCCAAGTTTCACTCCCATACAAGGCAACACTCCACATAAATGCCTTCAGAAAGGACTTCCTTACACTTAAATTAATATTCGATGTTAACAAATTACTCTTTTTCAAAAACGCTTATCTTTCCATTGCCATTCTGCATTTTATGTCCTCTTCCAGGTCCTTGGCTGTCTCTGACAGAGTTACAATTTCATAGGCAATATGCAATGTTTTTATTTCTTCACCCTGAACTTTAATTCCTTCTCCAAATATTTTCTTGCTTTTTTATATAGCTTGCTCAGTAAACAAATTGAATAAGATTGGAGAAAGGCTGTCTTACTCCCTTCCCAACAACTGCATCCCTTTCATGTCCTTGAACTCTAACAACCGCCGTCTGGTTTTTGTACAAGTTGTAAATAACTATTCATTTCCTATATTTTACTCCTGCTTGCATCAGAATTTTAAGAGTGTGTATTCCAGTCAACATTGTCAAAAAAAATTTCCAAATCTATAAAAGTTAGAAATGTAGGTTTGCCTTTCCTTAGCCTATTTTCTACGATAAGTACTAAAGTGAGTATTGTCTCCCGTGTTTCTACATTTCTCCTGAATCCAAACTGATCTTCCCCGACGTCGGATTATACCTGCTTTTCCATCGTGTTAGTATTTTGCAACCATGACTTATTAAACTGATGGTTTTGTAATTTTCACACATGCCTGCTTTCTTTGGAATTGGAATTATTATTTTTTTTTCTTAAAGTCTGAGAGTATTTGGCTTGTTTCATACATCTTACACATCAGGTGAAATAGTTTTGTCATGAGTGGTTCTCCCAGCGTGAAGTACTTACGTATCAAATATGGAACAAAAACCAAATTACGAAATTATCAGCAAAAATTGTTGACAATTGGACATTAATGTTGCAGCTATTTTAACCATCTCTATGGACTGTTTATATCTTCGTGACTTGCTACTACCCAAGAAAGAGGATGGTAGCTTGGTCCACACAGACCGGCCGCGGTGGCCGAGAGGACTGAGGCGCTCCAGTCACGGTCTGCGCGGCCACTACGGTCGGGGGTTCGAATCCCCCCTCGGGCATGGGTATTTGTGCCGTCCTTAGGTTCAGCTAGTTCACAAGTAGTTTGTAAGTTTAGGGACTGATGAACCCGTAGTTAAGTCCCATAAGCTATACAAACATTTGAACATTTTTTGGACCACACAGTATACCAGATATCGGCACACACGGGGCGTGATCTTTATCCAAATTGAGGGCATTGTTGTACTGTAGTGGCTGTGTTGACTATAACTGATATTTTTTTCAGCTGGCCTATTCTTTCGAGTCAATGCTCCACTGTCGCTTGTGCACGACTGTGTTGCAAATAATTTTCGCGTGTTGGATGTTGCCTATAAGTCCTTAAGGCTTCAGCCTTTGCAGTAGAACACCAAGAAGATCTGCCGGCTGTACTGATAGTGGGATCGCGGTGTCGGCTGCACGTTACTACACCACTAGAAGTAAACTGACAGGGTCTTCACGGATGTTGTCGTATTCCGAATAATTGTTAAGTTCCTCCAAAATCTTCGTTTGATATGCATTCCAGTCAACTTTTCTCGTATTCCAGTTGTAAATGAGAGTGTTTTTTTATCACTGTGCGGAACATCGTACTGTTATCAAAATTGGTAGGTGGTGCTCCAACACATGCCATGTCCCGGGTTTCGCAATGACAGGTGCGCAAAGGTAATGGCAGCTGCACTAGAACATTGTCCTGGCCTGGTGATTCGAGTAGGTGTTCCATTATGCAGTACTGTAAAAACTGTTTCAAATGTCTGTAAATCTATCGGACCAAACTGCGTGGTCATCAGTCCGTAGCTTACAAACAACTTAAACCTAGGTAGACTAACCTACGGACAAACACACACACACCCATGCCCCAGGGAGGACTCGAACCTCCACGGCGAGCAACCGCGCGCTCCGCAGCGAGACGCTTTAGACCGCTCGGCTACTCCACCGCGGCCATAAGCTTCAATGGAAGGGAGTGAATTAGTTTCTTCAACGGGCGTGGTAGATAGTAGTCTGTCTGGAAACTGACACTCCGAGGCATCAGCATCGGGAAAAAAACGGTTCAAATGTTTGTATAGCTTATGGGACTTAACTACGGGGTCATCAGTCCCTAAACTTACAAACTACTTACGAACTTGTGGTGTCGCACAAGTCTAAAGTGCGCGCCACCTACTTTCTCCGCGCGCCGCCATGCACGCACTGCGCGGCGTTCTTACGTCAGCCACGAGCGCCCTCTGCTGCTATCCCGCTCGTGACCACCACTGAACGACATCTTGCACTTGGGACTGAGATAGGAACCAACTAACACTTCGGAATCAGATAGGCACCAGTGAAGACTTGGCTATCGGATTGGCACTAGGCAGGCCTCTATATAAACTATGTATCAGCATTCTGCCGTCAAGAACTATGTAAAAGTTAAGTATTACTAAGTCTCTATGAAATACATATCTCGTTCTAATTTACTCTAGTGTTTCTAGTTTCTGCTGTCCCACTGACTGCTCACCTTCGTACCTGCACAAGCGTGCTACCTTTATTCCTGTGTCGGTCACTTTCTACTCGGCCACCGACACTAACGACGGAAACGAGACACAAAAGCGGCGACGAGGCTGGGACACGAAAGAACTAGCTAACACTAAGGATGGCACAAATATCCATGCCCGAGGGGGGGACTCGAACCCCCGACCGTTGTGGCCGCACTCCCCTCGGCCACCGCGGCCGGCCATCAGCATCTGCACTGCGTTCGAATTTCTATCATTAACCCGTGGGCGACAGCGCCATTCATTATAACTTCAGCAGAACGCGGTGCAGATTTGCTACCACTGTGTATACCGAGTTACACACCTAGTATTCAGTGATCGTGATGACAAAAATAGTATAGTGTACAGGTAGAAAAACTACATTTTAAATATCTTAATTAGTATATCAATTACTTTCGGTGGATAAATATAACAAATGTAACATTATTCCCAAAGTGGATGATAATCGTGTATAATAGACCCAGCAGTATGCCATTCCCTATTTCGTTCCTTTCCTGTAGTTCCTGCCTCTTGAGTAATTAGTGTCAGTTTTATTCCGTGTTATGCGGAACTCAGTACACATCAGTGGCGTAACTATGGGGGGGGGGGGGGGGGAATAGAATCCTCCAGAAACCGACAAAAGGACAGAGAGAGAGAAATTAGAAAAGAAAAAAAATCGTATAACAGCAATTTGGTAAAGGTAAAGATCGGAAACTTGAGGTGTTTTACCATAAGCTTTCAAATTCAATTGTTCAAATCTTTGTAAATCTATCGGACCAAGCTGCGTGGTCATCAGTTCGTAGCTTACAAACTACTTTAACCTAGGAAAACTTACCTAAGGACAAACACACACACCCATGCCCCAGGGAGGACTCGAACCTCCACGGCGAGTAACCGCGCGCTCCGCAGTACTGTAAGATCCTCCTCTTCTACGTGCTACAATCAATATGTTCTGAGACTGACTATATAACGGCCCTGTGGTGCACTACAGCGCTTAGGTGGCGCCGTGGTGTGGTACTGTAGAGGCGGGCGCCGCCAGACACCACGACGCCCGTAAGCAGCGAGACGTCATCAGCCTACACCTGGGCGGGCTCGACTCCCCTGGGGCGTACAGCAGGGCGGCGCGTGTCTCCACGGCAGCGTCGTGTGGTGTGGTGTGGTGTGGTGTGGTGTGTTGGGGTACTGTGGGACGAGGTCCGCCGCCAGCTCGACTCAGCGGAATCCGAGCTGCGTCCGCACGCCTTGCTGGTGCCTCAACGGGCGATTCTGCCTGCCACTCGCAAAGCCTGCCCGAGTCACGACCAGGGGAGCCACTCAACCGCGAGAAACTAATAAAGAAATAAATTGTATTTTCACAGGCACCACGAGTCTTCATTTACCACTACCCCACATCCATCCAATCTGCTATGGCCGTCCCCCGTCACAGTACCGTGACAATTAGTCTCTCGTCCCTGCAAGCCAGCTGAGTGTAGGGATGGGCAAAAAATATCAATATATCAAAATATCGATATTTTTTTGGAAATTTATCGATATTTATCGACGATACTTTATTTTCCTATTTATTGATATATCGATATTAAATTTTTAATATCGAAAGCGATATTTTTAAAAGCCACCCTATTTTTAAATTAGATTAGATTCTTTAATGGCCGACGGGCATTGATAGGTGGCAAGGAGACAAGAATGCGTGGAGAGGAGACGGTTCAGTGCTGGCAACCTCTTTACTCCTGAGCTGTGCTCACTGCACCGTACTGATCAGTTTGATTTTATGAAAAGGGGTTACAGAAATGTTAATCGACAAATGTAATGCTTATTTCATTGTAAAATAAAACTAGTGATATCACTCTCACACAATGAAGGAAAAGAGTTTCTTGGTAGAAATACGAATTCCGACCTTTAGGCGTAATTGTTGTGAAACGTCATAGGCAGAGGCCAAGTTTTCGTGGCTGCACTGTGCTTTCCCCCTTTGTTTGAATGTTCTATATTGTTAGAGAGTCATCGGGACTTCATCTAGTGTTGCTAAGCCACCGTCTAGTGCAGTTCATCAGTTGCGTGGCGGCGTGTCCGTTATCTTGTTGGTGTGTCATTCGACTTCAACCAGGTTATTTTCAAGTCAACTATGTCCGCCATTTGGAAGTTCTTTATAAAAGAAGCTAAAATAAACCTGTTTCATGTGACTTATGTGGTAAAATTTACAAAACATCTGGAAATACCACAAATTTGGCAGCGGATTAAAAAGTTAAGCACCATTTTGCATACGTACAACTGGTAAAAGGATGAACAAACTCCGTTGCGCAATTGGCAACATCTTCAACTTGTACAAACATGCAGTTGGCTTCTGCTGAAGTTGAAGACGATATCGATTGTGCAGCTTCCAATTCTTCATCGATGGACCAAATGGACGATTCTAATATTGACCTTGAAGTATTGTTAACTAACTTACAGAATTCTTAATCTACATTATTTACGCTAACAGCACGTGATTTTAACTTTGAGTAATATCTATTATTATTTTTTTATAAATTATCCGACTATGATAATGCTTTCTTCCTGTGTTTCTTTTTTATTGGGGAACAATGTCCAGCAGTAATGATTCCTGCCAAACCAAATCCAATTCTGATATAGACATATGTACGCAAGAAGGTATAGAATCAAGAATAAATTGTTTAGAGCGAAGCACCCAAGCTAGACTGGCACCTTGGCTACAGCTTTTAAAGTTGGCACCTTGGTAAATATTGTGTGTATTTGTCATAGATTCGCCGCGGTGGAGTAGGTGAGCGGTCTAAAGCGTCTCGCTGCAGAGCGCGCGGTTGCTCGCCGTGGAGGTTCGAGTCCTCCCTGGGGCATGGGTGTGTGTGTTTGTCCTTAGGTCAGTTCACCTAGGTTTAAGTAGTTTGTAAGCTACTGACTGATGACCACGCAGTTTGGTACGATAGATTTGCAGACATGTGAACATGTCTTAGATTCGTCACAACAAAACCGTGGTTTTGATTAAAATTATTAATTTAGCATTCTATGTAAAGATTTCACCGATATATCGAAATATCGATATTCTTATTTCAATAAAATCGATATTTTTTAATAAATATCGTTACGATATATATCGCTAATTCTAAAATTTTGCCCATCCCTAGTTGAGTGCTTGCAGTCGACGCCGACGTACAGTCATTTATGTAGAAAGACAATCTGGATCATCCAACCAGTGTCGATATTATCTTAGTTAATCTTCATAGACATACACTACTTCACGACTGCCGTGGCCGCGCGCAGCCATAGTGTGCAGTCACGGCACACCTGGAGTAGTCATAACCAGCCACATTGGCTGTATATGTTTGTAAAGATGACCTAAAATAATCTCAAAACCGGTTGAATAAAATAACCCTCTCCGATCTAGACTGTTTTTCAACATAAATATCTCTGTGGAAGATCTCTGTGTGTCCTTTGACAATGTTGCCCAAATTAATATGACGTACAGTTCTTGTGACGGTGAGTCGGTAGCGTCAGTCGGGCCATGACATGTCACAGTTTCAGCAAAGGGCAAACATCAAGTTTTGCCAGAAATTAAGTAATACTCCTACCGAAACATTTGAAATGCTGCAAAAGGCGTACGGTGAGGAGACATTCAGTCGCAGTGCTGTGTTTAGGTTCGGGTGACCAGATTTCCAAAATAAAAATACGGGACACTTCTGGGTACTGATGCGTCTGACAATAAATGTTACCTTTAACCTTGATCTGTAGCATTAATGCATACATAAACATACGAATTGATGCACACTCTCTGCTGATGTTTGATTCTGTTGATGTTTTAACTTAAGTATTTTTATATTTAGACTAAGTGCTATGTTGCACATACTATTTTTTAAATAAGATGATCAACTTGTGAAATCTGATATGATGGTGGCATAGGCCACTGACACCGGTCGTCATAAAATAAATATTTTGCTAATTTGGCTTTTCACGAATGAAGGTTATTTGTAGAAGCTGAAAACAGTCGGACACAACTATTACCTTTATTGTGGAATATCTAGATTTTGGTCACTGTGCGACAACTTTCAGTACTGTAGAGCACAGAATCAGTAACAGTAGGATGGCATACAAGCCGTATTATGAGTCATAAAAAAAGTATAATATACCATAAAAGTTTCGAATCTTCAGGAGGAATAACCCATCGCACCCCCACTCATATTTTGTGGTAAGATGCAGCGGATAGCACATCAACCCCTGAACACTGATCAACCACGAAAACCGGAAGACATTATATGGAAGTGTGGAATAAGAAAGGAAAACAGAAACAATTAATGGTCGAAGTACAAGATATGCAACATCGAATATAATGCTAGAGCCATGGCGTCATGGTTCTATGGTAATGTCGATAGACTGCGATGCTGGAGATCCGTGATCAAACCTCCTTCAGTCTATATAATTTTACTTCTTGTTTCTTTTTTCCACAAAATTTGACAATGATTTCGATTATGTCCCTTCGGTCATAGTCATTTCCGTTCTCTTTTTGCGGCCTTAGGAATTGCTATATTACACATGTCATGTGCTAGGTATATATTACGGACGCAGTTAAATGTGATGATAGGCCTGAAATAATAAAAAAAAAAAAAAAAAAAAAAAAAAAAAAAAAAAAAAAAAAAAAAACATAATCAACTTCGCTCTCCGAAATTTGAGGGCATGTTCTGATCAGCTTCGACGGCGTCCTTTTCACAAACTTCAAAAACGATAAAACATGTATTGACAGGGCATAGGGAAAAGTGTGTGATGAAACTGTTCCGTTCATCTCTTTCACTTATGTGAGAAACTTATGTTTTAATCATTTCTTTCGGAGTGATTAGATTCACATTCATAGGATCACACAAATCGGACATGAGGGTTTAACGTCCCGTCGACAGCTTGGTCATTAGAGACAAGGAGACATATCTCACTCACTCACTCACTAGGCGTACAAGTGCGCCGATAAGCAATTCCTGTCGTTTGAATTCGGCTGTGATCATCAAACGTTTGCGACTTCCATTCAAAACTTCCATACCAAACAAAATTAAAATTAAAATTCCATTCAAAGGCCACCAACTTTCGACTGATAAGAGAACACTTGTGTTGTACACACCACGACACAGACAAAAAATTGAGTACACTGAACAGACATTTCAAAGACTGGAAGAACTGTTGATAAATTGTATATATATATATATATATATATATATATATATATATATATATATATATGCGTGCGACGCGGTACCCACTGCACCAGCTTACAATACGTCTCAGCTGGTTGCGAAGGTTCGGAACTTGTGTAATACCAGGTGCAAAGGTTACGTCAGCGTCTATGGTAGGGCACCTGGATAAAACTGCTCCTCAATGTTACGATAAGACCATGTAACCATTTGTACTGACGTATATGTAATCTATATATGCGGGATTCTGATGACGGCCCTGTCCGAAACGCGTCAAATAAAGTCATATGTTAACCACTTCATGACTTTAATCAATATAGCGACCTATGCAGCCTATTGCAGGCTTTATTTACTATTTTAATGGTAGGTTCTTACGTTGGCTGAACAAGTAACAAGTTTTCTCGATTTTTTAGGATGAACATAAAGACCTTCCCCCCCCCCCCCCCCCCCCGTATTTATTGGGCAATTACGTTGCCACATCGAGAATTGACAGCTTTTGTGTACCACTTATAAGCGAAATGTGGTAATACTGTAGAGCGAAGTAACAGAACTCGACTATGTAGTAATGTTAATCGGACCACACTCATCAGATGCCGGCATCTTGATTAGATAGTGTCGAGCTTGAGGTAACAGACGTTCCATCGTAGCCCTTATAAAGAAATCCACTCCCAATTAGAGAGATCAGACGCTCCTCGGCGTCTCCCAGCCAACAGTGACAGACGTTTCGTTTTTCGTGTCGAACGAAATTGAGAAAACTGGGAACGGCGCAGCTCCTGGAGTGCTTTCATCGCGCTAATTAAGACACAAGCGTTGCGTGCTCGGGCAGCGCGGCGACAGGCGGCGCTAAACGCCAGTAATGAGCGCGGGCTGGCGCACGCACGGCCGCCGATGGCACTGGCGCCAGTTCGGCGCCCGCCAGTCGCCAGTCGCCAGTCGGCTGGTGCAAGTGGCGTGGAGAACGCGGCGGCCCACCGACCGCGCTTTGTGCTCTCCTCAGAAGCTTCCTCCAGTGTCATCCTTCCCGCGAAGAGCGCCGCCGCGGACAACGGCCGCGCAGACAACTGGCTTCCGCTCTCCACCTGTCGCCGATTCTCGGCCCTTCTCGGAACGAGTCCTGTAAGAAACCGCCCGACGTCGGTGTGAAGTCGGGCGTCATAAAAATTTTAAAAAACCGCCGAGAAGTGAAGCGAGCGGAAGAGCTCAATGAGCGACGAGTCCTGCCTCCGGGTAACGGAGGTTTCTTCTCATCGTCGAGAACATTGGCCGTCACACGGCTATGAACAGGTCCGTCCACCGTACATTCACGTTGTAGGTCTTCGACGCAAAGTCACGGGAAACAGACCTCTGACTGCCGTGCGGGAATGGCCGAGCAGTCTGGGGCGCCACGTTACGGATCGCACGCGGTCGTTCCCGTCGGAGGATTGAGTCCTCCCTCGAAAATTCAAATCCATTTTTTTTTAAATCTTTGGTTATTATTGCAGAACGACATATTGACCATAGCTGTTTATTTTTTTCTCAATGCTACCGGTTTCGGTCAATTTACCATTATCAAGCGTTAGCAGAGATTAGCTAACAGCTTAACATACCGTAACACAATAATTCAAAATTGTAACATAAGTATTTGTTGTCATTGCTCTAGTCATTGATATTACCACAGTGGCTGACTGCTTCAGTCTGTGATAATATCTATGACTAGAGCAATAACAACAAATACTTATGTTACAATTTTGAATGTTAAGCTATTAACTAATATCTGCTAACGCTTGGTAATGGTAAATTGACCGAAACCGGTAGCATTGAGAAAAAATAAACAGCTATGGTCAATATGTCGTTCTGCAATTATTTCAAAGCTGTTATGCCCCACCTGTCCACCTTTCTTTGGTTATTAGTCCCTAGGCTTACAAACTACTTAAACTAAGTTTCACTAATCTAAGGACAACACATACACCCATGCACTAGGAAGGACTCGAACCTCCGACGGAGAGCGAGCGCCCGAGTCCTCCCTCGGGCATGGGTGTATGTGTGTTGTCCGTAGAATAAATTAGTTTAAGTAGTAAAAAATAATAAAAATTAAAAAATCATTAATTAATAAAAACTCACTGGTTGAGAAACGTAAGGTTAATGCAAACCGGTGCAAACTAGAGCAGGGACTTGCAGACCGTCTATAGAAGTCCAAATCAGAACTAGTAAACTCACCGATTCCATAAAGAATAGAATTCCCATTATTGGATGTTTCAAGGAAAATATTAATTATTTTGGGAGGAGGTAACGTAGGCGAGCACGGCCCACTTTAAGTTTTCCTGTAGTTTTATGGTTTTTGTTAACATTCTGGAGAAAAAAATTATATGCATGTAAACAATATAAATTGAAATATATATATATATATATATATATATATATATATATATATATAAGTAATTTATATAAGTTAATAATATATATTTGTTCAATTACTATGGTGGCCGTTCGAAGGCCTATGGGGTGCTCGGACGGTTCCACCCTGTCTTCTGAGTGGGTATGTCGCGTAAAGTTGCAAACAGTGCCTCCCGGCTTACTGCATATACCAGGGATCCACTATTTTAATTTGTTGCTACATGTACCTACATTTGTTGCTGAATGGACCTGATGATGATACTAAGCTCTTGGTAGTGCACACATCTAACATATTTCTTTAATTCAACAATTGATGCGGTTCCCGTTGTTGTTGGAGATGCCTACTTTCTCGTAACACATGATGTTGTTGTGCTCTTCAGTACGCAGACTGGTTTGATGCAGCTCTCAACGCTACCATGACTTGTGGAGGTCTCTTCATCTGAGAATAGGTTCGACAGTCTACATCCTTTTGCATCTGCTTACTGTATCCGTCCCTCGACCTCCCTCTACGATTTTTACCCACACACTTTCTTATAATGCTAAATTGACGTTTCCTTGATGTCTCAAAATGTGTCCCGTCAACCTACCCCTTCTCTTGGTCAGGATATGCCAGAAACTCCTTTTTCCCCAATCCTGTTGAGCCCCTCATCATTAGAAACGTGATCTACCCATCTAATCATCATCATTACACATTTCAAAAGCTTCTATCAACCTTTAGTCTGAACTCCATATCTCCACGTTTTACTCCCATACAATGCTGCACTCCAGACAAATGCTTTCAAAGAGTTCTTAACATTCAAATTAATATTGGATATCAACAAATTTTGCTTCTTCAGAAACGCTATTCTTCCCATAGCCAATCTGAATTTTTATCTTTTTTACTTCGGCCATCAGAAGTTATCTTGCTACCGAAATAAGAAAACTCATCTAATATATTTATCGTTTCATTACCTAATCCATTTCCTTCAGCAGCGCCTGATTTTCTGACACTACAATCCATTACCCTCGTTTTACTCTTGGTCTTATATCTTCCTCTCAAGACACGGTCCATTCCATATAATTGCTCTACCAGCTGTATGTCGTCAGCAAACCGCAAAGTTTTTACTCCCTCTCTCTGTACTTTAATTCCCTCTAAAAATTTCTCCTTACAGTCCTTCATCGCTTGCTCAATGAATAGACTGAACAACATTGGGGAATGGCTACAACCCTGTTTTACTCCCTTTGCAATCTCTGCGACACTCTCATGACCTTCGACGCTAATAATTGCTGTCTGGTTTTTGTAGAAGTTGAATATAACTCTTCGCTCTCTATATTTTACCCCTGCCACCTTCATAATCTGAAGACGTGTATTTCAGTAAACATTGTCAAAAGCTTTTTCCATATCCTCAAATGCTAAAAACGTAGGTTTTCCTTTCATTAATCTATCTTCTAGGATAATTTGTAATATGCGTATTGCTTCGCGTGTTCCTACATTTCTGCTAAATCCAAATTGATCTTCCCCAAGTTCGGATTCCACAAATTTTTCATTTCGTCTGTAAATAATTCGTGTTAGTATTTTCCAACCAAGACTTATTAAACTGATAGTTCTGTAATTTTTACATTTTTCTGCACTTGCCTTCTTAGGAATTGGAATCACTCTATTCTTTTTGTAGTCTGATGGTATTCCCCCTGTCTCATACGTAGTGGAACCATTTGTTCATGACTGGCTCTCCTAACTATAATCCCATTATTAAGTATAAAAATAATACAATATCCAATAAAATAATACAAAATTAAATGTATACAAATCAATAATATAATCTTTATATATCAGGGTGAATGAGGAGGAAAGCCACATGTTTTGGGGGTGATACTACTGGTGAAATGAACAAAAAAACTTCTAATAAACATATACCCAATTTCTCAACCGATTCGGGGAAACCAAGGGAAACAACTAGGAACGGGAAAGGTGCAGACGGTCGTAAATTAAGACTCTGTAAATTTATGGCTTGTTCAACTTTGTAACTTTCTTCATAGAATATATTCCACCAATTAACCGTCAAATTCAGCTGCTGGTACTTTCTTCCACCTTCTATTTTATCAGTTGCAGTCGCAATCCACTGATTATGGAGAGGATTAAATTCAATACATTTTGCTGCTCTTGTGGACAGATGTTGTGTTGCCAATCGGAGCTCAGTTCTGCATTCCTTTACTTACGCGCAAGTATGTATCAAGCGAGATCTTCCTCTATTGTGTCCACTCTGCGGATCTACACTTCGCTCTACATGCAATCCCACAAACAGTAATACAGTGGCGTAAGATCGGGTGACATCGATGACCAATCAATGACTCCTAGGCGACTGATCCAACGAACAGGACACGTTGTGTTGAGATACTGTGGCACTGCGTTATTGGTCCCCTACTCTTTCTCGTGTTTATAAACGATTTAGGAGATAATCTGAATAGCTCCCTTAGACTGTTCGCGGATGATGCTGTCGTTTATCGGTTAGTGAAGTCAACAGAGGATCAAAAGCAACTGCAAAGCGATTTAGACAAAATTTCTACTTGGTGCGAAAATTGGCAATTGACACTAAATAAAGAAAAGTGTGAAGTAATACACATGACCACTAAAAGAAATCCGCTGAACTTCAATTACGCGATAAATCAGTCAAACCTTAAGGTCGTAAATTCTACCAAATACCTAGGAGTTACAATTACGAACAACTTTGACTGGAGAGAACACATAGAAAATATTGTGGGGAAGGCGAACCAAAGGTTACGTTTCATTGGCAGAACGCTTAGACGATGCACCAGCTCCACCAAAGAGACTGCCTACATCACACTTGTGCGTCCTCTCTTGGAGTACTGTTGCCCCTTGTGGGACCCTCACCAGGTGGGACTGACGGAAGATATTGAGAAGGTTCAGAGAAGGGCAGCTCGTTTTGTTTTATCACGTTACGGGGGGGGGGGGAAAGCGTCACGGAAATGTTGCACGAATTGGGGTGGAAATCATTAAAAGAAAGACGTTATTCATTGCGGCGTGATCTGTTTGCGAAGTTTCAATCACCGACTTTTAGTTCTGAATGTGAAAATATTTTGCTAGCACCCACCTACTTAGGGAGACATGACCATCCCAATAAAATAAGAGAAATCAGATCGAAAACGGAACGATTTAGGTGTTCTTTCTTCCCGCGCGCTATTAGAGAATGGAACGGTAGAGAAAAGTTATGAAGGTGGTTAATGAACCCTCTGCCAGGCACTTAAATGTGATTTGCAGAGTATCGATGTAGATGTAGATGTAGATATAGATGTATACGGAATGTGCAGGAGCTCCGTCATGGTGAAAGTACGTACGAGCTCGTGTTGCCAAAGGGATATTTTCCACGTATTCTGGTAACAAAATTTGAAGAATATCAAGATACGTGTCTCATTAAGAGGACTTTATAACAAAGACCTTGTAAAAAAATAAATAATCTTACTAACGGCGCTGCTGTCGCGGAATAATTTGAATCTTCGGCCGGCCGCCATGATAGTAGCAAGAGTCAGATAAGTAGGAGCGTTGTTAGGACATAAATCTTGTATTATATAGTTACTGCAGTATAATATCAAATTGATAGCGACGTCTGTACTGTTTGACTATTACAATGTACATGAAGCACGAAGGTGAAGAAGAGCTGCTCAGCATTTAACTGCAGAAATGGGTTTAAGAAAGGAACAAAAAGAACGAATACTGTCTTCCCATTTACATTTCTCAGGAATAAAAGTAGCTCTACTACTTGTGTTCAGAGATACTTACTCTTGCTTAACAGGGTGTCATGAAGACAATATAGGATTCAATAAAATAAATAACAGGCTGTTACAATACTGGTAGCTCTTAAAAAAACGAGTTACTTTGGGCAGCACTGGTGGACAGGAAGTTCAAAAATTTAAATTTTATGTTGTGTAAAACGACTTTTGAAGGAACGAGATAACTGCAGTTCGAATTTTTGTTTATGAAATTTATATTAGCAACTTGTAACACAGAATTAAAAGGCTATCTGCTTTACAATTAGGTACAACAACTGAAAGGTGTTTGCAGAATTGTGTATAGTTCCATATATGAATGGCACAAAGTCACACTGGATGCACATTGTGAAGTTGAACCTTAAGATGACAGTTGCTGACTTTTGAGTAGTTCACACTACTGTAAGGTATTTGACTTGCAGCATTAAAAATCCTAATATTCATGCTAGATGCCCTAATGCTAATGTTACATGCTCTTAGTTAAGAAAAAGTTATGGCATACTTCATGTTCTTAAAAGAATTTGCCGGCCGCGATGGCCGAGGGGACTAAATGTTCAAATGTTTGTTAAGCTTATGGGACTTAACTACGGGGTTATCCCATGACTGAAGCGCCTCAGTCACCTCGGCCACCGCGGCCGGCCGGAGGGACTGAGGCGCTCCAGTCACGGTCAGCACGGCCACTACGGTCGGGGGTTCGAATCCGCCCTCGGGCATGGATATTTGTGCCGTCCTAGTTCGTAAGTAGTTTGTAAGTTTAGGGACTGATGACCCCGTAGTTAAGTCCCATAAGCTTAAAAAAAGCTCGTATGAATACACATGCCAATCAAAAGAGTCCTAAGCACATTTCAAGCTTGCGCGGAAGTTTGGTACCACAATGGCCGCCGAGGCGCTCTTCAATTTGCCCGCTGTTCGCAATCGGCCGCTTACGAAATTGTTGGGGCTTGCTATATAAAACTACTGGACCATTTTATTGGTCATCACACGTCGATATCGCATGACATATTTACGTGCCGTGTCCGCAAAAATTGTCCATGGAGCTTTCTTCTTCATGGAGAAAACTCTCACAGATCTAATCTATCTCGAAATGCTTCCAACTAGTTATTTCCTCATAGCGAAGAAAATTCAGATGGCTGATTTCTGTACGCACGGACGACGATGCCTGAATGACATCATTCCAGGACGTTGGATGTGATGAGGAGGAGCAGGAGATCAACTTCATCTTTGATGGCCTCCCAAGACGTCGTACGTGTGACTTTAATCTTTGGGGCTACATAAAAGACCGCGTTTTTATCCCCCCTATGCCCGACAGTCTTGAAGGTCTACGGCAATGAATTGTTGATGGCGTGAATTCGATAACGAGAGACCAGTTACCGTCAATTGTTACCTAAATCTTCCTCTCAAACTTTCAAGAACTCAAGGTTCAATTTATCCAGTAACACCTCCTTTTCTCCTACCTTTCTGCAGTTTCTTCTATTTCAGTGTAAAGTTCATGGTCAGAGTCTACATCTGCCCCTGGATATGTCTTACAGTTTGAAACATGGTTTAGAAATCTATGTCTTACCATTATAAAGTTAATTTGGTACCTTCTGGTGTCTCTTGGTCTCTTCCACGCATACAACCCTGCTTTCATGGTTCTTAAACCAAGTATTTGTATTGTATTCTATTGAACATTCGTTCATCACGCGACAGGTTACTCTGTACCTTCATAAATTTAATCTGAAGATGGGCAGCTGTCCCGAAACCGGTCATGTTCTAGAAAATACAAGCGATCTGGAGACTGATATTCAAGAATTTTATTTGATTACATTGTGTTCCGTGGAAAATTCTGCCAGGCGGCTTCCTCTTTCACTCATTTTCCCGAGTCTACATTTCAATAGTACGCATTTGAAAAAAAGGCGTGGCCATTCGATTCGGCATACGGGACGAAACACGAAACTCGTTACCGTACGGTGCGTTTTTCCCGGCTCTCTTGGTTATACTCGGCCACACGCTGAGTTGCAGTAGTTACTACTTACAGAAAATGGTCTGTAATATTGTGTAAAATGGTTGACACATGATCGACATAGAGGACTCCATTTCTATCGCTTTAGACGGCTTCTTCCGAGTTACTGATGTCTGATTTAGAGTATGTTCATGTATATAACTAAAATATTTTTTATGTAAGTTCGTATCTGCCATCCTGCTTTGGAGTAAAGCACAGAGTATTTTTTTATTTTATTTAGTCGATAGAAGAATTGAAAATTTCGCTTATTAGTTGTTTACAATAATTATATAATTTCTTTCATCTTCAAAGATTTGTCTATAAAGTCCACATTCATTAATTAAAAACTTACTGTTTTCTATTTTGATTATGTAATCCATCTTCAAACTTACCCATTCATAAAAAATGACCGTTAACGTTAATACTACTTAAATTCTGACACTTCTTATTCATCTGTAAACATATAACACCTGAGGATGCTATAGTTAAAAGGCACTTCAAGCCGCTGGAGAGCGATCAACTAGATCGCTAAAATTTTATTTTTGTCCCTTAACCGGTTTCGGAGAGCTCAGTCACCATCTTCAGAAAGTCAAGTAAAATCACTGTAAAAAGTTATACAATGTCTACAAACTGCAAAGTTATTGTGGTATACATTAAAATGAGAGTTAACAAAACATGTACATTACCTGAGCGTCATACGTAAAAATGGAGACAACCTTCTAACGCAAGTGAACATCTTGTTAAAGTTTTTCATCACAAGATGGATCGTCATAATAAAATGCGGTCTTGGCCCAAGCAAACAGGAGACTGAACAGGAAAATATTGCACAACAGAGTTGCTACGGGTTGCCACTAGGTGGCAGTGGTGTCAAAACAAAATGCAATTTTAAATTGCGAAACCGGTCGTGTGTTCCTTCAATAAAGGAATTTAACAATCGCAGTGGACCTGTTATTTTATATGAAACATACAGAGATAATCAAAGTACCAAGTTTACTCGTATGAAAGTGGTTGTATTCCATAAAAGTTTTCCGGTATCGTCGGTAACGTTTATAAGGAGTTTGTTAGCTTTCAGTAACGAATACATATGGATACACTTTTTTCCGTACTCTCACAGATCTAGTACTGATGTGTGGACAGTAGCTTTTTCGTCAGAAAGAAATTTATTACGTTAGAACTGAGACTGATAATAGTTTTTAGCGCGGTAGATTCCAGCGAAGGTGGAAAAAAAAACCTGTAGCTTACGGACTCGAGAATTGCAGTTCATTTGCAAAACAACCTTTACTGAATGTGAGAAGAAGCTGCCGAGAGCGAAGAGCCTGGGTCGGCACGCGGCTCGGACAGTGACGTCTTGCGAGTTTCACCTGGAGGAGCTAGACTGCAGCGTCGGCGGCTGCGTCTCGCCGGCTAATTCTATTATTTTCTATTAACGGATTGTCAGCCCGGCGACGAGGCTCCAGAGAGCCATCTGGCGCCCGGCCCGAGCACTATTTCACGGCGGAGCGGCGCGGCGCGGTCCCGGGAAACAAATGAAGTTGGTTTACAACTCGGGAGTTCCCCCGGCGATAAGGGCCGCCAAGTTAAATGAAAACAATGCCCGGCCGCGCTCCGCAGCCGTTATCTACTGCGCATGCGCACGGGGTACTCCGCCCGCAACACGGCGCAGGGGTGTGCGCGCCTTAATCGATGATAACGCAGGAGCCCGTGGCGTAGCCGTAGCGTTCCTGCTGGACGCGGGATTTTTCCACGCAGCGCTTACCTTTCTGGAAAAGTTGTGCTTCGTCTGAAAACGTTGTAACGGGTTCTCTCCCACGTATCTGCATCTGAACTGTCATATATATTCCGCAAGCGGAATGGAGGGTACTTGTTTCACCGGTTTGTTAGGCAATTCCGCTACGCTCTCGCTTTTGTTAGTTGGGGAAAGTACAAATATGGTCAGGAAAAATCGTTGCATCGTCGCGTCGTTGAAATTGCATCCTCAGGTGTTACATGTTTACAAATGAATAAGAATTGTCAGAATTTAAGTAGTATTAAGATTAACGGTCATTGTCTTTTCATGACTGGTAAGTTTGAAGAGAGCTTTAATAATGAAAATATAAAACAGTAAGTTTTGAATTAATTAATGTGGAAATTAAAGACAAATCTTTGGAAATGAAAGAAACTATATGATTACTGCAAACAAATAATAAGCCAAATTTTTAAAAAAATTTCAATTCTTCTATCGACTAAATAAAATTAAAAATACTTTGTGCTTTATTCCCAAGCATGCTGCCACATACGAACTTACACAAAAAATGTAGAAATGTTTGTAAACTTAAGGGACCAAACTGACGGGCTCATCATTCTATAGAGTTAAACTAACTTAAACTGAATTATGCTACGGACAACACACACACACACACACACACACACACACACACACACATGGCCGAAAAACTCGAACCTCCGACGGGAGCGACCGCTCAATCCGTGACAAGACGCCTTGGATCCCGCGGCCATTCCCCAGCGGCAGACAAGTTATGAGGATGAAAAGCACAAAAGAAGAAGCGAAATTGATGGAGGAAAAATGTAAAGAAATCGAAAAGGAAATGATAGTCGTTAGGACTGACTCAGAATGCAGGAAAGTCCAAAGAACCTGAAGTGAAATTTAAAGCAATTGTGACATTATTAATGGGAATCTCACTGCTAAGCGCAAATTACAGAATTCTTGAATAACAGAACGGCTCGATTGCAGGTATTTTTTATTACAATGATATCTTCAGATATCTGACAAAGAACAAAAGAGTCATTATTTCGAAAATTTTTAGCTGTAATGTCATGTAAATATTGTAAGTTCTGTTTCAATCTTTTCTTTGTCAAATATCTGAAGATGCCCTAACCAAGTGAAACGCGTCATTGTAATAAAAAAATATTTGCAATCAAGACGTTCTGTTATTCAAGAATTCAACTGAACGCCGTTGATATACCACACCACGTAAAAATGGAATGGGATGATTTCTACAAATTACAGAATGGATATGTGCAAATAGTAGACTGAAGGAGAGCTTTGTGTGATGACGTGATGGTTGGAACAAGAAACAGAGATTTATATGGAAGGCAAATACGGTTTAAGTATTAGACTCAAAATTTGAAAAATCTCTGGAAGTAAGGCAGAAGGGATGGACAGAATTATGTAAGAATTTTCAAATTCGTTGTGGGAAGATATAAGAAAATGATTGTTTACGTTGATGTGTGGAATCTTTGAGATTGGTGACGCACCATCAAAATTTCGGAAGAATATCATCCGCATAGTTGAGAAGGTATCAAGGGTGGCTAAGTGTGAGAACTACCGAACTCAATCTTCTGACGAAAATAACATAATGATAAAGATATTAGATGATGGTCAGTTTGACTTTCGGAAAGGTACCTAAAAGGCAGCCCCGACATTTCTCTCGGTAATGGATGTAGAAAAGTCAACAGATGGTAACAGCATTTGTTGTCCTCCAAAATCCGTTTAACGATGTAAAAAGGCCCCAGATATTCTAAATACTGAGTATGCCTTAGGAAGACGGTTAATATACAGTACTAGCTTAATTCCTGCTGCTTCACACGCATAGACTGGATGGTCTACATTGGTTGTTTCTACTTCTAAATATAAATTTTCATGGATTTAGTTTTAAAAATGCTTTCCTAATTAAGTATTTTGCCCCCCCTCCCTATTGTACAAGTGATGGCAGAATTCAAATCATCACGAAACATTTTTAAAACGTTCTAACCATGGTTCCAAATCCTTATTTTCGCATTTCTAGCATCAAAATGTCTTAGCAGCACCCTCAAAAGATTTTCCCTTAATTCACCCGCTTAATGGTTGAATTTCCAAAAATAAGGTGTTTTAAAATTCTAATCAAGAATCTAAATCCGCAGTTTTCTGCTTCTTGCTTCAAAATTACCTTAATATCAAAAAACCATTCACCCCCTATTTCACCCCCTTACGGACGGGAATATCGAAAAATCGCTGATGCATATAATGTAAGATAGACAACGTCTACAAATTTCAAGTTTCTATCTTCCCGTTTTCTTTTAGAAACGGATCGAGAACGCGAAATTTCTTTCTCGTGCATTTTCCTTGGTACTTTTACTCTTCAAACTGCAATATGCAGTTATTTTTCTTTATGCGTACGATTCCTGCAGAAAAACTATTGAAGAACGTGCATCACGTTTTGCTGTATATGATCTCTTTGCTAGAATCTTGTTAGAAGTCATCGCTGGTCTTCAGTCCGAATTTTATGTAAGCTGACGACTTTCAACCACTATATCTTCCATCCTCTTGTAGCTATCCACACGGAACTGCTATAGTGTAGAACGGAAAGCTTTGTACTACAACAACACAGAGAGATCTTTCGTCTCCATTGTGTAGTTTTTGCTAAGGAGCAAACTATTGAACTGTTCAAATGTTTCTAATCCTATGGGATCAAACTACGTTGGTCCCTAGTTTTACGAACTACTTAAACCAAGTTAAACTAACCTAAGGACTACACACACATCCATGCCCGAGGGAGGATTGGAACCTCCGATGCGGGAGGCTGCGCGATTCGTAACGTGGCGCTCCAGACCGCTCGGCTACTCCTGCGCGGCAGCAAAATATTGACACCCACATGTAGAATTTTATATAAGTCGGTAAGTTTCAACTCCCATATCTTCCACCCCTTATCATTATCAAACATTTACCACCATAGTGCATAATTCGTTTGCAATATGTGGTTTTGGCTGCAGAGTGAAATATAGGCACAGACACCTCAATTATTAAGATAAAATGTGCAATAACTGAAACGGAATGACGTCACTCCAAGACTAAGAACGAAGTGTTCGGATTAAAAAGGGAGTAGGACAGAACCAGTTTCTCGACCCAGATGTTCAAATATAGAAGCTACATTAATAAATTATGACATAAATAAAAAATAGGTTAAGGAGTGGGATAAAAATTCAGAGTGAAGTAATTTAAATGACTAGCTTAACGCCCGCTGCTTTGCATGCGTAGGGTGGTTGGTCTACACCAGTTGTTTCTCCCTCTTAATATAAATTTTCATAGATGTAGCTTATGTACTATCATAGTGAAATGTTGTGATACTACTTGTAGCCGCGGCAGAATGACCGTGCATATTGAGACGCCATGCTGCGGTGCGCGCTGCTGTTCGTCGCAGGGGGTTCAATTCGCCCCTCGGGCATGGGTGTTTGTGTTGTCCTTAACATAAGTTAGTCTAACCCCGTAGTTAAATCTCTTAAAATTTACAAATATTTGAACATTTGATTTTACTACTTGTAACCCCTATGGCACCCCTTAACAGTTGAATTTCGAAAAATACTCCAACATGTGTCATTTAAATTCCAACCAAGTATGCAAATATTTTCTGTAATTCTTGATTCAAAATTAGCTTAGTAGCAACGTATTTTCAAAAACTTTTTCATCACCTATCACCAAGGAAACATATACCAATTTATGTGGTTGTAGCTTCAAATTTTCCTTAATAGCGAAAGATTTTCGAAAAACATCCCCTCTCCAATTTAACCCTCTTGATGGTCGCAAATACCAATTTTTGCAGCTCTAGCTTCAAAATTGTCATGACAACAATGTGTTTTCGAAAAGAATGTTTGATCCCCTGTTTTATCCCCTTAGTTGATGAATTTCCAAAAATACCGAAACTCGTATCTTCTTAATCCTGATCAAGAGTCCACATCCCAAGTTTCGTAGTTATAGCTTGAAATTTCAGTTAACATCAACATATTTATGAAAATCAATTTTTGCATCTCGTATTTCACCCCCTTATTAAACGAACTTCCAAAAATACCTTAACACGTGTCTTTTAAATTCGAACCCCGAATCCAAATCTGAAAATTTGTATCAATTTTTCTCGCATCTCATTGTTTATGACGTCATATCTCGTGAACTATGTGTTGTACGTGATCCTTATTCTTACGAGGACCGTCCTCATGGATTGAAGCTTACACGTGCGAAATTTCATACAGATTGGAACAAAACTGTAGATTTGTATGCAATACGTACACATAAACAAACACACGGACACTCTGCTTTATATATAAAGATGAGTAAAAGTGCATCAAAGTTGATTATGTGGAGTGATGCATGTGTCCTTGTTTGTTATTATTATAAGGGAATTGTAATTCTGTACTGCGTGAGATACATTATCAACAAGTACTGTTAGGATGAGTGATGGTGATCAGAAGAAGACGCCTAAGTATCATCGACACCGGTCCATTAAGTAAATGGCGATATTGGCTGGAACGCGTTAAATAATAATAATAATAATAATAATAATAATAATAATAATAATAATAAATGTGTAAGATAATTTCAAGGGTTCATATGAATCTTCTGGAAATTATTCCGTACTGTACACTGTTTAGATCTTTACACAGGATATTAATTCAAAATGTTCAAATGTCTGTAGAACTTATGGGACTTAACTACGGGGTCATCAGTCCCTATGATTACATACTACTTAGGAACTAGCTAAGACTAAGGAAGTCACAAATATCCATGCCCGAGGGGGGATTCGAACCCCCGACCGTAGTGGCCGTGCAGACCGTGACTGGAGCGCCTCAGTCCCCTCGGCCACCGCGGGCGGCGGATATTAATTTTTCGACGTTACGCGTAGTATAAATTTGTTCACAACTGTTACAAGTCATATGCTATTTTACAGTTCTACGTTTTTCTAATTTTATTTGAAAATCCAAAATGTATTCCTACGCGTTGCTACAGGTCTCAATAACCATCACTATCGCGAGAATCTATATCTATAAATGTGAGTGTCTGTTCGGTGTACGTTTATCACGTCTGAACCACAAGACATAAAGAGCTAAAATTTGTACAGTTACTAATGTCTACCCGGGAAAGGCCTTAGACACGGTTTTATGGCGATCGGATAACTATTTGTCTATATATATTAATGTGAATGTCTGTTCAGTGTACCCTTATCACGCCCGAACGACAAGACACAAAGAGACTTAAATATTTCGCCGGCCGCGGTGGCCGAGGGGACTGCACGGCCACTACGATCTGGTGTTCGAATCCCCCCTCGGGCATGGATATTTGTGCCGTCCTTAGTATAAGGTAGTTGATAAGTAGTTTGTAAGTTAAGGGACTGATTACCCCGTAGTTAAGTCCCATAAGCTTAACAAACATTAGAACATTTTTGAACGTAAATATTTCTACAGTTACTAATTTATACCTGAGGAAGTTTGTAGACACGATCTGATAGATACTTAGCAATTTGCGAAATGCGGAACAATAATTACTCTTTGAAAATGGATTTATTTGTTGCATTGTTGCTTGAGGGCTGATAATGATAAAAGGGTGGAGTATATTGGGATGGAAAGTTGTCGGTGTATATAAAATTCTATGTGTATGTATATGTGTGTGTGTTAATATTTCGCTCCGCAGGGAAAACTACAGAACGCAAACGAATAGTCTGTGTGTAATTGTTGTCCGAAGTCTCCCGTTGTACACCATAGCAGTTCCATGCCGATAGCTATAAGGGGGTGGAAGATATGGTGGTTGAAAGTCGTCAAATTATAAAAAAATTCGGACTGAAGGCTAGCAATGACGTTTGCGACTCTATAGCAAGGAGGTTACATACAGCGAAACGTGATGCCACAGACCATATCTTTGGTCTATGCGTGCTACAATGTTTTCAGCTCTTTCTCTGTAAGAATAAGCTTACGAATAGGGAAATATAAGACTAAATAAGTATAGCAGTAAAAGAGAAATTTCTTTTAATACATTTCTCTAAAAAAATCGATTTGACGTTTCGCGCATTAGGTATCATAATCAACCAAAACGCTAGCGAAGGATAAAAGAGGGCAATAATACTAGCAGAACAGAGAAAAATGAATGACCAGGTTAGATGGAAGCTGTACGGTGCCAGTAAAATTAGCGCAAAAGCTCCATTGGAAGTACTGCATTGTCTGCCGTTATAAGCATCATGTTTCGCCGTTGTATCGGGGGCAGAAGTCAAGCGACAGGATACTATTCAAAAATTATCTACTGACTTGTAGCTAGGGAACTGAAATTTCATCACAATTCACGGAAGTGTTCCGATATTGTCATACACGCGTGCGGTATAAATAGAACGTTCGTAGCTACATCGAATGATCGCATGCGACTCCCTGGGACTGTTAAGATCCAGGCCATTAATACCTGATTTATTGCCCAGATAGAGCGCCGGCAGAGTGACGCAAATGGAAGCCCCGATTCTGGCGCTCCCTCGAGATAAGCAGTGCACATAATAAAAATTCATAGGGCGGGAATCCCCGCCTTTTGTCGCGGGACATCCGATAGGCAGGGACGCGCTCAAATTAATAAGCGATTGGCGGCGGTGGTGCGCATGCGCCGTGCCTCGCGGCAGATTTACGCCGGCAATTGTTCGCCGGATGCGCGCGTATATCGCGCCATAAAGCCATCTCGCCGCGCATAACTCACGGATACGGCTGCTCTCCGACCGTCTTGCGGCCGCCGGAACGATCGACGTAAAACGATCATCGCTTTCCGAACAACGTGGCTTCCCTCTCTGGTGGCTCCTCAAGTATACTAGACTAACTAAAACTTTACCTGTGTCGTAGTAAGAGTCACAGATCATAAATAACAGAGACGGCGTATGGTTTACCATCAGTGGCGTAGCTATCATAGGGCTAGGCGGGGCAGTGCCCCGGGGCCCCCGAGCTCAAGGGGCCCCTCGGGCTACGTGAGTGACGATCGTAGAAAGTTACCGTAGATCCTTGAACACTTTCATGTCCCCCAATTACTTCGGATAATCGAAATTCTACTGTATATAATGATTTAGTTGGATGAAGGTTTTCCGACTTTGAATTTTTTGAACCCTGACCAACAAACCTCAAACGTACGAAGTGAAATTCAAATATTATTCGCACCCCAAAATATAAACATAACAAGGTCCTTTGCTTGTCTGCTAAGACGTGGACACTGCCATCGTCAGCGTATTGTCGGTTGAAGTCGGAGTTGACGTGCCTGCCAATATTTGCGAAATAACAGTGAACGGTGCTGAATTACTACCACAGTGTTTGACAGTAGACAGTGTGACCACATTTGAATATAAAGTCTCTACAATGTATTATTACAGAACGGTATTATTGTGGTAACTCAACAGTTTGTGTAGTGAATTTCCCAAGGGTGTGCTCCCTAATCATAGATCACAATGAAGTGCTGTAACCAATTGCACTCTGAAATTCGTGCAAGAAGAAGAGAAAATATGGTTACTTTGTGACAATAGTAAATTGTGCATTCAAGACACTACCCTGTACCCCACTGCCACTATAATAAGCGAATATGTCAACTTAGTTACTTATTACTTTTTCCTGGCCAGACAATATATACTTCATGAAGCCTGGTAGGGGCACGGCCAGGACCGGCGCAAGCCCAAATGCAGCCCCGTGCGAGCTGCTAAATTGCCGCCCCCCCTCCCCCGTTATATTTTTATATTATTTGTTTTCTTTACACACTGTTTGTCCAAGTTTATTTAAACAAATCTGTAGGGAATACCAGCTATCAATCGAAATTTTTGTTTTTGCTTTTCCGATCTACCTAGGTTTCTGCCAATGAGTGGCCAGTCTCGAAGTTTTTAATATGTGCTGCCACCTAACCGTCATGTTTACAGTTACGTTCGCCGGCCGCGGTGGCCGAGCTGTCTACGGCGCTCCAGTCACGATCTGCACGGCCGCTGCGGTCGGGGTTCGAATCCCCCCTCAGGCATGGATATATGTGCCGTTTTTAGTATAAGCTAGTTCATAGGTAGTTTGTAAGTTTAGGAACTGATGACCTCGTAGGTAAGTTCAAAATGTTCAAATGTTTGTTAAGCTTATGGGACTTAACTAAGGGGTCATCAGTCCCTAAACTTACAAACTA
Source organism: Locusta migratoria (assembly GCA_026315105.1). Lineage (NCBI taxonomy): Eukaryota > Metazoa > Arthropoda > Insecta > Orthoptera > Acrididae > Locusta > Locusta migratoria. The sequence goes on along the minus strand of CM048745.1, from coordinate 828,700,132 downwards.
CTTATCAACTACCTTATACTAAAGACGGCACAAATATCCATGCCCGAGAGGGGGGGGGGATTCGAACCCCCGACCGTAATGGCCGTGCAGACCGTGACTGGAGCGCCTCAGTCTCCTCGGCCACCGCGGCCGGCCCCTAGTAAGAGTTACAGATCATAAATAACAGATACGGCGCATGTTTGCTATGTTGTAATTTGAGACTCTCATGAATGGAAGAATACAAGAGGAGACATGCCATGACGATATTGAAGCCAACGGCCGCCATCTTATAAGACTAGACATCAAGCTTGCTTTTGGTTCTTAATTTACAGGGTGTTACAAAAAGGTACGGCCATACTTTCAGGAAACATACCTCACACACAAAGAAAGAAAATATGTTATGAGGACATGTGTCCGGAAAGTGCTTAATTTCCATGCTAGAGCTCATTTTAGTATTTCTCTTTAAATGTAAATTGAAATAATTCGAGCAGACAATTGTCAAAATATACAATTGTTTCGTTAGTATGTACTGTACTTGCTCGATTCACGTCATCAACTCAGATTTTCTGTGAACGTTTGTGCAGGAATTGTTGATGATGTCTTGATTGGGCCTCATATTCTTCCACCTACGCTCAGCCGACCGCGGTTGCCGAGGGGACTGAGGTGCTCCAGTCACGGTCTGCACGGCCACTACGGTCGGGGGTTCGAATCCTCCCTCGGGCATGGATATTTGTGCCGTCCTTAGTATTAGTTAGTTCATAAGTAGTTTGTAAGTTTAGGGACTGATGACCCCGTAGTTAAGTCCCATAAGCTACACAAACATTTGAAACATTTTTGAAACTTACTCTCATTGGAGCACGTTATCATGATTTCATACGGGATACTCTACCTGTGATAATAGAACATGTACCTTTACAAGTACGACAGAACGTGTGGTTCATGCACGATGTAGCTCCTGCACATTTCAGTCGACGTGTTCGTACGCTTCTCAACAACAGATTCGGTGACTGATGGATTGGTAGAGGCGGACCAATCCATGGCCTCCTCGCTCTCCTGAACTCAACCTCCTTGACTTTCATTTATGGGGCATTTGAAAGCTCTTGTCTACGCAACCCCGGTACCAAATGTAGAGACTCTTCGTGCTTGTATTGTTGACGGCTGTGATCCAATACACCATTCTCCAGGGCTGCATCACCGCATCAGGGATTCCATGCGACGGAGGGTGGATGCATGTATCCTCGCTAACGGAGGACATTTTAAACATTTCCTGTAACAAAGTGTTTCAAGTCACGCTGGTACGTTCTGTTGCTGTGTGTTTCCATTCCATGATTAATGTGATTTGAAGAGAAGTAATAAAATGAGCTTAACATGGAAATTAAGCGTTTCCGGACACATGTCCACATAACATATTTTCTTCCTTTGTGTGTGAGGAATGTTCCCTAAAAGTTTGCTTTACCTTTTTGTAACACCCTGTACATGTGCACATAAAAACTGTTTTCAGTACTAACTACAACATTGCTTTTATGAATAACATATAGGGTGTCCCACTTATTCACCTCAAACATCTCTGGGAAAAAAAATACAGTCGGGCTGCGGTTATACCAGTGCACGTTGTTACCTGTAAGTGGGATAATGAAACGTGAGCGTGGAAAGTGTCTTCCTCGACAGGCGCGGCGGCTTGCGGTTAACGTAATTAGATTCGTTGGCGCAGTGATGTATCCGGGGGGGGGGGGGGGGGGGGGAGGGGGGGTCTGTCTGGCTGCAACCACTCCTCCGACCCTCCTGGAGCCCCCCTCCCCCCAGACCTAGCTGCAGCCTCCCCTAGAGAGAGAGGGGGGGGGGGGAAGAATAAAGAAAGAGATCAATCCCTTCAATATGCCTCCTCCCCCATTTTTCCTTTTCTTTTCAGAAATCACGTCAGCTCGGTGATTGACCTCATCCCCCACCAGACAACGATCCTGGATACGCCACTGCGTCGACGACGAGAAACAGAACGGATTGACAGTGCCGGTGCAGAAAGCGACGGAAAGTGCTGCCAAAATGTTAAAAGCTGAGCAACAGGATGGTTTCAAAACTGCGGAAAAAAGGACACGATGCCGAGCAGAGTGGAACTCACGTTTCTACGCCGAATACGAAGCAAGAACCTCACAATAATTATGTGATCGATGATATGGATAAATGTAATATCAGGCAACAATTCCAACGGTATTACGAACAATATAAAGATATGGCAACTTTGCGAAAACTGCACAACTTTTGCCGAATAGAACTGAGTTTCAAAGCTAGCAAGGAAACCCTTAGAAAAATTGTTTTGCCTATGGGATTTCGTTTTAGTTGTCAAAATAAACGTGTAGTTTTATTCGAACGAGAGGACATTGTTGATAAAAGGGCTTACTTTCTCAGGTTGTTACGTAAAAATCTAGCATCAGAATCAAAATGATCAGTTTACTTAGATGGGACATGGATTCACACGCATTATACAGTAAATAAATGTTGGCAAAGTTATAGTGGGCGAAATGTGTAGTCAAACACAAGTGCCGATCACCGTTTAATTGTTGTTCATGCTGGTATAGACATGGGTTTCATTTCGGGTGCACTTTTCATATGTGATTCAGAAACCAAAATGTCCTACTATTACACAGAAATAGATAGCAAAAACTTTTAAAAATACGTTGAAACCCTACTCATGCCACGCTTAGCTCCAAGAATTATTGTTGTTTTTGATAATGCTCCATATCACAATAAACAAGAGAGTAAACCGTCTTCCTCTAGCTCTCTAAAAAGTGAAATACAATCTTGGCTGATCACCAACAACATACGTTATGACTCCGACCTACGGAAAGCCGAACTTCTGGCACTAGTTAAGGGGAATAAATGTCTCCTGTTTATTGTATTGACAAAGTTTGGGCCGGCTGCGGTGGCCGAGGTAACTGAGGCGCTCCAGTCACGGTCAGCACGGCCACTACGGTCGGGGGTTCGAATCCCCCCTCGGGCATGGATATTTGTGCCGTCCTAGTTCGTAAGTAGTTCATAAGTAGTTTGTAAGTTTAGGGACTGATGACCCCGTAGTTAAGTCCCATAAGCTTAACAAACATTTGAACATTTGAACAAAGTTTGGAAGAGTGGATTTGTACCCCTCCGACTGCTCCGGTACCATCAAGACCTGAAACCCATCGAATTAATCTGGAATATTGAAAAAAATAATATCTGTACTCAGAATATCTTAAGCGTTTCGCTCATGGAGCTGAAAAAAAAAAAAAAAAAAAAAAAAAAAAAAAAAAAAAAAAAAACAGCTGATGCTTTTGCTGCTGTGACATTAGAAGATTGGAGAAAGGCAGTGTGTCACATAGAAAAAGTGTGCGAGGACTATTGTAGAAGAGATGCACTGATGGAAGAAGAAATAGAAAAAATAATAACTTAATCGGGCTGGATTCAAGTGACGAATCATTATCGTCAGCGACCGAAACTGTAGACGACGAATCGACAGACAGCTGAGGAAGACGAGATAAGCATGGGAGGTAGTTCTACAGATACTGCCAGCGGAACTCCGTGAATAGCTGAGGTAAGATACTGCTGTTAGGATTATATCGCAGAATCAGTATTCTAATTGAAATTGATTTTCAATGTTGTTCATTGGAAGAAGTACTTTGTTTTGATTACTAGCTTTGTCTTTACCCCTTCTGAAACGCCTTTATCCATACAAAATACTTTTAGTCATCGTAGGTGTTGGACGTACTTGACTGCAGTAATTGTCAACCAATGATTGATTCGCAATTTTTTTCATAATGTGAGAAGAATGAAACACTCGGATACAGCCATTGAAAGGATTAGTAAAATCGATGCAGGCTTAACATGTAACCACAGCATCGAACATTGCATTCGAATTTCCAAATTAGATTTAGTTTTCCGCAAAATTAATCGCCATTAAACGCGCTGCGTGTAACAGGCTAACAGCGGCCCACTTATAAGAATACTGGAATGTACATGTACGCCATACTCCTCCCCCCCCCCCTGTCTAAAGCGTAAATAAGTATAATATTCAACACAAACTTATGTTTTATTTATAATATAACAAGAAAAATCACAAAAAAGAATGCCATTCACGCACCACAATATGACAACTATATCCCGAGAAAGTGCAAAACGAAGTTGCGTAGCTAGTACGTTCCGAGAGTCTCGCTTGAGTCTCCGAACGTTCTTCAACTTCGCCTCGCATTTTCTCCGGATGTAATTTACTTATTATGATGCAACCAAGGAAGTTAGAAATCTCTAGAGATGCCCTAACAATGAAAAAGTGAAGCCAGCAAACTGCGCACACCGGCATTTTTTTGTGGCCAAAATATTGGTCCTAGTGTGTGAGTATAGGAGTTCTAGTCGTTCAAAAGTATGTTACCTGTAAGTAAATACTCCGACATGACTGTCAATTTAGTTGCTTTATGTAAAGATGACAATATTCACACAGGGTTGTAAACGACTATTTTTTTAAATTTATTATTATTATTATGTTTTTTTTTTTTTTTTTTTTTTTTTTTTTTTTTTTTTTTTTTTTTTTTTTTTGCACAAAGACTTGGTCCCCTGGCTTCAACCAAAGCCTGTCCTTAGCATAGGTGACACCAGCACCCTTCATTCTAACCTCCTTGGAAGCAACAAACGCCATTCTTTTCGTGATTTTTCATCTTATTGATCCCAGAAGCAATAATATGTGATGTAACGTAGGTATGCAAAGTTAATAACGTTGAATGTCTGTAAAATCATATCTTAGGCTCCGCGAGGACAATCTTTGGTGTGCGCTGTCCCGCGCCTGATCTTACTGAGTTTGGTTGCCAGCCTCCGACAGGTGACCAGAGTAGTGTTGTGCAAGCAGCCTTGGAATGTAGTCGTAAATTGCTTGAATCATTTGAATATTTTTATATGCGAAAATATTGAAAAATATCTGAATTTGAAAAGGTTCTATGTTTATGAAGAATAAAGGTAAGGAGAGTAATTTTTTTCATTATTAGGCGCTTCGCATAATTGTAGTCCGTCTCTAACAGACATTCAACATGAAGGGTTTAATTTTCGTCTTTTATGTCCATTCTTTAAAATAAGTATAGTGGAGGAATTGAGTATGTTTTACTGTATAAAAAAAAGACGAAGTGTGATGTAAACAATTTCGATTTTTTATTTACATTGTATAAAGTACTGGCTGGTTTTTGCTTTGTTGAAAATGACAGTAGAAGTAAATTCCTTCCTGAAAAGATTTGTGTAATTTCCCAATTCTTAATCACCATTTTTGTGCAATATTATTTAAGTTCATGTGCCTAAGTATAAACTTCAACCTTAGGTGTTTTTGTGTTAGTTAGTCATCCCGAGATCCAATTAATTATTTGTTTTAAATACTGCAGAGATGGACAAAATTAGTATTGCACATGTTTCTTTGCGTACACGTAGGTCATAAAATTAGTCTAAAACTCAGATCTATTTGCAACAAAATGATGTCCTACTGTTTAAACAATTGCAATCTTTAATGAAATAGATTATTTTTTACCTGAGGTCAAATCGCTCATTATATGAATAAAGTCACATGGTCAGAATAAGTTTTTATTACATGTTTGGTTTTTGTTCAAAATCATGCTTATCTAATTGGATAAAGTGTTCAGTCAGATTATCAAGTTTGAGTTATAGTGCAGATTCATTTTTACAGATACCCTTACACACACAACTATAAACGACACAATTGCTTGAGCAGTCTCTAAAGTACAGTTAAGTAATTTTCATTGACAACCTGCAAGTGAAATATGAAACCGTACTACATTAATTACAACACCAATCTTTATAGGCTTTTTTGTGCAACAACAATCCTTACAATTTTATTATTAACAACTTTCAGTGACATCCACTTAAGAAACGTTCGTTTTAGTTGAAAATGGGTTTTTGTTTACGTTTTAGACGGTCTCATAGTAGGTACTTACTTACATAAGCGCGTGTTTTACGTTCCTGTCCGTGAAAGTCTTTGCTTCAATACATACCGTTGTTCCAGAGATATTTGGGGGACGTAAGGTATGTGATGTAAAACAAGATTTAGCTCCTAACGCTTTGATTATTTAGTGTCGTAGTTCTTTGATTAAAAATGACAGCTTGTGTCGTTTGCAGTTGTAATAATCGTTATGATCGCAGTGTATAGTTGAAAGGAATCACGTTTCTTTGGTCAGTGGAGTAGTTACAAAACATGATAACATGCCTTGCTTCTTTTCTCATTCCATATAGCAAAGAAAACATGGATAAGTATTCCGTAAACGTGAACACTAAAAATATTTTGCAAAGGAACGTGAAGTTGAAATGTAATAAATAAGTCATTGCAGTAAGCAAAGAAGCACTGCTTTCGTAGTTCTAGCTTCATCAGATATCAATACTGATTCAGTAAAACTGGACTTAAAGCTTCCTTTAACCTTACATACTTCTTGGTTATTCGAATGTTTACACAAAAATAATCCAATGAAGCCAAATTTATCATAGTACTGGATCAAACATAAATTCCGCTCTAAAAAAGCGAATGAAATTCTTTCGCTGACACTATATTATTCTTATAAGGATAGTAATATCTAGTATTTAAAACATTTGTTGCCGGCACAAGGATAAGAAGCAGTCGTAAACAGTACTTTACTATCATCAGCATAAACTAAGTTGGCTCCCAGTGCGGTGGATGATCCGAGCGTCCGTTAATTCATTTCCGATTTTACAGTCGCTTCCATCATTCCCTTCATATAGTGTCATCTTAGTTTGCGTGAAAAAAACGTATTGGGTCACCAAATATGGTTGTAAATCCAGGCCACTAACTTAAAAGCAACGAAGAACGATATCCTGTAGTACCATCCCCTTACTTATATGCCCATAGGCAAAACCGTCTGCATTATCAATTGGTGTTACTGAAGCTAGTAGTCCGGACGGCAGATGAATCTAGGTTGATTATATTCAGCGATTATCTTCACATCAAGTTTTGAAACTAATGAAGTCGACATTCGTTAGATGTAATTCACCAAACGGAGGTGCTATGTACATTTAACCTAATGTGAACACTGAAAAAATTAGTCAGTGCACTGACCTTAACTACAGTTTAAGGTGAAATTCCAGGCGCATTTCATTTCTATAGACTCCTCACATATTGGGAATGTGACGGCTAGGTTAAAATGAAAAGTAAAAAATTTAAGTACACTCCTAGCCATTAAAATTGCTACACCACGAAGATGACGTGCTACAGACGCGAAATTTAATCGACAGGAAGAAGATACTGTGATATGCTAATGATTACCTGTTAAGAGCATTCACAAAAGGTTGGCGCCGGTGGCGACACCTACAACGTGCTGACATGAGGAAAGTTCCAACCGATTTCTCATACACAAACAGCAGTTGACCGGCGTTGCCTGGTGAAACGTTGTTGTGATGCCTCGTGTAAGGAGGAGAAATGCGTACCATCACGTTTCCGAGTTTGATAAAGGTCGGATTGTAGCCTGTCGCAATTGCGGTTTATCGTATCACGACATTGCTGCTCGCGTTGGTCGCGATCCAATGACTGTTAGCAGAATATGAAATCGGTGGCTTCAGGAGGGCAATACGGAACGCCGTGGTGGATCCCAACGGCCTCGTATTACTAGCAGTCGAGATGACAGGCATCTTATCTGCATGGCTGTAACCATCTGCGCGAACCGTACGACGACGTTTGCATCAGCATGGACGATCAGCTCGGAGACCATGACTGCGGTTACCCATGACGCTTGACAGGAGCGCCTGCGATGGTGTACGCAACGACGAACTTGGGTGCACGAAAGGCAAAACGTCACTTTTCGGATGAATCTATGTTCTGTTTACAGTATCATGATTGTCGCATCCGTGTTTGTTCATATGTCTATAAAGCTTATGGGACTTAACTGCGGGGTCATCAGTCCCTAAACTTACAAACTACCTATGAAATACCTTATGCTAAAGACAGCACAAACATCCATGTGCGAGGGGGGCATTCGAATCCCCGACGAGGAACGGCCTTACGCATCGCAGCATAGCGCCTCAATGCGCTCGGCCGCTCCGCCGCGGCGCCACCTTCGTGCTCAGACGGCAAAGACTACAAAATCCACCGCTTAGTCCCTCAACCGTTAAAGGTAAAAACCCAGTGGGGCCCTGGACAAGTAAGGCTAGCAACCTGCTTCCCAGATACTTCTGCTGGTAACAATCAGAGCAAAATGCCTCGGACCTTTGGAGGAGATTTCTAATTCACAGTCCAGGGCCTCCTGAGATACGACTTGGCAAACGATCTAGAATGAGATGGGAAGCTATGAATATGAATCGGGATTACTATGGGAAGAAGGTAGTACTTGCGAGAGCTGCAAGTAATGTAGGGGTAAATGTTTTAGCTGTTAGTGACGTTAGGGTGGGAGAAGAGAAAGAGGACGAAGTTGGAGAATACAAGGTCAACCTGTCAGGAGTCAAACCAGGAACAGCAGAGTCAGGTGTAGAACTTTACATTAGAAAAGCAATCGAACCCAGCATAATTGCAAAAAGGTAAGTAAATGAGCAACTCATGTAGATAGATTTGGTCATCTCGAGCAAGAAAATTCGCCCAGGGAAGGGACAGATCAAGATGAGTTGAACAGATTCTACAACGCATTCAATGATGTAGTTGTTAGAGTTAAGGACAAGGACAGTGTTTCGCTAATGGGTGAATTCAATGTCGGGATAGGAAATCGAACTGGAGGGTATGAAAAAATTATGGGTGAGCTTGGAGGAGATGTGAAGACCAACAGAAGTGGAAAACAGCTTTTGAATTTCTGTGTCATTATGGAATTAGTTATCACAGACTCCTTCTTAAAGCATACTTGGGAAACAGCGGAACCAGATCTGTCATTAATTATATAACAACAGATCAGGAATTCAAGAAGGTAATTACGGACCCACGTGTTTTCAGAAGGTTCTTTGATGATACTGATCATTATTTAATCTGCAGTGAAATTGGGTTTGTGAGGCCAAAAGAGCAGAAAGTCAGGTCCATATGTAGAAGCATAAGAGTGGAGAAGCTTCAGTAAAAGGAAATTAGGCACAAATCAAATGTTCAAATTTTTTTAATGCTTATGCGACTTAACTGCGGGATGAACAGTCCCTAAACTTACAAACTACTTATGAATTAGCTTATACTAAAGACGGCACAAACATCCATTCCCGAGGGGTGATTCGAACCCCCGACGGGCAACGGCCTCGCGCATCATAGCTTAGCGCCTCAATGCGCTCGGCCGCTCCGCTGCGGCTATGCACAAATACATAACAATGATCTTGGAGAGGTACCAGTTAATTGAATTTAGTAATTTACAAACAATGGAAGAGGAAGAGGAACAGACAATGTCTTGGAACAGTAGTGCGTAAAGGCAGGAAGAGGCGGACGGTGGAATAACACAGCCATTGCAGCCTATAAAAGGAAAAATAAGGCATTTCAAAACTAGCTCGATACTAGAAATCAGACAGAAAGAGAAATTACGCTGAAGAAAGAAAGCCAAACGGATATTTGCAGGATCCAGACAGAAATGATGAGAAGACTTTGGAAATAAGCTAGAAACTATGGGTCAATCTGCGGGAGAAATTCGAAGCCACGGGTTGTTTAGACGATAGACCCCGTAGTGGCCGACCGAGAACAAGGCGTAATGCTGTTGAGACAGTTCACGAAGAAATAGAGACTGTAGCGGGTTCGTCTATGCACGGGGAAGTCAGCGCTCGTCGCACAGGCATTCTATACACTACTGTTTGGTTGGCAGTTAGGCGTACTCTCCGATACTATCCTTATAAAATCCATCGGCATCATGAACTGTTACCTGGCGATTTAGTGAAGCGGAGGGCATTTGCGGTGTGGGCGTTTCAAAAGATGGCGGAGGATGACGATTGGTTGAATAACGTGTTGAGGACCGACGAAGCTCATTTCACGCTCCGAGGGTCTGCAACACCCACAACTCCAGAATTTGGGCTACCGAAAATCGTAGAACTGTCTTGGAAATTCCATTGCACGACGAGAAAGTCACGGTATGGGTTGGGTTTACCACATCTACCGTCATCGGGCATTTTTTTCTTCGAGGAACTGCGTGATTCTGGTAATGTAACTGCTACCGTGACGGGTGAGAGGTACGCCGATATGTTACAGAATCGCACCATCCCCAGCCTGGCTGCTAAACACCTGCTGGATTGCGCTCCACCCCATATTGCTAGACGCGTGAAAAATCTCTTGCCGCCACTTTCGTCAGGTTGGACTCCCCTGTCCTCAGCCCTCAGTCCGTGCGATTATTGGCTTTGGGGTTACATGAAGTCGCTAGTTTATCGTGATCGAACGACATCTGTAGGGATGCTGAAAGACAACATCCAACGCCAATGCCTCACCATAACTCCGGACATGCTTTACAGTGCTGTCCACAACATTATTCTTCGACTACAGCTATTGTTGAGGAATGATGGTGAAATATATGAGCATTTCCTGTAAAGAACATTATCTTTGCTTTGTCTTAATTTGTTATGATAATTATTCCTTTTCTGATCAGATGAAGCGACATCTGTCGGACATTTTTTGAAATTTTGTGTCAATTTTTACCTCTCTGTCTGCGTTATTCCGTGATTTATTGAGTTTTCAAATGTATACTGACTTTTTGATTACCCGGTATATATATAATATTTGCTGAAATATTTTAAATGTATTTAACGCTGTCGTATCGACCATGACTAGACAGAGGGAAGCTAACGCTGTCCGTCGTTGGCGTGAGTACAGCGGTCGCTCCACGCCGCACCGCTGTGGCCTCATTGCCATTCGGCGACACACAGCAGGCCCACGTCAACTGGTCGGGAATTAATATCTGTCATCACGCATAAATGAAAACAAACAAAGATTTCCCGCGCTGCTCGTGAGTCCGGTCACGGCGCCGGTGACGCTCGCAAATGGACGGCCTGCTCTCGGCCTCCCCAAACTGATTTTCCGGATCACAAATTACCCTGCAGCCCCCGGGCAACCCTTTACGCCGTCTCTCCCGAGAGCTCATCCCTCCTCCCCCTCCCCCGCCGCCCCGCACCCCCCACTCCGACGCCCTCGGAGGTCCCGGAGCCGCGATAATAGTTAAGGAATAAAATTAAGAGTCGTAAGCATTAATTACCAGGGGCGGCGCACAGCTCCAAGCGCCGGCGACTGAAGCCTCGCCCTCTTGGCGCGAGGGAGGGAGGGGGAGGGGGAGGGGGAGGGGCGGGCTATTCCCGGTCTGCGGAATTCCCGGCAATTTACTGTCGGAAATAGAATTGGGAGGAAAAAAATTGTATTTAAAATTCATCTGGAGGAGATTCAGTGAAAAACTCTGACCTCCTCTTTAAATCTCAGATAATAATTGAAGCAAATCTGTCGGTTTGGTTCTCATTTGCTTGATTAAGGCAAAGTAATTTCCTGGCACAGGAAAAGGAGGGAGGAACAGCGGTACGCAATGTACCCTCCGTCACACACACTCTGAGGTCATTTGGAATTCTGTACATCACATACAGATGTATGTGATTTGAGTTTAACGGCACCATCGTCATTAATCATTTTACGTAAAACTAATAGGGGAGAGTAGTACACAGTGAAACACGGTACGCAGTGCAACATTTCATCTCGGTTGGTTTTAGTAATTTTTTTTCTACTTGTTGGTATCCCAGTATGTTTATTGTGATAAAATACATCTTTGACTGTAATGGTGGACAGTTTGGTTGATTCTTCTTGTTTCTATACGCTACTATTGGTTTTCGGTAGTCAGAAGTTACAGTTAACGTCTCTTCGTAAGTTTAATATTTTCGATATAACATAAAGCTAAAAGAAATTTTAGGCTATGTTTTGTGCTAAGACACACATCTTTACCTATATACTGACCAGTTGTAGATTGGTAGATACGTAGGTTAAGAGTTGTGACCAACCTTTTAGTTTGTAGTGACTTTGGTACACAGGGAAACACTTGTATGTGGTACTCAGTGAAACAGGACCATTGGTCTTAGGTGGATGTATGACTACTCCTAACAATTTGGAGGGTACTATGGAAGATGTTGAGGAAGCCATTGCAGTAACAACAGAAAAGATTTTCAATAAAATTCTTCCGGGCATGAGACCGCGTCGTCATTATATAAAATCTACCGACGTTTCGGCCACTGTTGCAGGCGGCCTTCATCAGGGTCTGTGTCTGACTGCTGAATGTACGATCACTGGGATTTATATATCAGCGGATGAGGGACAGGATGGGGGACATTGGTTTTCCTTTATTGGTAGTCACATTATTGCACACCATTGGTGGAAAGGGGTGGTTGAAAGTGACAACGGCCGCGGAAGCCTACGTTTGCATTTAACAGAAAACATGTATCTCACCAAAAGTGTTTCGTGGTTTGCCTAAAGCACCTTCCAGATAAACAAGTGGACGTTCCAAAGGTAGAAGCGTAATATTAACATGAACACTAGAGCAAACAGCTTTGAGAAAAAAGACAGAGCTAGAAGAAAAGGAGAATTTCCAAAACACTGTATATTTTGTAGCTAACGTCTTGAAGTCAGCAGTTTGTGCTACTGAGTATGAAATCTCATAACTTCGGGAAAGAAATTACTTGTTTTTTATTCCCAGTTGCAGAAGACATAGTCTGTGTTTCGCATAAGAACATTGCAATGATTTTGCCACCTGTGTTGCCTATGGCTACGAAGAGACTCTCCAACCAACAGTATATTCGTTTTCTAGGCGATTTTGGTGGACTTAATATTCACTGAAAAATATTTAGTATCTGTTAATGTTTGTACTTGCATTTAACAAACATATTTATGTTTTATAAGTCACTCAGAAGTAATAAATACACAAAGTGGCAGCTGTTTCACTGTGTACTATACACGGTACACAGTGAAACATTTGCAGAGGTTGTTTAAAATTGTTATTCACTTACTAATTGCCGGTCGCGGTGGCCGAGGTGACTGAGGCGCTCCAATCACGATCAGCACGGCCACTACGGTCGGGGGTTCGAATCCCCCCTCGGGCATGGATATTTGTGCCGTCCTAGTTCGTAAGTAGTTCATACGTAGTTTGTAAGTTTAGGGACTGATGACCCCGTAGTTAAGTCCCATAAGCTTAACAAACATTATCATAATTATCACTTACTAATTAGTAGCAAAATTATTATTCTTTGTTCCAAAATATTGACAAAGTATTGTTCATTCAAGTAAATAAAGAAAATTTGTTTTGTGAGTAGTATTTTATACGAAACAATCAAAAAGGTAATTTTTGTTTCACTGTGTACTACTCTCGCCTATAACCACCCGGCGTTGCCCAGGATATGAACACACTTTGAAAGCCTTTAAATAGGAAATTCGTAAGGACGTATCCATTAGTATGATCCACAAAAGTTACTATCAGCTAAACTTTGTTATGGGCCGTCCACGCGTTACTCTTGTCGGGGTGACAATTATTGAACTACTAGCTAAAAAGCCGGCGTTGCCCGGGATGTTAAATATCTGCCAGGCTGCACGTGAAACTGCAGTAGGTGTAGATGGAAAGCACATATTATAAAAAACAGGTTCCAGTCTTCCGATTCTGACTTTCCGGATATACACCAATTTCAAACCAAAGATTTATTGATACCACTTATTCTTCGATTTCTTTTTAAATTATAAAGTAAATAATTTTATCATTTCAGTATACTTGAATTTCATCAATAAATAAGTTGACTCTGAAAATAATAAATAAATGAAAATGTTTCATAAACAAATAGTTTTAGCATTTTTAATATTGAGTGTAATTTAAGTAAACTGCTTTCGCTTCCAGTCGGATGGAGCAATTTGCGCTTCCAGCTGGATGGAGCAATTTTCCATGAACGTTACTGTTTACGTTCTCATATCTCATGAACTACGTCTCGGAATATGATACAATTTAGAAGCTACATTCAACTATACATGTGTATACTGTCTGTAAAATTTCCTGTCGCTATAATTTGTAGTGTTCAAATTATAAATTGTAACGTCATACCGAGAGCCGTAGTTTTACTCCATAAACAGCGGAAAAGTAGTAAGCGAGAAACTTTTTTCCTTTCATCATTTTACTTTGGTTGCCAGCGAGAAAAAGTTTAATAAAGGTTTGAAATTATGTTTAAAGTTTGTTGCAAGTCGCTAAGTACTGTCATTCGCATACAGTGTATTTCTTGACATGTTCCACATCCACGAGGATCCCCTCAACATGGATCTACGGAACGAATAACTAATCTAATCTAATCGAAAGTCTCGCCGCATTATATGGCATTTTTCTATTGTTAATGACGTAATATCTTTTGAACTATGTGCCGTATGTGATTCTTAACCATGCAGCAATTGTTACCGCACGGTAAGGAATGTGTGTACCAAATTTGGTTGATATCGTTCCAATGATCGGGTAACAAGGGCGACAAGGAAATAAAAAAATTCCAGAAAAATAGAAATATCGCAAAACAACTTACGGTGTCACACCACGGAGAGCGCATTGTAAGCTTTGTTTACCATTTATACTGTCTTCTTAACACAAAATAAGCCCATGTACAATTATACCCGCTTGTAATTCCGCCTTGTAATTTTGTGTAAATTCTGGCACGCAGATAATCTGAAAGCGTCGTTAATTAATAAAATAATTTGCAATCAAGACTGTTTGAAAGAATATTTATTCTCACTGATTGCTGTACACCATGGACCGGAAATCATTTTATAAGAGTAAAGTTAGTGATTTATTATTCGATTTGCAGATATTCCTTCGTCAAGGATCTCTTCACTAGCTAATGAACTGATGTATTCTTATTTCCACACATAATAAAGCACTCTGTATTCAGATATTTAGAATATCTTTTTCTTATAACTGAAACACTGAAATTGAATATTACATAGAGACACAGCACTTTTTGTAGTTTGCAACTATTAAATTAATGGGTTAAAAGAAGTCAGTATCAGTATCTTCAAATATGGGTGTTTTATAGTAACAACATGTGCCTAATTATTAGGAGCTCTTATACGGAAGACGTGTTACTACTAGACGGGCGGGCGAATCCCAGTGCGTCATAATAATTATAAATTATTGTCATAAATAAAACTAAAATGAAAATGTAGTGTAGTTCTTAACAAAGACATTGATGAAAATTCCACGTTCATACAGTGAGTAGTTTGCGAGCATGAGCGAGTTGAATGAAAAGCGAGGTAACGCGTGAGCTTCGTCAGAACGTGGCAACTCCTACAGCTTGGGGAAAAAATGGCGGACAGTTCAACTCGGGTTCATAGGAGTCTTACGCCTGGCGGTGCGTGAGAGAGCGCGGGAATCACTACGCGACGGGAAATGTAAACATAGGACGTGTACAACAACACGGCACGACGGCTAGGTGCTGTTGAAACAAGCAATTTGAACAGCCATTGTGTTGTCAAGAATGTGTTATTCGTTTTTCATAAGCAACAAATTACGTACAACCAGTGGCGCACCCACGTAGGGGGAGAGGGGTGGTTAACAGGGCTAAATCCAATCTCTCAGCACCTAAGGTTTATTAATTTTATTATTTTTTGTTTTCATTTATTATTTTTTAAACACGTCGCCACTGGAATTTTGAATTAGTACACATGTATAAAATCACAAAATAGCACAAGTGAACGTGACAATGGGTCGCCAACGTGATGCAGCCACTGAGAACGTGTGCTGCTGTTACTGTGAGCGGTTTCAATGCCACCGCGACCAGCTTTGATGCAGCCACTATTCACTACGTTTACATACAACACATTTTCCTGAAGATGAAAATCGAATTTCGTAAATCGTTTTTAGCTGTCGTGTTTAAACGTTACAGCCTGATCGGATTTCCTAGCCCACTCAATATGGCGGCTGAAGAACAGCTGATACAGTTCCTGATTTATTCAGCACAATCGCTAGATATCTTTACTTAAATACAAAGATTCATACTCTAATATTTATACTTATAATTCACGGTAGAAAATGTCACTCTGTCTATATGTGCCGAAAATTCTTAACAAGAAAATACAATCTGACAGGCCAAGAACGCTTCAAAACGGTTGCGTTTACATAAGCACGAAATTCCATTGTGGAAATGGAAAACCGCTTTATAGAAGCGGATTTCCAGAATCTATTTTGGGGTGTTTACATAGCCTACCAAAAAATGTTCAAATGTTTCTAGAGCTTAAGGGACTTAACTGCGGGGTCATCAGTCTCTAAACTTACAAACTACTTATGAACAAGCTTATACTAAAGAGGGCACAAACATCCATGCCCGAGGGGGGATTCGAACCCCCGACGGGGAACGGCCTCGCGCATCGTAGCATAGCGCCTAAATGCGCTCGGCTGCTACCCCGCGGCGGCCAACCAAAACCGGAATTGGGAAATATTTTTTGCGATTTCCGGTTTTGGGAGCCCATGTAAACGGGGTGATTGTTAGCCGCGGCAGAATAGCAGTGCCCGCCGCGGTGGAGTAGCCGTGCGGTCTAAAGCGTCTCGCTACGGAGTGCGCGGTTGCTCGCCGTGGAGGTTCTAGTCTTTCCTGGGGCATGGGTGTGTGTGTGTTGTCCTTAGGTTACTTTACCTTAGTTTAAGTAGTTTGTAAGCTACGGACTGATGACCACGCAGTTTGGTCCGATAGAATTACAAACATTTGAACATTTAGCGGCCGGCCGCGGTGGCCGAGGGGACTAAGGCGCTCCAGTCACGGTCCGCACGGCCACTACGGTCGGGGGTTCGAATCCCCCCTCGGGCATGGATATTTGTGCCGTCCTAGTTCGTAAGTAGTTCATAAGTAGTTTGTAAGTTTAGGGACTGATGACCCCGTAGTCAAGTCCCATAGATTTGCAAACATTTGAACATTTCCCTGACTGTTCATATGCGGCTACCAGCTGCTTAGCAGGTCAGCGGCGCCACGAGTGGAATCTTATGAACAACAATGACATAATTTCAGTTCAATTTTTACACATAGTGTTAATGAAACTGTGAAGTCCTTTGTCTTTCGCTAGTAACATAGAAGTTGCTTAATTATTTTACGAGCTGATAATATATATATATATATATTCCATTTCCACCAAGTTGCTCCTCTTCTACTTTCAAATTAATGTGAGCCTATTCGTTTTATTTCTTGTGCAATTGTTTTCGTAGCGTAATTGGTTAAATTATAAAAAGTGTAAAAATAAGTCATAGATTAATAAATTCAATAGGCTTTATTTTTAAAAAAATTAGTCACCGCCAGAACCAAATCCTGGCTATGCCACTGAGTACAACCAGACTTTCCTCTTTTACATTACTATTATGAAGGTCGAGGTAGTAAACAAAAGCTAATATCACTTCTCCTTAAACGTATGGGTTGGTATTCGAGGTGATAGGTTAATAGGCTCAAACATCTAATCACACAGATTAAGTGGGGCTCACTATTATCAATTTAATTTCTTTTAATGTCTAATATGGAAGATGTGTCACGTCAGCAAATATACCAGATGTGGTTTATCCATGATGACGCACCAGGACGTTTCATTGGCACCCCCACTTCACCACAAATATAACGAAACAGTCTCGAGTACAAATAAAAAACCACAAACATGTATTTTCTTCCAGAGCGCTGTTTCCAACGTCACATTTCGCTGTGCGCACTAGAGGCGCAGGTGTAGAACTGTTTAACGCGATGCGCTGATTCTGAGCATCATATGATGTTTTCGTGAATGTTTCACTCGAGCGGACGGCGGTTCTAATCCACCTCCACCTATTCGGATATAGGTTTTTCACGATTTCCCTAAATCACTCCCGGAAATGCAGGGGTGATTAATTCCTTAAATGGGACACGACCGACTTTCTTACCCATACTTGACGAGACAGTGTCAGGTTGAAATCCGTCTCTAATGACCACACTGTCGATAGGATGTTCAGCCCCAATCTTTCCTTTTTCTTTCTTCCAAATGGATCTGATATATGTAAAAACTGTAGTTGAGTTGACGTTTTATCACTTTCAACTTTCGAAGTTCGAAATACATTGCATGACTTTCGAAAAAAAAGCGTAATTTCTATCCTCTATTTCAACCCCTTAGAGATGAATTAAAGAGAAACAAAAAAATAATTTCTAACTGAGAAAGTAAATATCAATTTCCTAGACGTATTTTTTAAAAATGCATACGAATTTCTGTACTAATGATTTATTTAAAAAAAAAAATTCACCCAGTATTTCACCTTGTTAGAGTTTGAATTGACAGATATCTGAAACGCGTTTTTTAAACTTTTTTAAATTTCTGATTGAGAAACTGAAAGCGAGTTTTTCGTCTTTCTAGCTTCAAAATTGCTTCTAGCTTCAAAATGGCGATAGGTATCTGGTGTCAACATTTTATGCATCATTGATTTTACAGAGTTTCAGCATACTGCCAAGAAGGTTAGATTTATTTCAATCTCATTTCATACTGCTGTGTTCCTTTGTTCGCGTCGAGTAAAATATCTTTCCTGAAATATGCATTGGTAGTTGCAATATTCCACCCACTGCAGGTTGCGTATTTGTCTTCTGTTGGTGAGACGGTGGTGTTGGGACGCAATATATAACGGAATCTGAACCAATCAGGTGAAATTATTTCTTTAGTTGAATACTTGATTTGTATTTATAGGTTTGATTTTAGATAGTCTCAACGTGTGCATCTTTTCTCTTGATTTTGGATTGAAAGCACTCGAATAATTCATTTAGTCTGCACTGATAGTATTGGGATTTTTTCTAAGTGTTGCTTTAGTTTGCATGGGATTCTCGACTAGTGTTTTGTGAAGTTATCGGGTAATTAGCAACAATTTTTGCAATCGAAGTTGCCTGGCGTCAAACAATATATATATAACGTGCGACTGTTTTCGTGCATTTGATGTAGCCTGTATATATATTTGTGAATAAAGAGACTGCAAAAGATTAAGCTTTCCCAGCGTATAATAATTTAGGAATGGGGATTAAATTTTACTTACTGCAGAAGCGCTATAGTTCGCTAAAGTTGGCAACGAAATGTTCGCTAAACGAGGATTATTAATTTACTGACCAGACTTAGGCACATACTAGAATCTGACAACAATAAAACAGGAACAGCATTAATTATTTATTTCGGGGTGTGCTGATGTTCACAACAAGCGTTGAATGCTCTCTGAAAATCCAATACCGTAGGACGAGGGAAATCTTTCTTGTTGACCCTGAAATAAATAATTAATGCTGTTCGTTCTGTGTGGTTGACAGGTTCTTGTATCAGTCCTCGTCCGTTCATTAATTTATTTATCCTCGTAAAGTTAAATTTCGCTTCTAAAATTAGCCCAATATGCCGCCGTTGCCGTAAGTAAAATTTTGTCTTCGTTTCTAAAATCTTAAACGTTCGTAAACGTTCATAATCGATAAGTTTAATTAAAAAAACTTTGGCTTTTGCCCACAGACAAGAATCTTTATTTATGCACTTAATCATTCTGTACCAGACTTTCATTTGTTAGTGGTACTAATTAGGTACGTCTGCTAAATGTAGGCACGGCGATGCTGCAGAAATGTTAGCGTTTTCAGCTTTTCTTCAGTTTGAAGAAGGTCAGGGTTGCGAAAGTTACTTCTTTAAAGTAACTAAGTTACAGCTGTACTTCCCTGAAAGGTAACTTAGTTACAGTTTACTTACTATACATCAAAAGTAACTATCAGTTACTAGTAACATTACAGTTACTTTTACAGTTTGTATCAGTTACTAGTAACATTACAGTTACTTTTAATAATTGTAATTGTAAATCCATTATAAACCTTACTCTTGTAGAAAGGAAACGAGCTTTAATCCCAGTCAATAATAAAATACATTAATACATATATAATTATTAATAATACGGTAATTTGGAAGAATCTGTGTACATCGAAGGAAATGTAGGGCTGGGCAAATGATACTCGCGTTCGAACATGCTCGGGATTTCCCGATACATTATCGAACTGTTCGAATACTCAGATAATATATGACTCGCGTTGCGTATCTGCAAAGGACAGGCGCGGAATTTCGAAGTTACCGGGCTATCACTTTGCTAATTTCATAGGAAATAGAAGTACACGTAAAAGAAAATAAGGGCATAACTGTGAAAAACTGTACATTTTTTAAAACAGTCCATACGTGACCTATCAGGTATCACTGCAAGATGTGGTCCATTGATAAAATATCTACTACTATAACAGAACTACTGCAACATATTACTGAAGGCTAACATTCAAAGGAAAAAATATGAATCCTTTATAAGTAGAAATTACATTTAATGTGATTATAAGAGACAGGTTGCAAGTGATCATTCCATTCCCTGTTCATATGGTAAAAAATGTTACCACCTTTTAATCGCCTTGAAAACATAAAGATGTGAAACAGGAAAAACTTAGAAATTTAATAGCCTAAAACTTAAATAAGTCATGTAAAAATAAACTGTAATTGATAAATCGGAATAAACGGTGCACGAGCCGTTGTGTACGTAGTAATAAAAAGGCGTCGCTAGGTCGCAGCACTAGAATTTTAAATCGCGATTGCTCTCATTTACTTATAGCCTATATTCGTTTATTCGTTACTGCTTTTACTTATGATCTGCACCCTAGGAGCTACTATAGTCGGAATTTATTAATTCCTGTAGTATGTTAATGATACCGTAGCTTCGTTATAAATCGTATACTGCACAGCACAGAAAATATTTATGAATATCATTGTTGTAAGTCGTAGAGATAGTACCTACTGACATTTCTAGATAGCGTCGTGATCGAATGATCGAACTTTTCCCGAGATTTCCCGTAATGTGACGTAAATTCTTCGAACAGTTCGAGTCATGTTTAAACCCAGCTCTAAGGAAACGGCATTGCGATCGATATATATCGAACGTTCGATTTTCGCTTCGCTACCAATGACGGAAAACTGATGGCGGAACAGCTCACTTATATAGCTAATTACGATGTTGTTTTTTGACGTGATGATTTTATGAAATTTTGGCTTACCCGTTAGATTTGACTCGTGGCATTGGCATGTTTTCGTGTACATGCGCATTTGTAGGTGGCGTATGTTGTAGACGATGGTACGTCATGAATGGTGCATTCTGTTGTAATACGCTATGTACGAGTATAACCACAGATTATTTATTACCTACAATACGTAAGTATTTAGATATTATGCCGCATGAGTGTTTTCCGAGATTGTGATTACATCATGGGTTAAAGCTGACGAGTTGTATCCCTCTCTTCAGTTACGCCGATATTTCGTTAATTTCCAAGAATGCTTGCAATCGCAGAATATCAGTCTGAAATGATATAGGCCTATATCTAATGAACGACTGTAAACCGATTGAGTGTTTCTTAACCGGAGATTTGGCCACTACGCGCCCTCACTTAAAAAAATATCTTGTTTGACCTAAACCTAACCTAACTTTCACTTTAAAAGAAAGTGATCTGTAGCGTAGCGTTAAGAAGGTTAGGTATAGGCCAAGCAAGAAGTTTTTTTTAGTACGTGAGGGTGCGTAGCGCCCGAATCTCTGGTTCAGAAACGCTAAATCGTTTCCAGTTGCAGTTCGATATATACCATTCTTGGAAATTACCGTTATTTCTTTTGCTATTTCAAATGGCTGCCACATATTGAGTCGGAAAGAACAAGAAAATGTCACAAATTCAAAGCAATCAAAAATACAATTTAAATTAACTGCTTCGCGTTTGTCATATCGAATGTGGAACACGAATCGAACGTTGGATATATATCCATCACATTGCCGTTTACTTCGACGTACAGGGATTCTTCCAAATTACCAATAATACATAATGCATTATTAAATAAATTGCCCAGAGCATCTTCTGTCTCATCGCATCTCAGTTTTAATGTTATTTCGTTTTCACCAAGTACAGTTTTTCAAACGTTCCATCTCATGAAAGTTACGTTTAATCTTGTTTGTTGTTCCCGTAACCGTAAAAACTGCCGAATTTGTTGTCTACTATATAATCGCAGTACCTGTTACGCTGAAATGGCAGCAATGAGCACACATTTCAAACTGTGTATTCGCATCGAGAGGTACGCTATGACAGGTAAAGAGTAACAATTAGTGATATGGGGAGCTGCATTAATAGTAGGCTACTCGACGAAATAAGCAGACGAAGAAGACTTAGTTGTCCTAGAAGGGCAAAATACATACTATAGAAAACTTGGCGGGAATGACACGCTGCCGCTCTGGTGTAGCCGCGTGGTCTAAGGCATCAAGCTACGGACTGGGCGCTCGTCCCCGCCGGGGTCAAGTCCTCCTTCAGGCATGTATGTGTCTGTTGTCCTTAGTGTAAGTACTCGTAGTTTGTAACTCTAGGGACTGATGACCATAGCAATTTGGTACCATAGGTTTACAAACATTTGAACTTGACTGACAGGCTGTGCGAACTGAATTTGGAAGACATTTCTCATTCATTTTTGTAACTTCACGAATACATCGCCGTCAGATTTTGAAAATATAATGAATATTAAGGGGCAGTTGTTTCAAAGAAAGGCAGAAAGTTCAGAAATACAACTCCTTTGACGAGAAGACTAGCTGTTACTCTTTGTTTCTCGGTAACAGGAAGTGCCTATGAAACCCTTCATATTTAGCCCACATTTCAAAGTCAGCCATGTTATAACTGTCCCCGCAGCTTTGGATGAAGGCTTATGTAAACGTAATTCAGTTATATTAATAGCACTGAAACATATTTCATTGATCGTATATTTATTTATGTTTTCACATTATTAAAAATTGTCATTTTCAATGAAGAATGCTTCTTTAACCTTAAAGCAACTCTCACTACAAATGAATGCGACAAGGGATCTGCTGCTGACGATCCCCTTTTCACGTCCACGTTTAGTACACACTGTCGCCTCCAACATATTTTAATATCTGATTCATAAAAAACGCTGTAAAAAGAAAATGTTGTCATCGCTCTTTCATTGGCCGGCAAGTAACCTAACTCGATAACGTTTTCCAAAATAAGATAATGAATCCTACTGTTATTGCCGCGGTGTTGATAAATCAGAGACTTAATTGCTTTATCTACTTCACATACGGCTGGTGCCAAACAAAGTAGCAATTTTCTTTAGGGAGTCCAACATTTCACAGGCCTACTCAGCCCATTATTAGATGACGAATTCGTAAATGATGCTTCAACTTCATTTCGTGAATGAACTCACGGAGAGAGAACACGTATGTATATGGACAACACACACACACACACACACACACACACACACACACACAATTACCATTGCAAAGGAGCGTTTAGTGCTAGCAATCCACGCACATTGTTTCTTTACCGAAACTGCCACGAAACGCAGCTTTTATGTTGCCAGCGTGTTGTGAAAATCGGTACTGTAGTCCACAACAAGCAGCGAGCAACTTTGCAGAACTTGTTTCAAACTCATTGTAAACACACCTTAACGTCAACCAGTAAGCAAAATGTAATTGTAGAAGAATTCTTAAGTTCGCTTTGGAATATCCACAGCTTTGAATTGTTTTTCCAACGCAGTACAATTTGCAGCAAAAGGAATCATTTTTCCATCCAAGGTAAAAAATTCGAAGACTTCAGAATAAGCTGGCCAAAGCATGCGTGTGTCTTCTTCCTTTTCCATGTCGAGAAGAGTGGAAAATAATTGGAGACGTGGCGCGTCAGGTGATTGTTATATACTCATTGTTGCGTACACAATTATAAAATAAAAATGTTGTGAATGAATGGCTACTATTATCTGTTATAAATGTACTAAAATATATAACTCATACATTTGCAACGTACTCTGTTGAAAATATGTAATTCAGAAATAAACACTGTTTCTTTTTTCTCCCCACTAAAATCAAAGCCTGGTATTCTGCTATCTTGAGATTCTTACAAAAATATGTTACGCTAATAGCTACAAAAAAGTAACGATACTTCTGTTAAGTCGTTAACCGATAAATGTAACTTAGTTACAGTTAAAGTTACTGTAGGGAATAATAACGCCGTTACCGTCCGTTACCTTTGAAAAGTATCTGCTACTAGTAACGCCGTTACAAGTAACGCGTTACTCCCCAACCCTGAAGAAGGTGCATCAGCGCTGACCTATCGCACAGTCAGGTAAAATTTTATGTATTATCAGGGCCTGAGCTGTCCCTAGTTGAAATGCCTTCCTGTGCAAGATAATTTTCTTTTCCAGATGAACATTCAGCTTATGTAATTATTATTATTTGAGTTCAGTGCTTGTTCTTTTTGTGTGTTGTCGCTTACTCTAACTACAAGTCTATGTTGCTTTTGTGTGTCTCACTTTACAGAGAGTTTCGACAATGAATAAACAGCCATAGCATTTTCTGTAGGTTTGATATTACCACAGTCTAACATATACAGTCACGACACTCACTGCTGCAAATGTTGTTACTAACTGACAGTTGCTGCGACACTAGCGCTCCTAGCGGTGGGTAAGCTGCCGAAGTAGTGATGTTTGTTTATAATCGCTTTTGTACGTAATTAACGAAATACTTACTATAATTTTTGCGTTACAAGCATTATTAAAATATCGAGAGACAAACGTAATATGGAAATTAATATAAAAACAGCCTAATTTAAATGATTTAATGGTACAGAGAACAACTCTGTCATGAACAAATACTTACGAATATGTGTATATTTGCAGCTTATTCCGCTGAAAGTAAGTTGCATGTAAACATAATGGTATAATAAATTTCTATTATGGTCTGTTTTTACTATGACAGCTAGTTTTTGACGTGTATCAATTCGATATGGAGTCTGATTCTCACATTTTTACACGTCTTTCTTATACGTGCATATTCTTTTAAGTGTAATGACTCAATGTTTTGATGAATCTTGCCGTTTGTGATTCAGATGAAGCAACAACTGTGGAACTGGGTTCTTCTTTGTTGAAAAACAGTTTGGTTGCTATTATCGTTATATTGCCATGTCTGTGACATTTTTCCTTCTGCTACAGCTGTGATGGTTGATTTGGTATATTAAATACCGTATTTATTGCATTCTATATACGTTTCCTATGTTACCTTCACCGATTTTACTGGAATTGTAATGAAGAATACTTAACGTTCCTGCGTAGAAATTGACGTCTCTCTGCTAAAGGGCATGTATCCTGGTGTTTCCCAGGCATTTTCATTTTTAATAGAAAATGAAGTTACTCATTTAAAGCCTGTGAGTTACAGGATGATTGCAAATTAACTGCTCTGTAATGTACCGTTTCGTAGCTTATCAGGGATCTTATGAAACCTAAGAAAGACAAATGGGGAGCTATTTTAAAATTAATACCTATTTATAAGGCACTACATAGTTCTCTAATGTAAAAAGTATGCTGAAGTCAATCTAAACGATATAAATCGCAGTCATATCATTTTCAGAAACGTAGCTTACCGGCCGCTTGGAGCGCTGCTATCGCAGCGTATAACAAAAATCTGTGGGAGTGTCGTGACTGTATATGTTAGACTGTGATATTACCTTTAACTAACTGAAAATCGGCGTTACCCGAGTACTTGTAAGTACGGATGTATCATTTACTGAGCTAGTAAGTTTCTCATACCCGTGTTAGTAGCTAGCTTGTTGCAGTTGAAATAGTAACCTGCCCCGGTTTTGCATGAATAGTATGGGAGGCATGTGATGTTCCTCAGACGAGTCTCGAACTCTTTGCGGTCCAACGATAAACGAATTTCTCTCTATTCATAACTTTCCTCCATTCAGACATCGTCTTTTGGCATCTGAAAAACTTTTGTATTGTGTCATGAAGGCATGTCTTAAGCGTTATTCATTATGAATGACGAAACACGCAAGCATCTAATTATGTACCAATTAGATTTGGCCACTGTTTCATTGTTTCGAAACCATGTTTCGATACACGAAATTGTGTTTTTGTTTCAAAACTGTCACTTTGCACGGTGTCGAAATAGCCATCTTTCATTCTGCTCTGTTTCGGACCACATTCACGGTTTCTGTTACGTACTGTCGGTTTCACTCATTCAAAACAGCTGCGTTTCAAACCACTGATGTAGGTAGGCGGAATGGAAAAATTGTATCGAAACAGGGGTGTTTCATTTTGCTGAAGCTCGACAGGATAGACATTTAACTTACTATTATAAGAATCTTAAATTCTGTCTAAAACTAATCGACAGACGTGAGTGTGCAGGATAAGATTACTGACATCAAAATCCAAAGTGACTGCTGTATTTCGAAATGACACAATGTCTGTCTTATAAACATAAATCAACAATAAAAAATTTCTCACTATTTGCAGTGAAATACCCAGTAAAATTCTAGTTTTATCTGTTTATATACAGTCATCACATTAAAAACACAGGAGTACATCCACAACTCCTTTTTTTTTTTTTTTTTTTTTTTTTTTTTTTTAAATAAGGAACAACATGAAGTCTAAAATGACCGAATTTATACTAACAAGGGGAGATCGCAAATTTAATCTTGATTTAAAGAGTTAGTACTTTTCCCCCATACCGTTAGTTTCTTGGCCGGACACTCGTGTAGAAGAAAAGATATTTTTATGCTGAAAATCTTACAAATTGTGCCGTATTTGAAGAATTTCGTATTTATACTTCCATATTACGAAAGTTTTGACGGTAAATGAAACCGTGCATTAAAGATATCTCCAAAACTTGAATTTTAAGATAAAATTTATTTTACTGAAGTATCTAGCAGCACGATAACGATGTATAAAACCTCAACCCTTCCCAATATGCTAGATGAATAAATGTTTTGTGATAATATGCCTTTTCAATATGACATGTGAGTTAGCACACACCGCACCTATCAGTATTAGCCGCTAGAATAAAGGATAAAAAATGTTTTAATTATATCTGCTTCGATAAAAACCAATATATTAGACATAAAATCGTCCCTCCTTAGCTAATGGGAACACAGGAACGTCACTTATTGCGAAAGCAGTGCATTCGGTACAGGAATTAAATTTTACTTATCGATCTGGCGGCCTCGCGTGATAATGTTGGCAATCATGTGACGTTGGGATTAGCCAATCGCGCGACAACGCAAATTTTTTGTCATGAAATGTTCGTTGTACGAGGACAATTACTTCCACTAAGCGGACAAGGGTACATACAAGAACCTGGCACCCAAAGAGTAGGAACAGCATTATTTATTTACGTCCAATCAAGTCCTCTATGCGGATTTCTAAGAATACAAACCTCTTGGCAAAGATTTTCTACCGTGTTCTTGATGTTGCCAACATAACGACGTGATTGCGCCGGGGTGGTAAGTAAAATTTTGCCGGTGAAGAAAACATATAACTGTCTAGGCTACTGAGTAAACATATAATTTTTCTCTGCCACAGTTGCTGGCCTCGAACTATGTGGTTCTATAACAATACTTACATAGTACACATTGACGATGTTACAATAAATATACTCATACGATTACAAAATACACACTGTTTCTTGATTTCGAAACAGTGTTTCGAAACCTCACACTGTACGGTTTCATTTGTTCTCCTCGCACTATCGCCCACTGCCATGCAACTTAATGAATTATACATCTTAACCTTCCTCATGAATCACACCATCCATTGATGAAACCCGTATGAAAATGTGTAACATAGTTTTTGAGAATATTGAGAACACACAGACAGACACGGATGCGGCGAGAGGACTTTTATACAATGAGTAGATATCTATAAAATCGAAATGTATATGTATTTTATTGGTTGCTATTTCTACATAATATGATTAAACACTATCCGTACCGTGCTACAATCTTCAGCGTGTTTCATTCATATTTACGTACTAATATCACAGTCTAACCTATTTTTGAAATTTGTAAATTATTGGTAAAGGGGAGGAAAGAAGAACATTAGGAAGGAAAGAATTGACAGTGGCTGCTAAGGGCATTGAAATTAAACAATGGCGACAAGTGAAAATGTGAGCCATAACCACTTCTTTTTTAATTTTTGTTCTTCTGGTAGATCTATGCATAGCGGTCATTCGTTTATTGTTATTTGTTGAATATTCGGCTGAGCTTTTTTATTACAGAGAGCGTTTAGCCGCCTGACCGGGCGCGCTGAGCGACGGCGCCCGGCACCACTTGCCTACCCGTATTCGCCCCCTGACCGTCTCAAATTCCCACAAGTTGCCCCTATCGTTCATGTCCTCTTACACTCGTTTTTACGGATTCCCGTGCGAGGTCGAACGTATGACCGCATCTACGGTGAAGTAATTGAAGCTAACGCCGTCTTTCGTGTAAATCTATATTCTATATCTATATATAAAAGGCTTATGTGTGTACGTGCTGACGGACTTTTCTCCATGACCACATACTGCCACCCACTCGTGGTTGTGGTGGTAGATAGCCCTTGGTCTAATTATGTTAGTAAGGGAGTTTGGTCGCGGTGCGTGGCAGTGGTTGAGTGTGACAAGCAAAAATTCGCAAAATATGCAATAAATACTCTTAGGAAAAGCTATATACTCTGCGACTTACGAACTTTACGATACGAGTCAAAATCTGTTTATTCTTTCAATCGTCAGACAATGCGGTCCTTTCAGACTTTAATAACAACGAGGAATATCAAATACGCAATTTTTTAAATAGATCTACATCTACATCTACATACATACTCCGCAATTCACCGTAAGGTGCGTGGCGGAGGGTACACTGTACCACTACTAGGCATTTCCTTTCCTATTCCACTCCCAAATTGAACGAGGAAAAAAAGAATGCCTATATGCCTCCGTACGAGCCCTAATTTCTCTTATCTTGTCTTTGTGATCTTTACGCGAAATGTAAGTAGGCGGCAGCAAGATCGTACTACACTCAGCTTCAAATTCCGGCCCTCTAAATTTACTTAACAGAAATTCACGAAAAGAGCGTCGTCTTTCTTCCAGCGATTCCCAATTGAGTTGCCGGAGCATTTCCGTGACACTCGCGCATTGGTCGAACCTACCGGTAACAAATCTAGCTGCTCGCCTCTGAACCGCCTCTATGTCTTCTTTCAAACCGATCTGCTGCGGGTCCCAAATACTTGAGCAATACTCAAGACGTGGTCGTACAAGCGTTTTATACGCGGTCTCTTTTACAGGTGAAGTACATCTTCCCAAAATTCTCCCAATAAACCGAAGTCGGCTGTCTGCCTTACTCACAACTGTCCTTACATGCTCGTTCCATTTCATATCGCTCTGCAATGTTACGCCTAGATATTTGAACGACGCGACCGCATCAAGAAGTTCACTACTGATGCTGTATTCGAAAATTATAGGATTGTTTTTTCTACTCATGCGCATCACCTTACATTTTTCTACATTGAGAGCTAGCTGCCATTCTTCGCACCAACTAGAGATTTTGTCTAAGTCAACCTGTATGCTATTACAGTCAGTTACAGACGACACCCTCCCATACACCACAGCATCATCAGCAAACAGCCGCAAATTACAACTTACTCTGTCCATCAGATCATTTATATAGATAGAAAATAATAGCGGTCCTATCACACTCCCCTGGGGCACGCCTGACGATACACTCGTCTCTGATGAACACTCGCCGTCGAGAACAACGTACTGCGTTCTATTACTTAGGAAGTCTTCCAGCCAGTCACAAATCTGAGAACCTATTCTATAAGCTCGCATTTTCGTTAGGAGTCTGCAGTGTGGCACCGTGTCGAACGCCTTTTTGAAGTCGAGAAAAACACAATCCGCCTGTTGCCCTTCGTCCATGGCTCGCAAGATGTCATGTGAGAAAAGGGCAAGCTGAGTTTCACATGAACGATGTTTCCTAAACCCGTGCTGATACATGGAGAGAAGCTTTTCCGTTTCAAGGAAATTTACTATATTCGAACTGAGAATATGCTCCAAAATTCTACATGAAACCGATGTCAACGATATTGGCCTGTAATTGTATGGGTCAGTTCTCTTTCCTTTCTTATACACGGGAGTCACCTGCGCTTTTTTCCAATCACTAGGAACTTTGCGCTGAGTTAAAGATTCGCTGTGTTAAAGATCACATGTTTCCGTCAGCCACATACTACCTACTATGAACAGAGACACAAAACAAAGATAAAAACCCAGATAGACTCAAAAATAAAAATACTCGTGGAACATTGATCATTGTCGTGGAAGCGTGGTGGAAACACAGATATACATTAATGAATGTCTCTTAGGCCATAGCCGGCCGCGGTGGCCGAGGGGACTGAGGCGCTCCAGTCACGGTCTGCTCGGCCAGTAAGGTCGGGGGTTCGAATCCCACCTCGGGCATGGATAGTTGTGCCGTCCTTAGTCTTAGTTAGTTCATAAGTAGTTTGTAAGTTTAGGGACTGATGACCCCGTAGTTAAGTCCCATAAGCTTAACAAACATTTGAACATTTTCCTTAGGCCATAGATATTGATATGCCTGTGCCAGTAAGCTCACTGGCCTGTGCTAATCAGTGCTGTCTGGTATATATAGCCGCGACACTCTCTGCTGTGAAAGGTGTTATCGTTTGACAGCTGAGACAAGAAAAACTATGCGACGTGATAATGTTGGCAACAGATGTTGAATAACGAGAATCATGTGACATCGTCATAAGCAAATCGCGTGACACGAAAATATTTTGTCGTGAAATCAAGCATACAGTAGGAACAGCAGTATTTATCTACACACTATGTTGTTCGGTCATCTTTGCAACGATTTTATATCGTGTTATTGATGTTGCCAACATAGAAACACGAGGCCGCCAGGATAGAAAGTAAAATTTTACCGAATCAGATACATCCGTTGTTGTCACATCTCATTATGACCAGCATTTTCACGCAAAACTCTTTTGTATAGAGTCTCATGATTCACACAGTCTTACAATTCATTCCAAATTCCTATTCAAGAAGATATTTGTGAAAACTGTTACAAATCAATATTCGCACTTATCCAATATCGTTTTCAAAAATGTAATTTGCCAGCCGGTTTCGACGCTGCTGTTGCAATGTGTAACTTCATGAACACAACCTAACATTGAATTTACATTGTTCCGAAGCACGGACTTAAATTAATTTCACTCTTGGTATGAAAAATTTTATGAACATTCATCGTTTTCGACAATGACTTCTACTTAAATTTGACATCTTGGCTAGGAGAACTGAGTTTATTGACAGAGAGATCCAACAAGGATTGTGTTTTTGCTGCCGGCCGCGGTGGCCGAGGAGACTGAGGCGCTTCAGTCACGGTCTGCGCGGCCACTACGGTCGGGGGTTTGAATCCCCCCTAGGGCATGGATATTTGTGCTGTCCTAGTTCGTAAGTAGTTCATAAGTAGTTTGTAAGTTTAGGGACTGATGACCCCGTAGTTAAGTCCCATAAGCTTTACAAACATTTGAACATTTTTGTTTTTGCTGACCTACGTCCGGAACCTTCTTTAACAACCGTTGCGAAGCACGGGCATATAAGCTAGTTCATATTATATTGGTGCGGTGTCTGCTCATTAGGACACCAAACCTGCTCCGCAGCTATATTCCATTTGCAAATTATTGATAAAGGAGAGGAAGGAAGAAGGATTAGGACGCAAAGGAATGACAGTGGCTGCTTTTGGGCACAGATACGAAACAACGGCGGTAAGTGAATATGTGAGCCCCTCCGGGATTCCCACAAGTCGCACGCTATGGCTGTAGGCCCCCTATCGTTCATGCCCTCTTACACTCGCCAGTATGGATTCCCGTGCGAGGTCGAACGTATGACGGCATCTGCGGTGAAGTGATTGAAGCTAACGCCGTCTTCGCGTATAAATACTTATTATATTGGTATGGTGTCTGCTCTTTCGAGCTGTTATTAAAGTAATAATAATAATAATAAATTAATAAAATTTGTTCTGAACTGTGCAACGCAAGGCGTTTTCGAAAGCTTCAAAATCTCTTCGATCTGGTGTAGGAGGATACGAAGTTTACAGACCCAGTCTATGGTATTTTGATAGCCACTGACTAGATTATTTCATCCGAATTTTCCGTTTCTGGCGTTTGGTTTGCATTCTTTTTGCAAGACACGTTGCAAACAGCGACCATAACAGCATTTCCTTTATCGCCGATAAAAATAGATACACTTTGAAAAAGAGCGTATTCGCTTGCCAATGTCACTGTAGTCTTTCCTGCTCAAGTGCATTTCTAAAACCGACAGATGGCGGGTGGGAGAATTGGCAGCGATCTGAATACCCGTCCACACGCAACGATTCGTGTGCGCAGACATTTGCACAAATATTTGCGCAGACAGATCGTTGCGTGTGGACCTGTCTTTTAGACATCACATCCAGTTTCTGTAGGGATCACTTAGGGCAACTGTCGTTCCAGGAGCGAGACATAAACTTGCACGTACATGTTAATAAATATATTGATCCGATACTTAACAACAGATCACCCGATACGATCTTCCTGAATATTTCATCAAAATTGCTCCAGCAGACCTGGAGTTTATAGGGAACATACATACATACAAATCCAGTTTATTGAGACAGGTTATTGTGATCTAAATGGGTATATTACTGTTCACTAACAAGCAGGAACATTAAGAACAAACAAAAAAAGAAAAAATGATTTTAAATTGATGTAGTTGAATATTTAAATGTATTGTTATGAGTTATGTTAAAAATACTGTTTACATATTCTAAGTTAATTTTTAATTTTTTTTAATTTTTAACTTACCGTCGGTAAGCCAATGTAGATAAAAAATTGAATCTGGTCAGTGTAAGACAACAGAAATTATCAAATATTGGTGGTTCATTTCAAAATTTTTAGTTCTAGTTTATTTTTCCCGTCTATAATACTTGCGGAAAACCAATTAAGTGCCTATTTTGGTTAGTTTGAGATAATGTTTTGGCGAACATTTTAATAAAACACTTAACTACTTGCACAAAAAAACATTGTGGTATTGCAAATTCAACCAGGACGGAATATAGTTTCGGTAATTATTTTATAGATCATAAAAAAATTCAAGCAAATCATAAAATTTGAATAAACTGATTTATTGTTAAACTGTAGACTTTCAATTTCATTTCGTTCCTTGTAGAGCGTATTTTCGAAAATTCCCTTCATAAACAATGCCTTCATTATAAAATCAAGGCCGTCTCTAGTTTGTGGATTGAGGGACTCATAGTACTGGCCAAGAAAAGATTTTTAATAATATATATTTTTTCTTTTTTTGTACAAAGAAACATTTTGAGAATGTAGAAAGCACACTGACATTAACAAAGTAAAATTAAGGTAAATATGAATGTCTATGTAGTTTGTACGCTAGTTCAACTCATTTACGACATGTATTGTGAAAATTTTCCACTCAAACACTTGTACTGGATTCTCACCAGATTCTGTGCAAAATGACCACCAGCAGAAGCGATACACGCTTCCAGTCTGATATGAAAAGACTGCTGCACGCTGTGTAGCATTTGGGCGGAGATGTCCGAACAGGTTGCAATAATACGTCTTCAGATATGATTGGGTGTAGCTTCTACGTCTTTATAAGCAACGTCTTTCAGCTTTACCCAAAGGGGGGAAAATTACAGCACCCGGGTACAGGCCAGCAAAGGCACAAGGCACAGGTCTTCTGCGTTCAATCCAATGATTGTAAACAATTCGTGTAGACATGCTGTAGTAATCCGTGCACTATAGGCAGCTATGACATCATGTTAGTACTACAGCTTGCTCCTAGTCGGCACAGGAACATTTTCCAGCAACCATGATAGAAGGCTGTGGTAGTTGTGCGCGTTCAGTGTACCATCTACGAAAGATGAGCCTATGAACTGATGGGTAACTATAGCACACCACAAAATTACGCTCAGTAAAACACTAACTGGTGGTACGGGAATGGCCGTATGATCTAAGGCGCCTTGTTTCGGAGTGCACGGCTACTCCCCGTCTGAGGTTCGAGTCCACCCTTGTGCAGGGCTCTGTTTGTCGACCTTAGCATAAGTTAGTTTAATTCGTTTGTAAGTGTACGGTCTGAAAACATTGCTTTTTGATC
The DNA here is from genome assembly GCA_026315105.1 of Locusta migratoria. Lineage (NCBI taxonomy): Eukaryota > Metazoa > Arthropoda > Insecta > Orthoptera > Acrididae > Locusta > Locusta migratoria. Next base: position 828,666,224 of record CM048745.1, on the reverse strand, counting down.
ACATTTGAACATTTTGATCACACTATTGACTATAACAAGCTACAATGCACTCAAGGAACACACAATCACGATTTAAGGATACGCAACACCGTACCTACCAACTACGCAGGTAGCATGGGAGAAGAAAGTGTCGGACTGCAAACTTTTCACAATACCAGGGCTCGTAAAAGAATTACAATAGTCGTGCATCAAACTGCACAGACCTTTGAATTTATCCTACTTTTAGTATGTTCATGTAACTAGGCGTGGTTGCATTAAAAAAATGTGTATGTTTGCACAGAAAATAAACTTCTTATGTATTATTAAAATATGTTTATTGCCTAACAGTAGGAGCCCCTGTCTACCAGTCCATCATGTGAAAACCGCTCTTAAATAGCACCCTCCATTTCAGCAAAATTTTCAGTTCAATTCGTAGGTTATTCACTCTGAATACAGTAATATCATTTCTGTTTCTTGCCGTCGCTTTACTTTCTTCGGCTAACAACCCATATTCTGTGCTGAATGGACATAGACTAACATAAGAATGGAATCAAGCATACTCTGTAAGTAAAAAAAAAAAAAAAAAAAAAAAAAAAAAAAATTGGGGGAGCGGGGGTTTATATTTCAGACTAGGTTAAACCCGCGGCTCCGATCGCGTGTTGATTGATTATGACAGATAATCCGCGAAACGACAAATCGATTTTTTTAAAGAAATGTATTAAAAGAAATTTATCTTTTACTGCTTTATTTATTTATTCTTATATTTCCTTATTCGTATGCTTATCCTTACAGAGAAAGAGCTGAAGACATTGTAGCACGCATAGACCAAAGATATGGTCTGTGGTATCACGTTTCGCTGTATGTAACCTCCTTGCTATAGACTCGCAAACGTCATCGCAGGCCTTCAGTCCGATTTTTTTCATAATCTGACGACTTTGAACCACCATATATTCCACCCCCTTATAGCTATCGGCATGGAACTGCTATGGTGTACAACGGGAGACTTCGTACAACAATTACACACAGACCATTCGTTTGCATTCTATAGTTTTCGCTACAGAGCGAAATATTAACACACACACAGACAGAATTTTATGTACACCAATAACTTTCCATCCCAATATACTCCACCCTTTTATCATTATCAACCCTCAAACAATGCAACCAATAAAACCATTTTCAGAGAGTAGATATGATTTTCAAAGTGTACTTATTGTTCCGCATTTCGCGTTATATTCTTCAAATTACTAAATATGTATCAGATCCCTATAAAACCTCAAGTATAAATTAGTAACTGTAAAAATATTCAAGTCTCTGCGTCTTGTCGTTCGGACGTGATAAGCGTACACCGAATAGACATCCACATTAATATGTATATAGATAAATAGCTATCCGATCGCCATAAAAACGCGCCTGAAGCTCTCCCCGGGTAGAGATTAGTAACTGTACAAATTTTTAGCTCTTTATGTCTTGTGGTTCAGCCGTAATAAGCGTACACCGAACAGACATTCACATTAATATATATAGATTAATAGCTATCCGATCGCCATAAAACCATGCCTAAAGCCTGCCCGGGGTAGACATTAGTAACTGTACAAATTTTGAGCTCTTTATGTCTTGTGGTTCAGACGTGATAAACGTACACCAAACAGACATTCACATTTATAGATATAGATTTCAAAGTTTATCTCGACTCACACCTTGGGTGTCGCCGGATATCATTTTTAGAAATATTGCACTTGCAATTTTCAGTTTTATCTTGCGATATGTAGTTTGTTTAGATATTTCGTTGTATCAAATAACTCACTCTGTATACTGCTGAGAGCAAAACACTTATTGGATTTCGCAACGGTTTTTAGTTTGTAACTCAGCAGCAATATCCGGCTGTCGAGAGTACAACGAAATGGTACTTACGATGACTCGCAGGTAGGAGAGATTCTCCGTATCCACTTTACAAGTACTGTGGCTTATTTAAAGAGCAATCAATGCGATGAATTAAATTTGTGATTGCAGAGCGTGGAACAGAGAATAGCTCGGACTCCCTCTTCTGTGGCCGACGACGAATCCGAGGTGTTAAAAAAGAGATCAACGGCCTGCCCTCCACTGCGGTTAACAAAGCCACAGAATTGGACGGGGCGCCGCGGTGCCTCGCCGGTAGCGGACGAGTAAAAGCGAAGCTATGCAGGCCGAGACTTTTACGGATGAAGCCATCACTTCGGCTCGACAGCTGGGAGTGGAAAAAAAAATAGAAAAGTTGAGCCGGAGCGCGCGGCCGCGATGAGATTAATTATCCGATTCCCCACGAGGTGGCAGCGGCGGCGGCGGCGGCCATCACAAAACGAAAAACTCGGCGCCGCGGGCGGGGTGTTACCCTTGCCATATTCGGATCGACCCGGGCTCGGATTGAAAATTTTTTTCAGCGGTGTTGCGCGTCCGCCTCTTCGGAAATTAATTCTCGGACCTCGGCTTCGCCCCGGGAGCAGCCGCAGAACGAGACAAAGACGGATGTTATTAATAGACAAAGCGGCCCTTATTACGGCCCAACAATGGCCGCCTACCTGCCGTTAATTAGCGCGCGCCGCCGCCAGGTGTCTCCCCCTCCGCGCGCCCCGCGTCCCGTGCAGACGTCTCGTTGGTCTCTTTTGCTGTTATGACAGCGGCACGCCTCGTTGCAAATGAAATTTCCCAGTTAATTTATCCCCGGCCCGACGCCCGGCGGGGACGCCTCCTTAACGTAGCCGTACTTTGTCTCTTTATGTGCGAGTCTGACAACACTTCGTCTCGTTAAGCAGGCGGACACCGACGGATACGTCTTCGTGTTCGGTGGGGCCAGAGACTGGCCACAGTCTAACAAAGTCGCGAACCTTGTGGGGTAACCGTATTATCCGAATCAAATGTTCAAATGTTTTTAATCTATCGGACCAAACTGCGTGCTCATAGTCCGTAGCTTATAAATACTTAAACCTAGGTAAACTAAGGACAACACACACACCCATGCCCCAGGGAGTACTCGAACCTCCGACGGCGAGCAACCGCGCGCTCCGCAGCGAGGCGCCTTAGACCGCTCGGCTACTCCACCGCGGCCCCTTCTCTTCGTCAGGATATGCCAGAAACTCCTTTTCTCCCCAATTCTGTTAAGCACCTCCTCATTAGTTACGTGATGTACCCAATTAATTTTCATCATTCGTCTGTAGTACCACATTTCAAAAGCTTCTTTCATCTTTTTGGCTGTGCTTCTTATTGTGGTGTCGCACAAGTCTAAAGTGCGCGCCACCTACTTTCGCCGCGCGCCGCCATGCACGCACGGCGCGGCGTTCTTACGACGTCAGCCACAAGCGCCCTCTGCTACAACTCCGCTCGTGGCAACCACTGAATGACACTGTTCACTTAGGACTGAGATAGGAACCAGTTAACACTTCGGAATCAGATAGGCACCAGTGAAGACTTGGCTATCGGAGAGGCACTAGGCAGGCCTCTAGCTGAACTATGTATCAGCATTCTGCAGTACTGAGCTACGTAAAAGTTAAGTATTACTAAGTCTCTAAGAAATATATATCTCGTTCTAATTTACTCTAGAGTTTCTAGTTTCTGCTGTCCTACTGGCTGGTCACCTCCTGCCTGCACCAGCGTGCTATCTTTATTCCTGTGTCGGTCTTTCTACTCGGCCACCGACACCTACGACGGAAACGAGACACAAAAGCGGCGACGAGGCTGGGACACAAAAGTGGCGACGAGGATGGGATACAAAACTTATCGTCCTCGTTTAAACTTCCATAAAATGCTACACTCCAGGCAAATGCTTTCAGAAATGACTTCCTAACAATTAAAATAATATTTGATGTCAACAAATTTTGCTTCTTCATAAACACTTTTCTTCCCATAGCCATTCTACATTTTATGTCTTCTTTATTCGGCCATCAAAAGTTAGTTTGCTACCTTAAAAAACAAAACTTACCTAGTACTTTCATTGTCTCATAGCCTCCTAATCTTATTCCTTCACCATCACCTAATTTTCTTACACTACATGTAATTACCCTAGTTTTACTCTTGTTAATGTTTACCTTATACCTTCCTTCCGAGACACTATCCATTCTATTCAATTGCCCTTCCAGGCCCTTTGCTGTCTTTGACAGAATTACTATGTCGTCAGCAACCCGCAAGGTTTTTATTACCTCTTCCTGGGCTTTAATTCCCTCACCAAATTTCTCCTTACATTTCTTCATCGCTTGCTCAATGTACAAATTGAACGACATTGGGGAAAAGCTACAAATTTGTCTTACTCCCTTCCCAACCACTGCGACCCTTTCATGCCCTCCTACTCTGATAATTGGTTTTTGGTAATTGGTTTTTGTACAAGTTGAATATAACTCTTCGCTCCCTATATTTTACCCCTGCTACCTTCAGAATTTGAAAGAGTGTGTTACAGTCAACGTTGTCAAAAGCTTTTTCCAGATCCACAAGTGCTAAACACTTAGGTTTCCCTTTCTTTAATCCATCTTTTAAGTTGTAATGTGAGTATTGTCTCGCGTGTTCCTACATTTCTCCTATACCCAAAGTGATTTTCCCTGAAGTCGGATTCCACCAGTTCTTCCACTCTTCTGTAATTAATATTTCTTAGTATTTTGCAACCATGACGTATTAAACAGATAGTTTTCACATTTGTCTGCACTTGCTTTCTTAGGAATTGGAATCGCTATATTCTTATTGATGTCTGAGGGTATAACGTGTTATTTTTATCACATGCACTTAGGTAAATGGCCATGACGGTAAACTTAGAGAATTACGTACAACACACACACACATGCCCCAGGGAGGACTCGAACCTCCACGGCGAGCAACCGCGCGCTTCGCAGCCAGACGCCTTAGACCGCTCGGCTACTTCACCGCGGCCCGTCTTATCCTTGCCTGTTCATTGCAAGACGCCACAAGAATATATAAGTTAGTAATGGTTTTAGGTAATGTTGAGTAGGGTTTTTAGAAGTCTGCTATTTAATTTACTCCTTGGCTTATGAGGCCCAGCTAGTCTCTTTCTTGAGGTAGCAGACATCTGACGATCGTATTCAAAGTTGATCAGAGCGTGAGAGGAAGAGAAGTTATCATTTCAATCCATAAATGCTTCTTCTACTCAAATGAAAGTTGTTTGTCGGAAACAAATAACAGTATTCCTTTATTGTACTGTGACTTACAGAACTTCATTAACACTATATACATTTACATAGAATCAATTTTCCTTTCATGATCCGTTCAAGTCTCAGATAGTTCCGATTATATAACTTCTCATACATCATAACAACAATGACAACAACCTTCAACACTACACTCATCTGTTAATTCGTTGCACCATGGAACACCTATGTAATTAAGGACTCCATGCTGCGTCCTCTATGCAGGCTCCTCGATCTCATGTTGGTAGACCTGCACATACACTTATCTGCCCGTAGCAGGTGCCACCAGTAGCTTCCACCTAGGTAGACAGTAAACCCTAGGCAGAATCTCGGCCCCTGCCACGCTAAATTCCTTAAATTAGTTAATTTGGTAGTCTTGAGTCGATAGGAAGGAATGTAGTGTCACTTGTTACACTACAATCTTTGTAGGCGAAAGATGTCAGCTGAAGCGATACTATCGCACCAAGTGACTAGTCGGGAGTAGCAGAAAAATTACGTGATACAAAATTAGTAGTTGCTTTTCTTTCATGCTGCTACTTTCAAATTTCACAATTACTAAACGTTGTTGTAATTTTCTAGGAAATAGGTAAGTAACAGCATTGAAAACAGTACTTCCTACTGGCCGCTTGGAGCGCTATCATCACTTCAGCTGCGCTTTTCCACTATAAGAGTAAGCAAGGCTGTGGTTGGGCAGACGAATGTCTACTTCTTTCAGCAACACGTACATACGCACAAGTAGCATTTAAACTCCATAATGAAACTACCACTCTGCAGCGGATTGTGGACCGGTATGAAAGTTCCTGAATGATTATAATTATGTGCTGGAACCGGGACTTGAACCTGGGACCATTGCCTTTCGCCGGCAAGCGCTCTACCACTGAGCTATCCTGACACGACCCACGACCCGTCCTCACAACTTTACTTTGGCCAGTACCTTGCCCCCTACTTTCCAAACTTGACAGAAGTTCTCCGGCATACAATTTTAATCTGCCAGGAAGTTTCATATCAGCGCACACTGCGCTGCAGAGTGATAATTTCATTCTGGAAACATCCTTTACGCTGTGGTTAAGCCATGTCTCCGCCCTATCCTTTCTTCCAGGAGTGCTAGTCTTGCAAGGTTCCCAGGAGAACTTCTGTGAAGTTTGGAAAGTAGGGGGCGAGATACGGGCAGAAGTAAAGTTGTGAGGACGTGCTCTGAGTTGGGATAACTCAGTGGTAGAGCGCTTGGCCACGAAAGGCAAAGGTCCCAGGTTCGAGTCCCTGTTCCGGCACACAATTTTAATCTTCCATAAAGTAATGTATAAACTGTTAATATATGATATCCTCAGTCTTTTGCAACAGCAATAGGAGCTTAGTGAAGACCAGATGTCTTTCGTTTTATTGAGGGGCCAGTTTTTACTATATACTATTTCCTATTCTCAGGCTTTTCTGGTGTGACTATTTTTGATGTGAAAACAGCCAACAACTCGCCATTTCACAAGAATACTGCTATATTTCCTGCCTGATGGCTACTGCGAATCATCCATCCATGCTTGATGAAGTCCGTGTCGTTCACTTATGGCAAAAAACCTGACTTGAGGAAGAATTGATAATCGTTAAACATATGCCCAACTAACAAAGAGTTTCTTAATAGTCAGGTCATTAGTAGGAATTAATGCTACTATGACTCTCAGTTTTTAAAATTTACGTAAACGTGCCCTTGTTTTCCTAGTGGGGTTGCACTTTGTTGCATTCTCTGCCCTGTCTTCCAACTCTTCGAGTGTATGGGGATTGCTAGCATACACGTTGTCTTTTAACATTCCCCAAGGATAAAAGTCACGGGGATTTAGATCTGGAGTACGAGGACGCCAGTCAGCTATCCTATCATCAAAAACACTTCGTATTGCTGCCATAGAAGCATTGGAATAAGTGGTCTTGCATTGTCCTGCATGAAATAACCGTACAGCTTTTCGTTGGGTGAAAGTTCTTGAAAAAATGTATGTAGGATATTGTTCACATACCTGTCAATATTTATTGTTTCTTGAAAAATGATTGCCCCAATTATTGGCCTCGCACTAATTGCGCACCACACTCCAGTTTTCACGTCATGAAGAGGTTGTTGATGTAACTCATGTGGATTTTATGAGCTCCAACGTAGATTGTTCTGCGAATTTACGCAGCCTGAGAAATGGCAGAAAAATATAGCAAGCCCCATACACTCGAAAAGCTGGAAGACAGGAATCGACTAGTCATTTCCCAGATTTCGGCAGTCGACATTCGTCGAGTGTTCGCAAATGTGTTCAAGAGATGCCAGGCCGCTCTCTCCATAGAGGTACATCACTTTGAACATCTACTGTAAATAAAGGTAAGCTTAGGTTACTCAGATGACAATATTTTCTAGACTTTAACTCGGTGTATGCGCCTGCGGCACAATAGTCCGAGAATCGAGCGCTGCCGTGGCCGGCGGATGCGGTGCCGGCGGCCGGGAACCGTACCACGCGATCTGCGGGCGCCTGGCAGGCGTCTTTCGTGAGACACCCTGTAGAAAATGCAGGTCTCACTACAAACTGCAGTCACTTGCAGTTAGAGGTTACATCTATCGGAAATAATGGGTACTTGTTGGATGTACACTGTTTCTCTTCCTTTCCATGTAGCTCTATATAAAGGTATTGCTTTCACATGCAGCCGTGTGCGCTTTCACAGTTCAAAGGTATCATCAGTACTTCAGCTTTCCGGAATTTCCTTAAGCTCTCAGGAATACAAGAGTGTCTTAGTTGAATATAAGAAAACGTGGTGCATGATGTGACAGGTTTTTCCCCAGCGCAGTATATATTTATACAATTATGTGTTGTAAAATTATATGCTTTTGCAGCTGTATATTCACTTGCATAAGAGATTTATGTGTCTAAAATATGTTGCGAATGCAGTTAGTAGTAAAGAAGTAACAGATTAAAACCCGGTGTGTGATGGGGCGGTTTCCCATTAAGTTATGTTCTCATATCTTATGAACTAAGTGTAGTACTTTGAAACACTTCCGAAGATACATTCGGCCGTTTTGTGTGTCCACTATCTGTAAAATTTCATGCGATTGCAATTTGTAGCGTACAAATTATAAATTGTGACATAGTACAGAATGCCTAGTTTTACTCCATGAATAGTGGAAACCTAGTAAGCGATAAACTTTTTTCCTTCCATCATTTTACTGTGGTTGTCAGAGAGAAAAAGTGTAGTCAAGGATGGAAATTATGTTTAATGTTCGTTGCAAGTCGATGAGTACTCTCATTCGAATACAGTGTGTGAATATAATCTCGTCGCATGATGTATCGGTCTAGTGGTTTAGGAGGAAATGTGCAACATTGTCGCGTGATGCAGACTTTTTCGCCCATCTCGTTGTTTATGACGTCATATATCCTAAACTATATGTTGTACGTGATCCTTGCACCTTTTGGTTTGAACATGTCATGTGTTCAAAATTTCATAAAGAATGGAACAAAACTGTAGATTTGTATGCAATACGTACACGCAAGCACACAGACACTCTGCTTCATACGGTACACAAGGCGAGGCAGCTACGTCATAAAATTCTTTGCATCTCCTCAACCGTAACAGATTCAAAGATGCCGTTTGGACAGTGAATTGCAGGAACAGGGGCTACTTGAATACATCACATTTGATGTTTGTGGAATTTTTTATTACTGGGATATAAGGGCATCATTGGTTTTTTAAAAATAGAACTCCATGTTAAATTTTAGCGTAACATAATGGGCTTAAAAAGACGTTTTCAAATATGTATATATCATAATATTTAGACGTATAATTTTTGAGGCACATACATGTTCTTGTCTCGTATTCGTGCTTCGGAGCGGCGTTGTCCAATGCGACCTTTCCTGTTGTGAAGACTACACGGTACACTTCGCGAGACCGTCCTTACATATACAACGCCGCTTCGAAGGACAAATACGATACGGAAACATTTGTGTCTCAAAAACTATTCGCCCAAATAGTATGATATACACATATTTGAAACCGTATATTAAGCCCATCATGTTACGCAAAAGTATAACATAGGGTTAAAAAAAAAAAAAAGCAGAAACATGGAATTTGATGTCTTTAAATAGCCCCTGTCCCTGAAATTCACTGTCCAAACGGCTTCTTTATATCTATTACGGTTGGGGTGTTGCAAGGGGTTTTATAACTTAGCTGCCTCACCCTATATAAAGATTTTTCATAGCAGTGGGAGGAAGTGATGAAACTGCGAAGGCGGAGAAGGAGAGGGACAAAGAACGAGGGAAGAGACAAACAGAGACGGGGGCAGGAGGTGGACAGGAAAAGGTAGGGAAAGGAAAAGGTCTAACTTGAGAATGGCAATAATAAAAACTCGTACAACGCCGGGTTTCGAACTGCGACATTGGCCACGTAGGTTACCGGCTGCACTCCTGCCAACATCCCATTTTTCTACTCCTTATCACCGTCTCATATTTACTTTCCCGATACCTGTCTTATTTCCTGTGTTGTGCCACACTTTGTTTTTGCTCTGAGGCCGCCTGCCCTGTCGTTAGTTAGTTGTCGTCTGCAGCGATGACAGGCCGATCGAAGGGAACCATTAATCACGCACACACAGCTGTCCTCGCGTTCACGGAGGTCTAACGCAAACACGTGTAAACACAGATTAGCTCGAGATATCGGCCATTTGTTACTGGAATTAACACGATTCTTTTCCCTTTGTGTTTTATTTTTTGCTTTGTTTGTACTGCGCCTTTCTTCTAAGAACCAGCGTGCCTGACCAGGAAATAATTGTGGGTTTTCATTAGCAGAGAATGTACCTATCATGTACAGATAAGTGAACTCTATTATTATCTGTCTACTATAGAGTTGCAGTCAGCAGTGTTACTTTTTTATGACTACCTACAGGACTGGGAGCTCTGTAAATAGCAGATTTTCGAGGTAACAGATAACTGTCTTCGTTGCTGCTTTGCATTAATATCATAGTCAAGGTCAAGTGTAACTAAAAAGTCATTTTGATCAATCTATAGCACGTTCTCTCTGAAACCATTTGACACTGCCCCAGTCAACCCATAATGATTAATTTTCGTTCTCTGGGGCCCGCAGTGTGGAGTATGTCTTTGATTGACATGTTCAATACCACAATAATTATAAATTATTTTAACACTGCTTTAAACTTTATTAACTCATTCATAGAATATACGACATCAACTGCGATTGGGCAAAGCTGAAAATGTGTACCCAGCCGGGATTCGAACCCGGCTGGGTACACATTTTCAGCTTTGCCCAATCGCAGTTGATGTCGTATATTCTATGAATGTTGAATAATAACAACTGCAGGATCAGAAGTGACGTCTGTTCTCTCGGAACAGACGCCACATGTATATATTTATTAACTCACTATAAGATTATTTCGGCCTTAGGTCATCATCAGGTGTTATTACTTATAATAGTGTTGTTGTTTATTTGCTGCCCAATTGATTATAGAAGCTGATGTAACGCTTATCTGTATATGTGCAGTAGCACTGGTTATATGATTAGATTTTTTATCAGTTTTTCATAGTGGCAGCATCCAACGATATTATCGTTATCGCTCTTGCCGTTAGATACAGTTCCCTCTTACGGTTGCAAGATATTCTTATTCTATTGGTTAGCCATGGATTTTTACATGTTTTCTTAGAATTTTGTTTAAATACTTTCTTGGGAAAACAATTTTCAAATACCCTTAAAAATGTATCATGAAATGTTATATTACACGTTTGCATCGGGTTCATTATACACCTCATCCCAGCTGTTGAAGGATTTCCTCAAAGTTTACAATGTTTATATTGTTAATTGCGCGGACTACTTTGAAAGTTTGATTTGGTGTACTGAATGGAGCTATGTCATGTACTGTAACAAGCTGAGCATCATGGTCTGAAAGTCCATTCTCAACTGGATAAGCATTTATGTTCTTAAACTAATCTCAGTCTATAGCTGTGCTGCTATTCTTTGTTATCCGAGTAGGAAAATCTATAATGGAACGTAAATTGAACGTTCTGAGTAATACTACAAGTCATTCTTTCTATTACACTCTTTCAGTGAATGAACACTGAAATCCCCAAAAATGATAATTTTCGTCCCCTTGTCTGACATATAGCACAATGCATCCAAGTTTTCTAGAAAAAGCTGCAAATTCCCTGAGGGGGACCTATAAACTGTTAAAATTATGAAAATGCCATCATTAGTTTAAGTTCAGTGGCACATGCTTCATACTTTGCTCTACACAAAACTTTTTTGTTTCTAAATTTTTCACATTGTGGAAACTTTTAAAGTATATGGCAACTTCTCCTCTCACCATATTATCTCTACTTACATGTGCAGCTTATTTGTACTTATTGATATTTACCTTTTCCATATCAGTGACAATGTGATGCTCACACAGACATAATACATTTATTCCATTATTAGTTTCTAAATCTTTTAAACAAACCAAAAGCTCATCAACTCTATCCATAATCCCACAATATTTTGATGAAATATACAAACATCTACATATAATCTCCTGGTATGATCTACCTTACCCTGTTATTCTAGTCTCTAGGCCTACATTCTGAAAGCTTGTGTCTTTCATAAGATTGTCTTCATCCAGATGTTTGTTTTCTGCTTTTGTAAATATTATGTACAGTCATTTCAGTTTCTTGTAATTTATTTTCAGGTTATTCCCTTCTCAAAATACTCGTTCAAAATGCATTTAATGACAGTTTGCAGACTGTTCTCTAATTTGCTCAACACTATCATGTCATCTACATGTCTAAGATTTTTAATCTTTACACCACGTGCATTTATCAACAACATTTTTGTTTATTACATCTTCTGTTTATGTGTTGAAGATAATGAAAAAAAAACTACATCCTTACTGAAAATTACTGTTAACTCTTTCAAATTCTGCCAAGCTGACTTTCAATTTTGACAGCTGTTGATTCCTGTAAAATTGCTGCATTATTTTTCTCTCAGTAATCAATCGTAATGTGAATGGAACATCTTATTACTTTGTTTTGTTTCATAGATACGTTGTACCTAACATGGAAGTTACAAACTATAGTTCTAGAACAGAGAAAAATATCAAAGTCAATATGTATTTTCTCCAAAGTTTCTAATTATTATATTGGCAAGTATAAATAATTCTAATCAAGTTTTTTGTTTCATAACACCATTTTGCCCTTTTTAGATTACGGCAGTAGCACTAAAAGTTGGCCTTATGGCAGCTCGAAATTTAAATGCAAATAATGGCTTAACCGTCTATCTGAGGCGAAAAGTTTTTAAACGAATTAGTGGGGGAGAAAATTCTCCATATCTTTGTTCTGGTGAGTTTTTCCATATATCTTACAATTTCAGAGATATTTGCAGAAATAATGGTAATTTCACACTCTCCTTTGTGCGTCTGCAATGTGTTCCCACGTTTTAGGCTGCTCTGTTCAACCGATCGGAATCAAATTTTCCAGACGTCATTGTTGACTAGCGATCAGAACTTCCCTTTTGCAAATGTTTCGGACAAAAATAGGTTAATAAGGGTAAAAATAGGTCGTTTGTAATGGTCTTCTGACAATACGAAATATAATTACAAATAAAGCTTTAATCATTCATCTGAGACAAAAATTGACAAAATCTTTTTATTTTGTAGAGGGGAGAATCTTCTACAACTTTAAAATTTTTCCATAACTTGCATCATTTTAGAAATAGTTGCAAAATAACGGCGATTTTACTGTGACACTGTCACTTGATTTTATGTAAACCAATACAGGCAAATAAAATAAACACGAAAAAGAGAAGAAAGTACCACGGCAAGACAGGTGATAATATTTTAAAGGAAAATATATAATTAAAATATTCACGAGATACGAAAATAATTGTTTAAGGAGGTAAAGGTGCAAGAAAAGTATTTTTGCCAAAGTAAAACTTTGAAATATCAAATAATTTTGGCTGTGTGTTAAAATACGGTCAGAGAGAATATTACGTATTGAGCGCATAGATATTATCACAATAACAGAGTCATAATCGTATCGTCGATAAAAGTTGTAAGACCAGAAATGATTCGCAAATGGATTTTGTAAATATAAAGGGTGTTTCACTAAGTGTGTTTGCCTCTGTAACCTATAAAATAATAGGTGACGGGAAATTTTAATGCGGTAGGTCAACACAAGAAATGTTACACTTTCTGCGGAGCCATGAACATAGCTTATTGTTTCATTTTCCAAAGAGTTACAACACAAAGATATAATTTTTAAATGGAACAATAGGTTTTTCTATCGTGTATTCGATTCGTTTAAACCAGCTGCGTCCAAATCAATTTAAACTACGTTCCTATCACTGTTAGTTTGGGAGCTACAACCCTTCAAAGTTCCGGGGGCGGAGGCTGCGAGAGTGTAACTGGCTGGCCGAGTGGCTATTCCGTGGGGCACGGCCCATTGTTTCTTGACCACCAGCCAGTCAGCTACGCTGTCGTAGCCTCCGCCCCCTAAACTTTGAAGGGTTGTAGCTCCCAAACTAACAGTGATAGGAATGTAGTTTCAATTGATTTGGACGCAGTTGGTTTCAACGAATCCAATTCACGATATAAAAACTATTATTCCATTTAAAAAAAAAATTATATCTTTGTGCTGTAACTCTTTGGAAAATGATACAATAAACTATGTTCACAGCTCCACAGAAAGTGTAACATTTCTTGTGTTGAGCTACCGCATTAAAATTTCCCGTCACCTATTATTTTATAAGTTACAGAGGCAAACACACTTAGTGAAACACCCTGTATGTACTATTTTTGTACGAAATAATTTTGGAAAAAAAACTATAGGAAATACTCGTGTTTTTTCTTCTTTTTGTTATTTCAGTAGTCAAGAGTGTATACCCCTCAAGTTAATGATGTTCCCCCTCTGATTACTGATACTTTTTGATATTACGTGGTTGTCAGTAGCGTTAATAATTTTACAGAGAAATACTGCGAGAACTGAGTAGTTCTAAGCTTCAGAGTCGCAACGGTTGAATGGAATCATAAGCATAATAACCCTCCGAAAGCCCTCAATTTCCTGCCCTCCCCAGTAAGTATAGGAATCACCTTCCCCGGGGGTGCGTTCGACCCACTCGTAATTGGGGTGTCCACAGCAATTCGACCGCCCCAAATGGCGATAATGTCTCAACAAGGCCAATTTCGTAGCGCTACTGCCTGACTAATTTCATTTCAGTTTGGCTAATAATGGCAAACCCCCCGCGACAAATGGAATAACCGCCGTGTGTTGCCTTCCTTCGCCAGTATAGAGGCTAAGCAGCGTACTACGTCTCATATCACGCAACCCCTTCACCTAAATTCTCTGGATCAGGGATGGAACATCGAAGACATAAGAAAAATTGCAAGAAAGTAATTTTCTCCAGTCCTTTGGCACCCTATTTCTCTCTCTCTCTCTCTCTCTCTCTCTCTCTCTCTCTTTCCGTTTCCCTCGCCTTTTTAATTTTTGTGGAAGTCAATTCTTTCCGCCTCACGTTTCAGCCAGAAACTTTGCACTTTAATGACAAAAGTTTCTGAGCCTTGCGCCCGATACCATTCGGCCTCGGGCTAAACTCCTTATATATTGAATAAAAATTGCCCCGTATAAGAAAAGTAGAAACGTTATTTCCATTGAGCCGGTGGAAATTCTGAAGAGATAAAAGCATAATCCAATAAAAGTTCCCGCTAGTACAGCGCCGAGTTAATAAGTTTTATAACAAGAAGGAAGGAAAATTAAGAAGACTGTTCTCGGAATTCTCTACTTAAGCGAGCACATCCGAAGTAATCTGGAACCAGGGGAAGGAGATTGCCTCTGAGAAACTTAATATTAATCACTGTGTAAAATTCTTTCTGAGAAGTAGCTGCGGACCTTTTCCCCTCCTTTACACTGCTGTAGATATTATTTCGGATTCTTTTCATTACGAAATTGAATCCATCGACTTTTACGCCTATTCAAAAATTTTGATTAGTAAACTGTCTAGTGTCCTTAATATATTTTTATTTATAACGTCGCCCACGAAATTGCCGTTCTCAGATGAAAACTTAGAAACCGAAAATGAGCTCTGGATCCATTCAAATCTCGCGTCTCTGAAATTCGAAAATATTATTTTACTGTAAAACTCGTAGCGCAAGCGACACTTAGAAGCATATATTTTTGGAATTGCAAAAGGTTTTGTGGGCGATCTGATACTCCACTTAATAACATAATGGTTATTATTTGGAATAGAATGTGGGAACAACAGCAAATAAGTCTTATACTTTACTATCTGAATACCTGGCATTGCCTGGGTATTTATTTATTTCATACTCCGTTTACTTAATCTCCTCTCTCCACCCCCCCTCCCTCCCTCTCTCTCTCTCTCTCTCTCTCTCTCTCTCTGTCCGCCTCTTCCTTTCTCATTGCTCCGTTCGTCTCTCCTCAGCCTATTCCTTCATCTCACCCACCGTCCATCTGCTCGTCCCGTCTCTGTTCAACTCCGCATCCCCTCTTCTTTTCCTCTTTCTTCCTTCGCGTCTTTTCCCGCTTGCAGAGGGTCAGCGTGGATGACTATGGAGTTTATTGCGTTGCAGCTACTCCGATGCTTAGTACTTACTCCAGAAAATGTCGAAAGACTTTGTGTATCCAGCTTGGATAGACGGCTAAGGGGACGACGATAATGTATTAATTTGACAAATGAAAAACCTTCAGCCGTTATTTTTGGACTTTTAATTACTAGTTTCGAGAATACATTATTGTGTTCTTCAGACCCTTATAAGTATCCGTGCAGTAATGCAAAACTAGTCATCCATTATAATACTGCATAACACCCTACATCTCGGTGTGAGAGGGAGTTATGCAGTATTATAATGGATGACTAGTTTTGCATTACTGCACCGGATACTTATAAGGGTCTGAAGAACAGAATATTGTATTCTCGAAACTAGTAATTAAAAGTACAAAAATAACGGCCGAAGGAGTTTCATTTGTCAAATGTCGAAAGAGTTCGGAAAGTCATACCCGGTAGTCCTGATCGATCTGCTACGATACAGTCTGCTGAACTGTTTCTCAGAAATCGATCAGTAAGGCTTTTTTGCATCTGGATATAAGAGTTGATGCTTACAAAATGTTCATGGTGCAACAATTGAACTCTATAGATTCAGACTGCTATAGGGTCTAAATCTCGCTCAAGAAATGAAAGTTACACTTAAACAAAATGAGATTATTTTGTTTAATCAAAGTTTCGGTAAGATGAGTGCTAACAGCTGTCATGTATTTAATGAACTACATCTTTAAGCATCAGCTGTTTTATTAAAATCGACTAGTTTCGGTCCAGAACCATCATCATAGATAAAAAGGTATTAAAACAGGTTAGCATTAAATAAAATAGATCTTATTGAAAGTGATTCCTGCTGTTTTCAACAAACTCTATTTTATTTAACGCTGTTGACCAACCTGTTATCTCTTTATCTATGATCATGGTCCTGGACCGAAAATATTCGATTTTAAGGAAAGTTGATTCCGCGGTGGAGTAGCCGACTGGTCTAAAGTGCCTCGCTGCGAAGCTCGCGGTTGCTCGCCGTCGGAGGTTCGCGTCCTCCCTGGGGCATGGGTGTGTGTGTTGTCATTGGGTTCGTTTAACTTAGTTTAAGTAGTATATAAGCTACGGACTGATGACCACGCAGATAGATTTAGAAAAATTTGAACATCTGAAAACAGCTGATGGTTAAAGATGCGTTTTATTAAATATTTTGTTTATGAGTCGTGAAGCTTACTTTCATTTGATAAACTGTTGTTATTGGGCCAGTGAAAATGCAAACCTAATGCATGAAAGACAATTACACAGTTCCAGGGGGATGAATGTAGACATTTGATCATTCACTTCTTCCTACCTCAACTTAGAAGAAAAGTATTTATATAAAGCGAGTTTGCTTTGAACCGGAAGGTGGCACAGCTCACACAGCAAAAATGTCACAGGAATCTATTTGGACTGTCGGCCTCTTCCTTGCTAAGACCTGTCTATGTAGGACTACATTTTTTGTGGGTTCACCTCAAGCCATGTGTGTACGAACATGAACCACGTACTGAAGAAAGAAATTCGTGCGGAGGTCGTTCAGATTGGCAGATTGGAAGTAGAGGAAACCAATTTCCGAGAGTGTCTTGAGATGTGCATCGCTGGAAACGGCCGGCACCTGGGATATGTTGTAACGTTGTAACGTCATTTCAGGATTATATATAAGAAAACGTCCACCGGGTATAAGACCTTTGTATTTGTTTTATATTTATGGTACGTGAAGGTCAGACCTCATTTAGTACTCAGCCAAGCTCATTCGATGCACCTCTCAAATACAGCCGAGAAAATCCCTCTTATGGTGCCAACATTTTGCAGTTGTCAGAGAAGCTTATTTGAAAGCGTTGTATATATTTTGATTAAGTTAAATCAAGTTAACATAGGTTTTGTGCTTCGAATCCCACCGTAATATTATTACTACTTTCGCTGAGCTAGAATACATCTACCATTTAAGTATGAAATTAAATATATGATAATTAACACATATTATTTACAGAAGGATGGAAAAGCTGGAAGAAGGCGACCTCGGGGAAGATCAGTTTGGATTCAGGAGAAATGTAGTAACACGCGAGGCAATAATCACTTTATGACTTATCTTAGAGGGCAGATTAAGGAAGGAAAGGCAAACCTCAATTCTAGCTTCTGTAGATTTGGAGAAAACTTTTCACAATGTTAATTGGAATACAGTGTTTCAAAACCTAAAGCAAGCAGGAGTAACAAAATATGGAAAGGAAGATTATTTACAACTTGTACAAAAACCAGACAGTAATTATAAGAGTTGAAGGGCATGAAAGGGATGCAGAGGTTGGGAAGGTTGTAAGATTTCTCCAGCGTTATTCAATTTGGACTTTGAGCAATCTATAAAGGAAAGCAAGAAGAAATTTGGAGAAGGAATTAAAGTCCAGGATGAAGCAATAAAAACATTGCGTGTTGCCGATGAAATTATAACTCTGTCAGGGCTGTACGGAGTGCCCATTGTGTTGAAAGGTTCGTATAAGATGAATATTAACAAAGCAAATCAAAGGTAATGGAATGCAGGCGATGCTGAAGGAATTAGACTATGTAACGAAACAATAAAGGTGATAGATGAGTTTTGTTACTTGGACAGTAAAATATGATAGTCGCAGTACAGAGGATATAAAATGCAAAACGGCAATGCGAAGAAAAGCATTTTTGAAAAAAAAAGAGAAATTTGTTAACATCGAATATTAATTAAAGCGTAAGGAAGTCCTTTCTGAAGGCATTTGTGTGTAGTGTTTCCTTTTATGGGATTGAAACATGGACGATAAACTGCAAACAGGAAGAGGATAGAGGCTTTTGAAATGTGGTGCTACAGAAGAATGCTGAAGATTTGGTGCGTGGATCGCGTAACTAATGAGGAGGTACTTAACAGAATTGGGGAGAAAAGGAATTTATGGCATTACCATGACTAAAATAAGGGATAGATTGATAGGACACATTCTTAGACATCAAGGATTCGTGAATTTACCGTCGGAGGGAGGTGTTTGGGGTAAAAGTAGCAGAGGGAGACCAAGAGATGAATACAGTAAGCAGATTCAAATGGATGTAGGTTGCCGTTCTTATGAGGAGGCGAAGAGGCTTGCTCAGAATAGAGTAGGATGGAGAGCTGCATCAAACCTGTCTCGGACTGAAGACAACAACAACAATATAACACATATATAATCGTATTTTTATGTTAAGTGTATGTATTTTTGGTTGTTCTTAAGTTTCTATAATTTTGTAAAAAGTTGTTAAAATGTTGGTTTCAATTAAAAAAAATTAATTTCGCAAAATATCTTTTTTGCAGTACCTATTGGCTTCACAATTAGTTGGCAATGGTTTCCTTTGCTTGTTCCCTTTGTGAAGAGTTACGATAGTTTTTAGGGGACGTCGTCTCAACAGCAGCTAATGAATTTTCCAGAGCAGAAAATAACGATTACATTTGCGTTAATTGCTCTATAACAGATTAATTGTATATTTAAATGGTTGGAGTATTCCAGCTCAACGAAATAACAAGCAAGAATAAATAAAATAAAAAAGGTGGGATTAGAACCATAGAACCTAACTTAATCGACAGTATGCTCCTCTATCAAATGAGCTTCGCCGACAATTGGAATAACAGGTACTATAAGAGATACTTGAAATGTTTGCAAAACTCCTAAGTCAAATTTCTCGATAATTTTTTGTTGTATCGAATGACTTGGCTAAGTACTAGTTGAGATATGAACTTCACGTGTTGACGACAGCTTTCTCGGCGTAGCCAACATGATCAGCTTCAGCAGTGAGACTGTCATCTGTTCATGAAGTTTTTAGGTTGTATAGTCACGTTTATGGCCATAACGTTTCGTTGTAAACTACAGTGGACTTATTCGATGGTGACCTTGTTTCTGCCGAGTCTTGAAGTTGCTTTCAACTTTAAAAAAAAAAAAAAAAATACTAGCAAGTGAGAGAACGAATCGCGAAAGCCTTACTTGTACGATCAGGAGATACTATATTCACTAACCACTCGTAAATAAAACTGTATTGTTAACAATGCAGTGATTGAGTGATTGTGAGAATGTATATGTGATCATTACGTGATGAAGGGTGTGGCCGAAAATTTAAGTTGTGTGAATCTGAAAGTCTTTCCCGCTTTCCTCTCTGTGGCTCAGCGATCGTCTTCGCCAATAGTCGGAACCTACCTTGGTGATATTATTAACAGTGCCTTCTGGATTTTCTATAATTAAACCGTATTCTTTGTTTTAATTGCTCAGAAGTTGATGTACTCCGTACATCATTATTATCACAACTATATTTTTATATAGAAAGAGTTTGAATGTAACAATCTCGATTTACTACCAAACGGTATCGTTAGCAAATGTTACTGTGGTCTTACGTTCTGAGCTATGAGGCACCGCTCCAAGATAATTTGTTCTGTACAATTTTATTCATGAAGAATCAGCAAAAAGAAGTCAATTCATTAGAGTCAAAGGTCTCAGGAGGATCCGAGGTAGCGAACAGGCCGATAAACTGGGTAAACGAGGTGAAGCTTCAGAAATGCCAACTCACAAAACTCATGAATTCTGACTTGAGTTACAGCTGTAAGACGATGGACAGAAAAATGTCACATTAAAAAAAATGAAGAAGAAGGGCAAAGTCCATACTCGATATATACCGTAAGTAACACTTAAGTATTTTAAAAAAGGTATGTACTGTTTATAATGTATAAATACTATATACAACCCGCTAACTATGTCTTGAAGTAAAGACATGAAGTAGAAAAGGAAAATCCGTCTGGATAAGATCAATACATTGCAGGAAGAGAAAAGTGTGTTTATTTCAAATAGGAAGCCCTGACGGGTGCGTTGACGTTCTTTCCTAGGAACAATACTGAAATTTAGAACGCTGGCATTACAAGATGACAGTGAAGGTTTCTGCCGCTGCCAACTTAGATTTCTCGTAACAACCAGAAATTAGGGCATGTAGGAAGTCGTTTCTTTGTTTGGGAGTGAAATATAAAGGGAAATTATATACTAGTTACCCTCTACGAGGCAGTACGTAGGTAGGTGTACATGTGGACCTGCAAATTTATTATTTGGCGAGTGGGGAAGAAGGATGAGGGGGGGAATAATTACTTTAGCTGCACTAATGCATTGAAATATGTGAACCAGGCTGGGATTCGAAGCCGGGTCTTCCGCTTCTGGACAGCGGTCGCCTTGACCATTTGTCTACCCGCGCTCGCCTCCCGTCCGTCACACTACGACTGTATCTCCCCTTCTCCATGCTCTTTTACAGTCGCTATTACGAATTTCCGTACGAGGTCGAACATTATTACCGCATCTGCTGTGAAGAACAGTACGCCGTCATCGCGTATAAATACTTATGGCGTGTAACTAGAGCTCCTAAATGCCCAGGCTGAATCGTCCGCCATGATTTCCCCAACATGGTTAGAATCGAGCTGCACTAATAGCGTAGAGGCGCGTGCCCTGCCATCTTTCACAAAGGATTTCGCAAAAACGAATTGGTAGAAATATATAATTTTTTCGCTACTTAAATCTTTATATCTCAGCATTGTCACGAAATGCTCGTTATTTCGTTAATAGTCATAGTTAATAAGATAGTAGCTTCGAAATAAGAGACTGCGCTACATTAGGAAAAGTTTGCAGTAAAAAATAGAGGCTGCTATGAAATTCCGTTTGGTGCTTGTTGCACCATATGTTGCTGCGGATGAAACTTTCCTAATGGATTGAATTTTATTTTCGACTTAGGAGATGTTTACCTTTCACTCATACCGCTAAACTTTATTTTATTTAGCGCACTCATTTCCGATGGCGATAAGGCCAGAATGAATCATTGTGTATCTCATACACGGTTAGAGGTATCAAAATTATATTTTGACAAATGATAACATGCAGAGGGGGAGTATTTTGACACATGGTTACTACGCAAAACTTCATTAATTGTCGCATTATTCAAGGAAATACATAGTTGTAGAATGAAAAAGAGTAAAGTTAGTGATTTTATTATTCGATTTGCAGATATTCCTTCGTCACTCACAAATGTTTATTTCTTTGTTTCTTGTCCACTGTGTTTCAGAGCTACTACTCAGTTTCGAAAACATAATAGGAGTTTTTAAAGCCTAGCAGTAACAGAACGGAAGTTACTAGATCTAATGAGGATTTTATGTGAGAATACTTGAAAATGACAGATAGCAAGGATCTCTTCACTAGCTAACGAACTGACTTGTTCTCATTTTCTCACATAATAAAGCACTCTGTATTGAGATATTTAGAATATCCTTATCATATAACTGAAATTGAATATTACATAGAGACACAGCACTTTTGTAGTTTGCAACTATTAAGTTTAAAGGATTAAAAGAAGTGAGTGCGATTATCTTCAAGTATGGACCATATGCAGTAACAACATGTGCCTAATTATTAGGAGCTCTAATACGGGAGACGTGTTACAACTATACGGGCGGGCGGATCCCAGTGCGTCATATTTATCTGACTTCTCAAGTTACAAATTTCTTACAGAGTTTCTGCTTGGAGAGGATGAAAATTTGATGTATTTTGAACACTTCATTCGCTTAATGTGTTCAAGTAACTTCAAAAGAAAAAAAGTTCCTCCTCCGTAACGTAGTCAGAGAATGCATGGTCGTAAACTATCATTATATGCTGTTTATAAATTATTGCCACAAATAAAACTAAAATGAAAATGTGGTGTAGTTCTTAACGAACACATTGATGAAAGTTTCATGTTCATACAGTGAGTAGTTTGCGAGTGTGAGCGAGTTGAATGAAACGCGAGGAAACGCATGAGCTTCGTCCGGAACGTGGTAACTTCTACAGCTTGGGGAAAAAATGGCGGACAGTTCAGCTCGGGTTTATAGGAGCCTTACGTGTGACTGTTCTTTCAAAGTTGTCCGAAGGGCTAGATACCACACCAATATTTGCTTGAAGAGCGAAAGAAACCGTATAGGCACGCGTAAGTAAACACATAGAAATGTAAACTCTCAGAGAACGGTGTTGCGATAGGCAACGCTCAAATAAGATAACAGATTGTTCAAAAAAGTTTCGGGTGTGCAGCCGCATAAAGCTGACTTCTTCTAACATTTCGGCCGACTACTGTCCACCCATCTTCAGAGAGAGTCGAAGACGGACGCTCCAGCACGCGCTTCGTGCTTATAAAAGCTCGGACCGCGCTACTGCGCATGCGGTCACAGATACAACAAGGCGCCAAAGACGTTACTCGGCGGCAAGGAAGTATACATGTGTGTTAATTATCTCTGTAACTGCATGGTCGATTATCGCGGAGAAATCGATATGTTACGATCTGTGCTGTAGTGGCGTCTATGTAAATTTATTAAACAAAGTGCGGGATTCCAACATTTATCTAAGCTGAAGCCGCTGTCTTTGTTAATTAAATTCGTCCCCAAACGAATTTCAATTGTTTATTTCACCACTGAGTCCCATAAAGATGAAGTGGACGCTAAAATTTTGACGTAACACATCGATTTCTCCGCGATAATCGACCATGCAGCGAAATCAACTTTATGCGGTTGCGGTTTGAACAGTCATTGCGCCGCGAAAAACTGAAGTTGCAGAAGACAACAGATGTCTGGCGTATGCATTGGATGGGTTAATGCTGCTACAAAGGTAAGTTTTTACGAATTAAGTAAGTTTGAACGTGGTTTTATAGTCGGCGCACGAGAGGTGAGACAGCGGCTCCGAGGTAGCGATGAGGTGGTGATTTTCCCGCACCGCCATTTCCCGAGTGCGCTGTGAATTTCCGGTATTCGGTAAAATATCAAATCTCCGACATCGCTGCGACCGGAAAAATATCCTGCAAGAATTTTGGTACTGTGCCAGCAGAACTTGTGCAATATTTAGATCAGCCTAATATTTCAAGATTTTCCAACGCCCTTAAAGTCTGAGTACCAAGCAAGCATTTTTTCCTGTTGTATCAGAAGTAGCTTTAAAACATTTGGTCTCTTCAGCATCATCAGTTGATTCTGAGCGTCTTGCTTCCATACGGAATCTAAAAATTCCAGATAATAGGAGCAGGCCAACAGCTGAACGTATCATACTAACAGTGTTTTTAAAAATGCTTCCTGAAAAATACTGGAACTTGCGACTGCATTTTTTAAGATAAAAGTATTCCAGTAAACATATTCATTTATTTGGTTACTTACCGGTTTCTCTATTAACTGTCAAAGTCATTATAGGATTACTTTTGTATTTGTCTATGAAAGTTAATAGAGAAACAGGTATGTAAACAAGTAAATGAAAATGTAGGTTTACTGGAATACTTTTATCTTAAAAAATGCAGTTACACATTCCAGAATTTTTCAGGAAGTGTTTTTAAAAACGCTTTTAGTGTGATATGTTCAGATGTTTGGCTGCAGCTCTAAAACCAGTAGTATATTTACATTGTGCAGCCGATACTTTTGTAGGCCAATTTTTCAATACATCTCCTCCAAAAATTCAAATGTTGGTATAGTTTATGGGACTTAACTACGGGGTCATCAGTCCCTAAGCTTACAAACTACTTATGAACTAGCTAAGACTAAGGACGGCACAAATATCCATGCCCGAGGGGGGATTCGAACCCCGACCGTAGTGGCCGTGCAGACCGTGACTCGAGTGCCTCAGTCCCCTCGACCACCGCGGCCGGCACTCCTCCGATATATCGACCTTTTTCTTAGATATATATCTTTTTCTTAGATACACAGGATAAATCTAAATTCGCACACTCGGGCTTCGCAGCGCGATTCCTCACCTGCCAACAATGAAAAATGTCTCCCACAAAATTTCATCCAGCGCATATTTCTGCCAGTAAATGGACGTCAAAGACTGAGATGGCTGTGTGTTCCATGCGTCAGTGAGTTTCATAATTACTCCAACGAACTTGTAAGGGATGTATTAGGCGTCTTGAGGAACAAATTGAGCATGGAAACCCATGCCCGTAAACGTCATTCAACGAAGTTACTGAGAGTCCAAGTTACAAGCACCACCTCCTGCCGCTAGAGACTTCGACGCTCTGTAGCGTCATTGGATAACGTTTCCGGGCATAGGTTCCTATGCTCACTTTGTTGCTCAATACACATCCCACAGACCCTAGAAATTTGTTGGTGTAATTCTGAAACACACTGACGAATGGGACACACACACCCATCTCAGTCTTCGACGTCTATTTACTGCCGGAAATATGCGCAGGACGAAATTTTGTGACAGACATTTTTTATTGCTGGCATGTGAGGAATCGCTCTGAGAAGCCAGAGTGCGCGACTTTAGATTCACCCTGTATGTCGGTCCGATACTTTTTTTTTTTTTTTTTAAATATCGATATATTGGATTCCTGATATTTTCAAAAATATCAGCAGCCCTAGTACGCAACCTGGCTGATTACCTCTATCCATTAATGTCCCTGCATGACAGCAGGAGACTGTTCAAGCTGGTTGATGCTCTGTAATTATGTCACACTCCACACGTGGAGAATTCCTACAGAGTTGCACCAGAAACCTTGTCCTGTGGTTAAACAGCTCCATTGGTCACCAACCCAGTCAGACATGAACAATATTGAGCGTATCTGAGATGCCTTGCAACTTGCTGTTCTTGAAAAGATCTACACCTCATCGTACTCTTACGGATTTACGGGCAGCCCTGAAGGATGCATGGTTTTGACGGGTGGCAGCACTGGTCTGTTCCCTCTGACCAAAGACTTTATTTTTAAACTGTGGGTCAGTAGGGAGAGAGAGAGAGAGAGAGACAGAGAGAGAGAGAGAGAGAGAGAGAGAGAGAGAGAGAGAGAGAGAGAGAGAGAGAGTTGGAGTGAGTGTAACAAACTTATTCTTTTCATTCTCCACTCCGAGGAGTGGAGCGGGCTGTTTGAGATCCGGCCCATAAAGAGTCGCGGTTCTATTCAGCCAATTATCAGACAAACTGATAGTGGGGCATAGGGGGAATCCCAATTGGGAATAAGTGGGAGGGGCTTACCAGTTCCGGCATACGCCTTACAACCAAGGAAAACCTCCCGAAAACCTTGGTCGGAACCGGGGGATTGGAACCAATTTAATTTATCTCTGGGACGTTGCCCCAGACTAAAAATGGATTATCGGGAGAGCACGAGTGCACTCACAACAATCAAGGATCGGACGCCCGAATGACTCTCGTAAACTCGTAGGGATCAGCTCGACCAGCAGTGGACGAACTTTCCTCTAGTGGAACCGCACCCATGAGCACGGTATCCTCTGCGTCCCTCGAGTGAGTGGAAGTGGACGGACGAAGTTAGATGCTGGTTAAGAGTTATAGACTGCGAGAGTATTGTAAGCTGTTAGGATCCTTATTAATTCTGATTTTGATTTTGGTATTTTTTGTAATGATTATGTTGATAAGGTAACAATAATAATTGTAATCATAACTTATAACTTTGTTTTAATTCAAGAGAACTTTCTACGCCTTTTGTTTGAACTGACATTTCTTATTATCCCCAAGTAACTTTTAAATGGTAGGATAGATACAAGTTTCAATTTTATTTATATTTCATCAAGAAGCTGCTGTCTACAGATAAGAGGTGAGTGAATTTAAATTTATTTCGCACATACTTAGCAGCCCGATTTGTCATGCTCTTACATTTTTTGGGTACAAGAATCGTAGACAACTAGTTTATCAGGTAGCTACCAATATTTCTTGCCAATCGTAGAAAGTACTCGACATGCCACTTTAATTACACCACTTGCTTATTGTTCAATTTGTTATGTCATTCACATTCAATTGTAGAAGTCGTAACCAACTTGCTTATCAGGTAACTACCGATAATACTTGTCTATTGTGCAACGTGCCTTTCCATACAGATATTAATTATACCACTTGCTGACAACACAATAATTAGTTTGTTAATAAAGTTAGATCAGAAGGTGGCGGTACACACGATAATTGTTGTTAAGCTCGAAACCGAATCCATACTTAGTTTTGGCATTTAATAAACTAAGCTTTAATCTGTGCTGTGAACAATTAGTCAATTACACAATTATCGAATTAGACATTTGCACACTAAAATAGATGGTACAAATTTGTCGACTTAGATGTTTCTACTATATGACAGATTGCAGGCTACAAGTTCCTTTCATTGCTATTAGCTACTGTTATAGTTTGTAATTCTACGAATAGATGTCATGCTCAGTCTGTGTAGTAGTAATTTAAACTTTGATCTCTAATTAATTAATAGATACATAATTGTCGACTTTAGTATTTTTATTGTGTCATACAATTACGCCATTCCACTACTATCAGTCACTGTTCGAGATTGTCTATCACCCCACCCATGTCCACATTTTAATTTTGTATATCAAATTTGTGTGAAACATTGATCAGTATTTAATTAATGAATAATTTGTCTGTCTGATTAATGAATCAGAACTTGAGCAACAACCGTTTAACCAGACTCGTGTTCTGGATAGTTAAGCGCTTTACAGGGCCATACTCATTGCAATCAGTCGATGCCATGCTGATTAATTATAATATTGACTCTTACTTAATGTTCAGACATTCAGATAAGTTTTTACATTCACAAAGGTGTACTAATGTAGATAGGTACAGTTGCATCTGCACAGAAACCTTGCACATTCACACACCCAAGTTACAGTCTCCAGTCTCAGCCACCTTATTTTGTTTAAATATTTAAGTTTCAGTGTCAGTTTCATCCAGCGCTACTTCAGACATCGGTCAAGTCTACAGCACGTCGTGTTGCCCCCTCCTGCGTGTTCGCGGGGCCCTACACGATATTAGACAGGTGTAGCAATTTCTTTGGTTACTTAGGTCTAGCTGTTGGGTCGAGAAAGGAATTAGGGTAAAATACGCGAGATTTGATAGCGGACGCCACATGTCAAAGAACGGAAAAAAGACACGACGAAGATGATCAATGCCTTAATTCCGTTCTTCACTAGTCGCAACCTGAATGCGAAAACGAAGTATCAACTGTTTAGGTCGACAGTCCAGCCTAAGCTGTTGTACGGATGTGCAGTATGGGGAGTAACCTGCGCCTCCAACATCAAAAACCTCCAACCGCTACGAAACCGCTGCCTCCGTTGGACTCTAGGCGCCCCACGATGGACCCGGACAAGAGAGGTGAACCAGGTATTACACGAACAGCTCTTACAAGACAAAATCGAGGACTATGCCACCAAAATTGTTTCACAAAGTCGACCGGCTACGAGAAGAAATACGACAGTTCCGCCTTATTGGAAACGTACAACCCCAACGATGACACAAACATGAAGTGCCACGGGCCCTGGTCCGTTGGCACCCACCTTAAATCTCAGCACCGTTGGCGCATTTTGGTTTTTTACTTGGTCATACATTAACGCCACATTTTTATACATCACCTGTTGCAGATGTTCAGTGGTCTCGAAGATCTTGTAGCTCGCCTGCCATTAACACATTATAAAATTATGTTATGACGTCGGGTTCTTGGGAGTCTTGTAGGAACTATTAATATGACACGTTTCATTTTTATACGTATATTTATTTATCCATTCTTGATGAAGCACAAAAGTAAGACTGCATGACAACACTTAGACTGACAACAATGCTAACTACTGACTGATTACTCCTTTAAGACTCTAGACTACTTCAAAAAAATGTTCAAATGTTTGTAAAGTCTATGGGACTTAACTACGGGGTCATCAGTCCCTAAACTTACAAACTACTTACAAACTAGCTAATACTAAGGACGGCACAAATATCCATGCCCGAGGGGGGATTCGAACCCTCGACCGTAGTGGCCGTTCAGACCGTGACTGGAGCGCCTCAGTCCCCCTTTTTTTTTTTTTTTTTTTTTTTTTGACTGCTTTTTTTCTTTTTTTCGTTAAAAGCAACTGTTTAAATAAAATCTAGGAATTAACAGCAATATCCATTGCAAAACAGAAACAAAAGTATTCTTCTTTAAAAGGAAAGCAACACCTGACCGCGTTTAAGCAGTGCACACACACTACTACAGATTAACTAAACCAAACAAAACTTGTAGAGAGGAGGGAGGTGCGCGCTGCCGCGGCTACAGGAGGCCGGCGGCAGGCGTCTGGCCGCCCACACAATCCACCGTTACCATATGCAGTAGACTGCTTTTTTTCTTTTTTTCGTTAAAAGCAACTGTTTAAAAAAATCTAGGAATTAACAGCAATATCCATTGCAAAACAGAAACAAAAGTATTCTTCTTTAAAAGGAAAGCAACACCTGACCGCGTTTAAGCAGTGCACACACACTACTACAGATTAACTAAACCAAACAAAACTTGTAGAGAGGAGGGAGGTGCGCGCTGCCGCGGCTACAGGAGGCCGGCGGCAGGCGTCTGGCCGCCCACACAATCCACCGTTACCATATGCAGTAGACTGCTTTTTTTCTTTTTTTCGTTAAAAGCAACTGTTTAAATAAAATCTAGGAATTAACAGCAATATCCATTGCAAAACAGAAACAAAAGTATTCTTCTTTAAAAGGAAAGCAACACCTGACCGCGTTTAAGCAGTGCACACACACTACTACAGATTAACTAAACCAAACAAAACTTGTAGAGAGGAGGGAGGTGCGCGCTGCCGCGGCTACAGGAGGCCGGCGGCAGGCGTCTGGCCGCCCACACAATCCACCGTTACCATATGCAGTAGACTGCTTTTTTTCTTTTTTTCGTTAAAAGCAACTGTTTAAAAAAATCTAGGAATTAACAGCAATATCCATTGCAAAACAGAAACAAAAGTATTCTTCTTTAAAAGGAAAGCAACACCTGACCGCGTTTAAGCAGTGCACACACACTACTACAGATTAACTAAACCAAACAAAACTTGTAGAGAGGAGGGAGGTGCGCGCTGCCGCGGCTACAGGAGGCCGGCGGCAGGCGTCTGGCCGCCCACACAATCCACCGTTACCATATGCAGTAGACTGCTTTTTTTCTTTTTTTCGTTAAAAGCAACTGTTTAAATAAAATCTAGGAATTAACAGCAATATCCATTGCAAAACAGAAACAAAAGTATTCTTCTTTAAAAGGAAAGCAACACCTGACCGCGTTTAAGCAGTGCACATACACTACTACAGATTAACTAAACCAAACAAAACTTGTAGAGAGGAGGGAGGTGCGCGCTGCCGCGGCTACAGGAGGCCGGCGGCAGGCGTCTGGCCGCCCACACAATCCACCGTTACCATATGCAGTAGACTGCTTTTTTTCTTTTTTTCGTTAAAAGCAACTGTTTAAATAAAATCTAGGAATTAACAGCAATATCCATTGCAAAACAGAAACAAAAGTATTCTTCTTTAAAAGGAAAGCAACACCTGACCGCGTTTAAGCAGTGCACACACACTACTACAGATTAACTAAACCAAACAAAACTTGTAGAGAGGAGGGAGGTGCGCGCTGCCGCGGCTACAGGAGGCCGGCGGCAGGCGTCTGGCCGCCCACACAATCCACCGTTACCATATGCAGTAGACTGCTTTTTTTCTTTTTTTCGTTAAAAGCAACTGTTTAAATAAAATCTAGGAATTAACAGCAATATCCATTGCAAAACAGAAACAAAAGTATTCTTCTTTAAAAGGAAAGCAACACCTGACCGCGTTTAAGCAGTGCACACACACTACTACAGATTAACTAAACCAAACAAAACTTGTAGAGAGGAGGGAGGTGCGCGCTGCCGCGGCTACAGGAGGCCGGCGGCAGGCGTCTGGCCGCCCACACAATCCACCGTTACCATATGCAGTAGACTGCTTTTTTTCTTTTTTTCGTTAAAAGCAACTGTTTAAATAAAATCTAGGAATTAACAGCAATATCCATTGCAAAACAGAAACAAAAGTATTCTTCTTTAAAAGGAAAGCAACACCTGACCGCGTTTAAGCAGTGCACATACACTACTACAGATTAACTAAACCAAACAAAACTTGTAGAGAGGAGGGAGGTGCGCGCTGCCGCGGCTACAGGAGGCCGGCGGCAGGCGTCTGGCCGCCCACACAATCCACCGTTACCATATGCAGTAGACTGCTTTTTTTCTTTTTTTCGTTAAAAGCAACTGTTTAAATAAAATCTAGGAATTAACAGCAATATCCATTGCAAAACAGAAACAAAAGTATTCTTCTTTAAAAGGAAAGCAACACCTGACCGCGTTTAAGCAGTGCACACACACTACTACAGATTAACTAAACCAAACAAAACTTGTAGAGAGGAGGGAGGTGCGCGCTGCCGCGGCTACAGGAGGCCGGCGGCAGGCGTCTGGCCGCCCACACAATCCACCGTTACCATATGCAGTAGACTGCTTTTTTTCTTTTTTTCGTTAAAAGCAACTGTTTAAATAAAATCTAGGAATTAACAGCAATATCCATTGCAAAACAGAAACAAAAGTATTCTTCTTTAAAAGGAAAGCAACACCTGACCGCGTTTAAGCAGTGCACACACACTACTACAGATTAACTAAACCAAACAAAACTTGTAGAGAGGAGGGAGGTGCGCGCTGCCGCGGCTACAGGAGGCCGGCGGCAGGCGTCTGGCCGCCCACACAATCCACCGTTACCATATGCAGTAGACTGCTTTTTTTCTTTTTTTCGTTAAAAGCAACTGTTTAAAAAAATCTAGGAATTAACAGCAATATCCATTGCAAAACAGAAACAAAAGTATTCTTCTTTAAAAGGAAAGCAACACCTGACCGCGTTTAAGCAGTGCACATACACTACTACAGATTAACTAAACCAAACAAAACTTGTAGAGAGGAGGGAGGTGCGCGCTGCCGCGGCTACAGGAGGCCGGCGGCAGGCGTCTGGCCGCCCACACAATCCACCGTTACCATATGCAGTAGACTGCTTTTTTTCTTTTTTTCGTTAAAAGCAACTGTTTAAATAAAATCTAGGAATTAACAGCAATATCCATTGCAAAACAGAAACAAAAGTATTCTTCTTTAAAAGGAAAGCAACACCTGACCGCGTTTAAGCAGTGCACACACACTACTACAGATTAACTAAACCAAACAAAACTTGTAGAGAGGAGGGAGGTGCGCGCTGCCGCGGCTACAGGAGGCCGGCGGCAGGCGTCTGGCCGCCCACACAATCCACCGTTACCATATGCAGTAGACTGCTTTTTTTCTTTTTTTCGTTAAAAGCAACTGTTTAAATAAAATCTAGGAATTAACAGCAATATCCATTGCAAAACAGAAACAAAAGTATTCTTCTTTAAAAGGAAAGCAACACCTGACCGCGTTTAAGCAGTGCACATACACTACTACAGATTAACTAAACCAAACAAAACTTGTAGAGAGGAGGGAGGTGCGCGCTGCCGCGGCTACAGGAGGCCGGCGGCAGGCGTCTGGCCGCCCACACAATCCACCGTTACCATATGCAGTAGACTGCTTTTTTTCTTTTTTTCGTTAAAAGCAACTGTTTAAATAAAATCTAGGAATTAACAGCAATATCCATTGCAAAACAGAAACAAAAGTATTCTTCTTTAAAAGGAAAGCAACACCTGACCGCGTTTAAGCAGTGCACACACACTACTACAGATTAACTAAACCAAACAAAACTTGTAGAGAGGAGGGAGGTGCGCGCTGCCGCGGCTACAGGAGGCCGGCGGCAGGCGTCTGGCCGCCCACACAATCCACCGTTACCATATGCAGTAGACTGCTTTTTTTCTTTTTTTCGTTAAAAGCAACTGTTTAAATAAAATCTAGGAATTAACAGCAATATCCATTGCAAAACAGAAACAAAAGTATTCTTCTTTAAAAGGAAAGCAACACCTGACCGCGTTTAAGCAGTGCACACACACTACTACAGATTAACTAAACCAAACAAAACTTGTAGAGAGGAGGGAGGTGCGCGCTGCCGCGGCTACAGGAGGCCGGCGGCAGGCGTCTGGCCGCCCACACAATCCACCGTTACCATATGCAGTAGACTGCTTTTTTTTCTTTTTTTCGTTAAAAGCAACTGTTTAAAAAAATCTAGGAATTAACAGCAATATCCATTGCAAAACAGAAACGAAAGTATTCTTCTTTAAATGTAAGTAAAACTGTTGCTGTTTTAAATGGCTTAGTAGCAGTAATTACAGTCTCAAGACAAAAAAAAAAAAAAAAAAAAAAAAAAAGTTTATCCTATTCCAGCCTTTTCAAATGCTATATTTAGCATGTTGCTAAACTGTTTTTTCTCATCAATAGTGCGTATGATTCTCCATCTCGCAGTGTTCATGTACGATTGAAAACTTATGGGATTGTCTTCTGCAGGTCCGTGGAATATATAGTTTACATAATTACCGAGAAGCCACATAATTGTATTGTTCTTTGTTTTCGGGTAATATCTTGTTTCCGGCCACATCATAATTTCTGAAGTGTAACTAGTTTCGGAGGTTCTTGATAGTAATGCTATTCGTTTCCTCACCCACTTCCAGTTGTCGATATGTCCGCTACATGTGAATCTATGTATTATGGTGTCCAGTAGTCCACATTTTCTGCACTTGTCTGTATCACTTTTTCCGATGCGATGTAGCTTTTCGTTCGTTGCTATCGTCTGGTTGACGACTTTATACCAGGTGGACGCAACTTCTGACGTGTGGATTTTAAGGCTGATGTTTTTCCACACTGTTAACCAGTTTCTATGTGGAAACTTTAGCATAATACTGTTTGGCATATCTTTCTGTTGCCATATCTGTAGGATTTGGGTTGTAGTTAAAGTCGTAGATGGTACACGACTTTCTTTTAAGTAACTATACTCCAGGTAAAACAGACTGATATGTTTCAGACGGAAGTTATGATTGCTGATATCTATCGGCGGATTCATGCTCTTTGGCTGCAGTATTTTAAAGAGTTTTTCTGTAATATTACTGTGGTTGCCATGTATTAATCTTTCTGTTCGTCTAAGGTATAAAGCAGTTGCCTTCCTATGAATATCAGTGAGTGCGAGTCCTCCAGTCAATCTTGGTTTTGTTAATGTTCCGGGTGTGAGCTTAAAAATGTTTCCTCTCCACACATACCTGGCTGCTAACTGCATTACTTTATTTGCCTGTACTTTTGGAATCGGGAAAATCTGAGCCACATAGTAGGCCTTGGACAATAGATAGGTGTTGACTATCCTCACGGCTCCAATAAGGTTTAGTGATCGCCAAGTTGCTTCTAAAGTAGTTCCTTGCATTTTGTTAACTGTCGATCTCCAGTTCAGGGCCGCCATTTTTAATGGACATTTATCAACGATGATCCCTAAGGTTTTGTGTTGTTCGACGGTTTGTGCCCATGGCACGGCTACGTCGTCGAACCCTCTGATATTTACTAATTTACACTTTCCCGTGTTAATTTTTGCACCTGAAACTGCACAGTAGGTGTCAAAGTCCTCTTTTAGGCTTGTGACCTCATCTACTGTTCTTAGTAGCACTCCCACGTCATCAGCATACGCCCCTGTAGTGAATTTAACACCCGAAAGTTGTAACCCAGAGAGTTTCGTGGTAACCCTTTTGAGTATTGGCTCCAAGGAGAGCACATACAGCAGCATAGAGAGAGGACTGCCCTGTGGGACCCCCCTTTCAATGTTTATAGCCCCAGTTAATTGTCCATTGACAGCTATTTTAGTCGTTATCCCTGTAATCAAATTTCGTACCACTTTTAAAACTCTTTCTTCCAGGCCTACTTCCTTCATTACTTTTTCCAGGTATTGGTGATTTACTCGATCAAACGCTTTATTAAAATCTATAAAAATAGTGCACACTTTATATTTGTAACGGAGGCTATGGATATGACATCTCTGTAAGCAGAAATTGTGTTCATGACAGTTCGTGCAGGGAAACAGGATTGGTGTTTTCCAATAATTTTACTTATGGGATGACTCATTCTACTGGCAACTGCCCGGGCGATGGTTTTATAATCAAAATTCAGCAAAGTAATAGGCCTGAAGTTGTCGATGCATTTTCGTCCCTTGTTTTTTGGAACTAAAACAATTTTCCCTTCCTTAAACTCTTTAGGAACTACGACACCTTTTAATATTTCATTTAGAATATCCGTAAAAGTTGGTCCTATAAGGTGCCAAAATTTACAATAAAATTCTTTCGGCAACCCATCAGGTCCAGGGGATTTGTTGGGCGGCGACCTTGAAATGAGATCTAAAACTTCACGTTCTGTAAAAGCAGTTAATATGTCACTGTTATCATCAGAGTTAATTTCCGGAGTAAGTACTTGAAAAAATTCACCTACTGCACCCTCATCAACATTTTCCAGAGAATACAATTCTCTATAATGTTGATGTATTTCCTGTACTATGTCGTTTTGATTTACGAGCAGTCTACCATTTGACGTCAATAGCTCATCAATGAACGTCCGTCTTCGGTTCGTATTATGTTTAATTAAATGGTACAGAGACGTTACCTCTTCAACTACCAGAGAGCGTGATTTGGACTTTATTTTCAGACCCTCTAACTGTTTGCGCTTGATACTAAGTAATTTTGCTTTGATACACTTTATTTGTTGATAGTGCGATCCATTGTTGTCAGATTTATCATAGAGCTCTCTTAATATAGAGTAATAAAATTCTGTGGTGTTTTTTATTTCCCTAGCTTTTTGTCTGCCGTAGTTTATCACACACTGACGAAGTTTTCGTTTTGCGTGATTTGTCCACCAGTCTACTTTGGATTGATAGCGGCTGAGGGATCTGAGGCAAACGTTCCATGTGTGCCTGACGTCGTCTTCTAATTCTCTGTCTTGCAACAGCGAGATATTAAGCATCCAGTGTGATCTATATAATTTGGTGGGCTGTTTATCGAGCTCAAGTGTTACAGCAAGCGCACAATGGTCAGAGAATACTGCAGGGATTACTTCCGCGGCGCGAAGCCTGTCACTAATGTTATCCGTCACATATAGTCGGTCAAGGCGGCTGCATGAGTGGGCGGTGAAGTAGGTGAATCTCACCAGTGTGGGATATTTCACTTCCCACGCGTCCTGCAGCTTTATATGTTTCACAAGTTCGTGCAGCTCTTTACAGTAATTGAAATGAGGACGCTGATCTTTCGCATGTAAAACGCAATTAAAGTCTCCACCTAATAATATGTATTGCGGGTTTTTCCTTAGAAGGTAGATAATCTCCTCCTTGAAATATCTGGAACGTTCAGTTTTATTAGAATTCCCCGACGGAGCGTATAAATTTACCACGGTGACAGTATACAATTTAAAACTTATACCTCGACCGGATTCCAATTTTTCAATCTCTTGAAATGGAATACCGTCTTTAATTAAAACTGCAGTACCGGTACTGTTCTCCAGGGCTATGTTTTCTATGGTGTTGAAGCCCGATATACGGAGGTTCGTTGTTAACACCTCCTGTAGCAGCAAAATATCGGCTTCAGATTCGTACACGAACTGTTTGAAGGCCGCGAGTTTCAGGTCAGAGGTGATTCTACTGATGTTCAGGGTTACAACTTTATATGCCTGCATCTATCTAGTCCAGAAAAGCACTACTTTTTAACTTTCCCCCCTCCTGCGTCCGCGTCCCAATCCTTTGATGCCTTGCCACTTGTTTTCTTAGTATCAGTCTTGTATTGAGAGTCAGAGTTTTTCTTTTTCTTTCGCGCAGCGTTCATTTTCGGCTGTACTTTACTCCTACGCCTCCCACTGCTGGTGAAACCCACATCAGAAGGCGAGGTGGGCGGCTCGCTGCAGACGTCCAGCTCCATATCAGAGTGCGACAGTTGGCGGGCCACCGCGGCGGCAGGCTGTGGCCCCGCCGACTCGCCACTTCCTGCTTCGCTTTCCATTACCGCGTCCCTGTTTATGCTTACGTCCGCTCTGTTTTGGACGCTGCTCTGACTTGGCGCAGTTTGTGCATTGACAACAGTATCACAGTCCGGGTTGTCTACTATCACTGGTTCGGTTTGTTGCTCTCCACTAACAACAGTGTCGGGTTTGTCTGGTGTCCCTAGGTCTACGTGCTGTATTTCTTCTACTGATGTTTGCAGCACGGGTGATGGAATTTCTTCCCGTTGCTGCGGCTCGGATCCGATACTAGAACTGTTTGAAATCTCTGTGTCCGTACCGGGTGTAGGAACTTTAGTTTCTAACACGGTGTTAACCGTGCTTTTCCTGTTATCCTGCGACGAATATTCGAATTTGTCATCCACACTACTTTCGTCAGAGGTCCGTCTCCGTTTGTTAGTTATGGACTGGGTTACAACTGGGGTAATAACTTTAGTGGGCACCTGATCTACGTTTACTTTTGGTGTCAGTGGTGGAAAGTCTGCCGGGACGACAGGTGGTTGCTCAGAAAAACTGCTACTGGGTGTTGGGTCATCAACTTCCCGAGTGGGTGCAACTAATTCAGCTAACGTTAGTTTTTTGCGTTGCTGCAAGTTGTTTCTTAATATAACCGGTTTTTTCGGGCAATCCTGACGAATATGTCCGCTTTCGTTACAGATGTAACACGTTTCTTCCTGACCAGAATATGTCACATGAGCCCTGTACCCACAGACAGTGATATGAGAGGGAATATTAGTTCTAACGTGCATTTCTACTGATCTTACACCACTGAAACACTGAAGTTTATGTTGCTTTGACCAGCGCTCGTTTCTAATTTGTTTAATATCGCCATAACATGATAACACCTCCCTAAGATAACAATTTTCTACTTCTGGCGGCAAATTGAAAACGCGAACATTCTTATATTCAATACCGGCATTAGATATGGAAACTGTACTCACCGTTGAGTCTCGATGTCGAAATTGAGCAGATGTTCCGTGTTTTATCAGGATTTTGTCTAGTTGAACGGGTTCCAGTAACTTGACGTAAAAGCAGTATTCATCCAAATCGTAATAAGCGGTATGTATTTGTTCAGAAACGATTCCAAAAACGCTGTCGATCCAATCATGAACTTCTACCGAACTCGGTTGCTTATTCCTGGTTGCCTTATCAAACTCGAAACGCAGAGTGCACTTCCTGGGGACCTTCTTTTCCATATTTACGGTTTTAGCGGCCGAGACCGCTAACATTTACACAACACACGCACCAGAACACTAAGTGACGATACTGCACAACAAGTTAACACTTAACACGAAAGAAAGCTGTTCGCGACTAGTGAACGCTTTAAACTGTGAGCACACTCCCGGACGTCCTCACGCTACCGCGACTCAAGCGCCAACTGTCCCCTCGGCCACCGCGGCCGGCTCTAGACTACTAGTACAGACTGACTGTACCTCATACTGCCTGAGTTCGCGCCAATTCGCGCGTATTAATATCTGATAATATTTCTATAACCTTCTAGAACACGGAAATACAACATTTAAATACTTAACAATTTGTTCAATAAAAACTCCTGCTTTACGCAAAGATACATAAAAGTATGACAGATGTAATAATAAGTTTTTTTACATCAAAATAAACAGTAGAAAAGATCGTAAGTAAACAACAATTTGTGCAGTGTTAATATATGTTTACATTGTTAATACGACTTTCAATACTTAATTAATTTAGTTTGTTAGAAGACCCTAGTAATGCAAATTACAATGATTAAAATAACTTGACAGAAGCGCTATAAAATGCTTATGTAATATAAACATGGAATATTAGGATAAAATACCACGGCCAACTATGGTATCGAATACTTCAGTTACTTAAACAAACGGTACCCTCCTGGCTAAATATATTACAACCGGGAACAAGAGACCAACACCAGTTATCGATGTACCTCACGAGTTCCCTCCTAAGGAAATTTTACCTTAGACCAAGTATAAACTAATCAGGACACCCTTCTGAGGAACATAAGGACCCCTTGTGTGCCCAAGTCTCCTCCCAATGTGTAATGTGAATAAATAAAGAAAATCCCACATACCCTCACCCACCAAGAACAAATGTCCAAAGGAGGTCAGTCTTGAGGAACATACACACGACACCAACGACAAAAACACCAACACCAGTTATCGATGTACCTCACGAGTTCCCTCCTAAGGAAATATTACCTTAGACCAAGTATAAACTAATCAGGACACCCTTTTGAGGAACATAAGGACCCCTTGTGTGCCCAAGTCTCCTCCCAATGTGTAATGTGAATAAATAAAGAAAATCCCACATACCCTCACCCACCAAGAACAAATGTCCAAAGGAGGTCAGTCTTGAGGAACATACACACGACACCAACGACAAAAACACCAACACCAGTTATCGATGTACCTCACGAGTTCCCTCCTAAGGAAATATTACCTTAGACCAAGTATAAACTAATCAGGACACCCTTCTGAGGAACATAAGGACCCCTTGTGTGCCCAAGTCTCCTCCCAATGTGTAATGTGAATAAATAAAGAAAATCCCACATACCCTCACCCACCAAGAACAAATGTCCAAAGGAGGTCAGTCTTGAGGAACATACACACGACACCAACGACAAAAACACCAACACCAGTTATCGATGTACCTCACGAGTTCCCTCCTAAGGAAATATTACCTTAGACCAAGTATAAACTAATCAGGACACCCTTCTGAGGAACATAAGGACCCCTTGTGTGCCCAAGTCTCCTCCCAATGTGTAATGTTAATAACTAAATAAAGAAAATCCGACATACCCTCACCCACCAAGAACAAATGTCCAAAGGAGGTCAGTCTTGAGGAACATACACACGACACCAACGAAAAAGAAGAAGAAGAAGAAGAAAAAAAATGGGGGTTCCGTCCCGTCTGCCCA
The DNA here is from genome assembly GCA_026315105.1 of Locusta migratoria. Classification (NCBI taxonomy): domain Eukaryota; kingdom Metazoa; phylum Arthropoda; class Insecta; order Orthoptera; family Acrididae; genus Locusta; species Locusta migratoria. The sequence continues at coordinate 828,626,896 of CM048745.1, read as the reverse complement.
CCGCAGCTCTAAGGAGGCGACGCCCCGCGAACGGCCCATCGGAAACGCTTTTATTGATTTCCTCGCCCCGACGTCTGACCGGGCGCGTCTGCAGACCGGGTCATTAGACGTCTGCAGTGCACGGGTCAGGCGGCGGGCGCGTGAAATCCGGAAATTACGCCCTCGCTGGCAGCGCGGGGGCAGACGGCGAGCGGCGGCGATACAATCGTCACGAAGCGACGGCGCGCGCGTGTGCCGCCGATACGGCTAAGTATAGGGGGCGAGCGGACGCCGCCAGCCGATGATTGGAGGCGGCGGAGGTGTGGCCGATACCGCTTATTACGGCTGGCTATCCGCGGCCCCGCCGGTCGATAGCGCTAAACACACCGCGCGGCGGCCGCGTTTGATATTTACGCAGTATTTCACCGCAGAGCAGAGTGAGCTGTTGTGCGGCTGTCAGACGGCGGCTGCTGCGCCTTTCTCCGCACATCTTTACAAAGTCTCGGTAACGCACGCCGCAGAGGAAGCCCTTTATTTGAGAATGTTGCATCCTCAGGGGTCTGCTTTAGGGCCACTGTTATTTCCTAACCCTCTTCACTCCGCTGTTAATTGTCTGTTCATAGTATTATTAATTTATACGTTACAGGCTGCAAACCCGACATCTACACATCTACATGGGATACTCTACAAATCACATTTAAGTTCCTGGCAGAGGGTTCATCGAACCACCGCTATACTATTTTATCTCGCATTCCATTCTCGAATAGCGCGCGGGAAGAAAGAACACCTGAATATCTCCGTTCGAGCTCTCATTTCTCGTATTTTATTCTGATGATCTTTTACACCTATGTAAGTAGCAGTCAACAACATATTTTCGCTTTTGGAGGAGAATATTGGCGATTGGAGTTTCGTAAGTAGCCCATGACGCAGCGATAAGCGCCATTGTTGTAATGATTCCCATCCCAGATCCTGTATCATTTCCGTAACACTGACTCCCCTGAATCGTGACAATACAAAACGAGCTGCCCTTCGAAAGATCGATGTCCTCCGTCAAACCCACCTGATAACGATTCCACATTGGACCGCAATACTCCATAAAACAGACAAGCGTAGTGTATGCAGTTTCTTTAGTATTTCTGTTGCATCTTTTAAGGGTTCTGCCAATAAAACGAAGTCTCTAGTTCGCCTTTCCCATGATATTATCTACGTGTTCTTTCCAATTTAAGTCAGAAGTAATTGTAATTCCTAAATATTTTGTGGAGTTTACGGCCTTCACTTTTGATTTATTTATCATGTAAACAAAGTTTAAAGGATTTCTTTTCGTACTCATGGGGACGACTTCACACTTCTCATTATTTAGAGTCAACTGCCAATTCCTACACCATACAGATATCTTATTCAAATCGTTCTGAAGTTGGTTTTGATCTTCAGGTGATTTTACTAGACGGTAAATGACGGCGTCATCTCGAAACAACCTAAGAGAGCTACTTAGATTTTCCCCTAAATCGTTTATGTAAATAAGGAACAGCAGAGGACCAATAACACTACCCTGTGGAACGACCGAAATCACCTCTGTTTTGGTCGATGCCTTAATATCGATTACTACGAACTGTGTCCTCTCTGAGAGGACTACAAATGGATTAATGGGGGAGCACCAGAGCACTCACGTCAATCAAAGATCGTGCGCCCAAGTCACTCTAGTAAACTCGTAGAGATCAACTCGACCAAAAGTTGACATGCGTCTCCCTAGAGGAACCGCATCCGGAAGCGCGGTATCCTCTACGTCAATTACTTTTAGACATTAGCTTGTAATACACGGTCCTAACAACGACGAGTTTTTGATAATTTTCAGTGCGCCATTGTTTTGAAATCACAACTCTTGGGTTATAATTAGAAAATAATCAAATACAAAAAGCAAGATGGCGTATACAAAAAAAAGAGTATCGAGCAAGGTTTTTCGGGCGAGGAATATCACATGAGTTGCAAACGCCAAATTTTGACCACTTCTATAAAACCAACTCGACATGTGCACTATGGTTTTATGCCTACATCTACATACATATTCCACAATTCACCGTAAGGGCCCTGCCGCACTGGGATGCCACGGCATCTCTGCTGGCAGAGACGCCCGGTACAATACATTGGGCTCAATGGGGTCTCCCGCACCTGGCGTCCACCAGACCCGCCGCTCCTAGCCTCTGCCAGGCTGGCGGCGCTGCTGATGAAACAGAAGGCGGCTTATGGCAGCTCCCGCAGACCTGCCAAGCGCTACCTGCCGCTCACCTGTGCTCAGTTTTGTTGCAGTTTTGCATGTGTGCCACCGTGGATAGTTTCGATACGGAAGCTTTTAATATGTGAAATTCAGGCGAGACCAGCAATCCGTGGATTATTCGAACCGCAAACTGAAAAAAAAAAAACCTTTTCGGAACAAGTCGTTGATATTTTCGGAGGAAAAGAATCGTCTTTGGAAGGGAAGAAAGAACTCGGTAAGTGCTTCAAAACATTTTATTTTTCATTACTAAAGTTTACTGAACGTAAGTACTTTGCCACTTGACGGGATCATGATTAACAAAGTACTCTGAAAATTTGTCTCTCACTGAGAGTGCAGATCGACCGCTTCTGCCTGAATGGCCTGTACATTCAATGTTCTCGAAACCAATTACCTGAAATGAGTCTTCATAGACGAATCCATCTCTTGCACGTACAAAATTATGCAAAGCACAACAAGCTTTAACTATATCTTGCTCAAAATCAATGCCCACATTTAGTGGACGATGAAAGATTCTCCACTTGTAGGAGAGGATACCAAAGACGCATTCCACATAACGCCTAGCACGGGACAATCTGTAATTGAAGATCTTCTTCTCGTAACTGAGATTATTTCCACCGTATGGATGCATCAAATTTTCACTCATGCCAAAAGCCTCATCTACTACAAACACATAAGGAAAAACATAAATTGCAAGTATCACTGCATAAAACAAATAATTAGCTACTGAGTAGACCTTAATGTAACGAAAATCTTTTCTTCTGTTAGATGGCTTTCCTTAAAACAGTGTCCTTTTTCTTCAGTTCATCTCGGCAGATCTTCACTAATTCGTCGAATGAACGTACTGACATCCTCACGTAACTGAAAAATTTATCACTGTAATTTCTTAATAATCCGTTTACATCACCATCAGCAATGAGGGGGTGTACCCAGGAATTCTTCTTTCTCTGCATTCTCTTTCTCTGTCGACGACGGACAGAAAGCACAGCTACTAGCTCCTCTACACTGAGCGGAGACTGAAGGAGTCCCTCCTGCGGCGTCCCTGCTTTTGCCGCACCGGTAGACCGCGTGTTGCCAGTAGAGATGCCGTGGCATCCCAGTGCGGCAGGGCCCTAAGGCGCGTGGCGGAGGGTACACTGTACCACTACTAGCCATTCTGTTTCCTATTCCACTCCCAAATTGAACGAGGAAAAAAAAAAAAAAAAAAAGAATGCCTCTATGCCTCCGTACGAGCCCTAATTTCTCTTATCTTGTCTTTGTGATCACTACGCGAAATGTAAGTAGGCGGCAGCAAGATCGTACTACACTCAGCTTCAAATTGCGGCCTTCTAAATTTCCTCAACAGAAATTCACGAAAAGAACGTCGTCTTTCCTCAAGCGATCCCCAATTGAGTTGCCGGAGCATTTCCGTGGCACTCGCGAATTGGTCGAACCTACCAGTAACAAACCCAGCTGGTCGCCTCTGAACTGCCTTTATGTCTTCCTTTACACTGATCTGCTGCGGGTCCCAAACACTTGAGAAATACTCAAGACGTGGTCGTACAAGCGTTTTATACGCGGTCTCCTTTACAGGTGAAGTACATCTTCCCAATATTCTCAGATGTTTGTATAACTTATGGGACTTAACTACGGGGTCATCAGTCCCTAAACTTACAAACTACTTACGAACTAGCTAAGACTAAGGACGGCACAAATATCCATGCCCGAGGGGGGATTCGAACCCCCGATCGTAGTGGCCGTGCAGACCGGGACTTGCGCGCCTCAGTCTCCTCGGCCACCGCGGCCAGCGCAATATTCTCCCAATTAACCGAAGTCGGCTGTCCGCTTTACTCACAACTGTCCTAACATGTTCGTTCCATTTCATATCACCCTGCAAATTTACGCCAAGATATTTGAACGACGCGACAGCATCAAGAAGCTCACTACTAATGCTGTATTCGAACATTATAGGATTGTTTTTCCTACTCATGCGCATCACCTTACATTTTTCTACATTGAGAGCTAACTGCCATTCTTCGCACCAACTAGAAATTTCGTCTAAGTTATCCTGTATGCTATTACAGTCAAAGACGACATCCTCCGATACACCACAGCATCATCAGCAAACAGCCGCCAATTACAAGTTACTCTGTCCATCAGATCATTTATATAGATAGAAAATAATAGCGGTCCTATCACACTCCCCTGTGGCACGCCTGGCGATACACTCATCTCTGATGAACACTCGCCGTCGCGAACAACGTACTGCGTTCTATTACTTAGGAAGTCTTCCAGCCAGTCACAAATCTGTGAACCTATTCCATAAGCTCGTATCTTCGTTAGCAGTCTGCAGTGTGGCACCGCGTCGAACGCCTTTTTGAAGTCGAGAAAATCACAATCCGCCTGTTGCCCTTCATCCATGGCTCGCAAGATGTCATGTGAGCAAAGGGCAAGCTGAGTTTCACATGAACGATGTTTCCTAAGCCCGTGCTGATTCATAGAAAGAAGCTTTTCCGTTTCAAGGAAATTTACTATATTCGAACTGAGAATATGCTCCAAAATCCTACCTGAAACTGAGGTCAATTTTGAACAGCCTTCCATTTTATATCTGACTATCCACCTGCACATGATTTTCTATGTAACTACCATCCAGTAAACCTAACAGATTTTATGTGGAGCACAATAATAAGCAGTTTAATGTCAATGAGACCAGATGATGACACCGTAGAGTGTCGAAACCGGTCGTCTTGAATAAATAAAATAAAAATTGCGATTTTGGCATCTATCCTATTTATACAATAAGCTCCTTCCCTAAGATTAGTAAATTATGTGATAATGAAAATGTGGGACAGATATTAAAATAATAGTTTAAAGTCGTAATAGTTCAAAAAAGAGTATATTTGTCAAAGCAAAACTCAAATATCAAATAATTTTGGCTGTTGGGTGCATAGATATTATCACTATAGTAGAGTCGTAATGTATCATCCATGAATTTTATTGTCTATATTCACTTTATTTGTCTCAGAAATGTTTGCAAAAAATCATAACACTACAGGAAAATCTAAAGTGGGTCGTGCAACACGTCAGTACGATATTTTGTTCGTATCTCATATCGTTTGAGGTTTTTGCAAGCCGGCCGCGGTGGCCGAGGTGACTGAGGCGCTCCAGTCACGGTCAGCACGGCCACTACGGTCGGGGGTTCGAATCCCCCCTCGGGCATGGGTATTTGTGCCGTCCTAGTTCGTAAGTAGTTCATAAGTAGTTTGTAAGTTTAGGGACTGATGACCACGTAGTTAAGTCCCATAAGCTTAACAAACATTTGAACATTTTGGTCTTTGCAAAAATAATGACTGTTTTACTATGTCTATGTTTGTCTGTCTCTCCCTAACGTGTTCCCACTTTTTAAGTCGCGCCATTCAGCCGATCAGCACCAAATTTTACAGATAAAATTGATGGCTGCCCGAGAACAGATCCTCCCGTTTTTACATATTTCGGACGAAACACTAAAAAAAGCCTTTCGTAATGGCCTTTTGACAGCAGAAAATTTAATTGCAAATAAACCTTCATCTGACACGAAAACAGAATAACCGAATTTCTAGAGGAGAAAATTCTCTACAACTTTGCTCTCTTTTGATTTTTCATAACTCGCACCGTTACAGAGATATTTGCAAAAGTAACGGCGATTTGACAACGTTACTCGATTTTACGTAAGTCAGGCGTTCGGAGATGTCACGTGATAGTCTTCGCCCAGAAATCTCTCTGGCATATGCCATCTTGCTTTCTGTATTCTGTGATTTTCTTATTATAACTTATGTGTTGTCGTTTCAAAGCAATGGCGCACTGAAGTAATAACAAAAACACTTCGTTATTAATACGGCAAATTAAAGTCTAGTGTTAAAATGCCATGTTAGCAGATGATGATGATGTTTGTAGAGCTTATGGGACTTAACTACGGGGTCATCAGTCCCTGAACTTTCAAACTACTTATGAACTAGCTAATACTAAAGACGTAACAAATATCCGTGCCCGAGGGGGTATTCAAACCCCCGACCGTAGTGGCCGTGCTGAACGCGACTGGCGCGCCGCAGACCGCTCGGCCACTGCGGCCGGCTTCCATATTAGCAGTTAAAAACTGCCGTCAATAGTACGAGGATTAAGAAACAGTTTAGAAATTGTCCGTCATAGTGAAGTGTGCCGCGAGTTAGGTTTTCATGCACATGGTGGTTAGTTCGAAACCCGCCCATACCATTTTTTTTTCTTTTGCTTGGCTCCTAAAAGGGTTTCGGGCACTATTATTAATTAAAGCTAGTTCTGCACTGTTTAAGAGTCGTGCGTATGTAAGAGTGCTCCCTCTGAAATGTGCGTTTGTTCTATTATGTGAACATGCCATTAAATACCTAACACCGAATTGAACAATGGTCTTCTGAAGCATATGCACGTAAACTGGTAGGATAGTGTAATAATGAAGATTCTAAACAACGTGCTGGTATTTTCATATATAAATGAAGTCCTAGATTTCTGTGATAAGCACTTATTCACTGCTTATGGAATATGTTTAAAGCCATTAATTAGAATCAATGCGTATACTAAAATGTTTGTCTTTGGTATGGTTTTTATGGACGCTTATAAAGTAGATTCTATTACCTTTCCTGTATTTTAGATATGACTTTGTTCATGCTACTTTGTTCTGCGCTAAAATAAAGATCAAATATTCTGTTTTAAAGTGTAACTACGTTTTCTTTTACAGTTAAAATAACAAACGGAGTAGGTGTGTTAGCGCTGAATTCCACATAACAGTAGTACTTAATCTATATATACTACTAGCTGTAAAGCCGGCGATGCCCGGGTGTTCATTTATCCTACACTCTCGTAGTCCACATGCCCTTACCCCCCCCCCCCCCCCTCTCTGCATCCACCTCTTTCTCTCCCATCTCTCCGTTCGTTGTCACCTTTCCTTCTCTCTCGGAAAAGTTCCCTGCAAGGTACCCTCTGTCATGTAGCAAACAAACATGTACCCAGTGATATTCCACTTGGTTTAAAGGCCATGTGTGTAAAAAATCATAAAGATTGCAGCAAATTATGCATTTTGTTTAAATTCCGGAAGTTAAGTACCCTGCACCATGCACCGAACGAAATTTTATACAGACAATGACATTCCTCCTCTTTTTAAGGTAGAGTGTGCAAAATTTCATCAATAGCGTAACACAACTATAGATTTCTATGCAACAGAAAAAGCACTTTGTTGTTCTCAAATATTCTAGTTTTATTTCATACAATCCTTGTTCTGAGAATAAAGAAAACAACAACAACAAAAGGATCTGTGAAATCGGTCGAGTCGTTCTGAAGTTATGGCGCGACCAAGATATTTAGGGATCCGTTTTTATGTTGCAAAGTACCCTGTCCCATGCGCCGTATGAAACTTAAGATAGACGGTGACCTTCCCCCTTCTTTTGAAGGTCAAGCGTGCGAAATTTCGTGAAAATCGTAACCAAACTGTAGATTTCGTGAGTCTGTAGGAGAAGTATGCTCCGCCATGCACCTATAACAAAATACTTTCTTAGCTGACGTTTTCTACCTATAAACTTTTTAGCTTCATGGGTGTGGTAGTTTTTCAGATTTCGTGTTTAGAAACTGTTTTTATTTATTTATTTTTTTTTTTAATTTTTTTTTTTTTTACCTAATTTAATCTCGTCCCACCAATTTGTCGTTTTCAAATAATGCTCTAAAATAATATGAACAACAGTGGTGAAAGGTTACAGCCTTGTCTTACCCCTCAAACTACCCTGATCCTTGAGCTCAATTCACCGTTTACTCTGCTGTCTGGCCATCTGCGTAAAGACCTTTAGTTGCCTGCAGATGGTTGCCGCCATTCCATAATCTTGTAGAACTGCCGTAAGCTAAAGGTGTGGCCATGACAGGCTCTAAGAGGTCGAATCCCAGAATGATTTTCATTCAACGTTGTCTTCAACTAATACTCTCCATTCAACAAAACCTCAGATGATTTTGTCCAGAACGAAAATTGAACAGATACCTCTGTAGTTGTTACTATCTTTTCTGTTTCCATGCTTGAAAATTGGTGCGATTACGTCCAGACAGACGGAATTGGCCCGGACTCCCAGGCCATTTTAGTTATCATCTATAACCATTTGGGTTCTGAAATTTCACTGATTTGATGTATTCCGAATTTATTTCACCAACCCCAGCATCTTTATTGAAATGCAATATATGACCATTTATTCCAGATCCTCAAATGTGATTCTAAGACTTTAAATTACGATAGCTTTCTCCCCATGGTCACACTTTGATGAAATGTAGGTTGTATGTTGCTCCAAGCTACGCTCTCGTTAGCTTCAGAAACCTCAAGAAAATTCGTTTCGTAATTTTCTACATTAGCGCTTTCAAAAGCCAAAGAAAAAGACATGACGGTTTTAATTATACGTTATATTACGATATATTTTTATTCTTGATCAGAGATACGAGCAACTGATGTGGCTAAACATCAAGAAATACATCTATAGCTTTGTATATTAGTGTGTTTAAATAGATACTGAGGTTTTAGACACAGATACGTTTTACATAAATATTTCTCAATCCACGGTAAAAGTGTAACGGAGAGTACCTCAACCCACTACTGGTCATTTTACCTTCTGTTCTACTCCGAGAGAGAACGAAGGGGCAGCAGATGCTTGTGTGTCTTTGTTCGAGCCCTAATTATCCTTATCTCTGTTGTACTTACCCGGAAAGTAAGTTGGCGGCAGTTGAATCGTTCTGCAGTCAGCTTCACATTCCGCCCTTTAATTTCCTTCAACTGTAATTCTCGAAAAGAACGTCGCCTTCCCTCCAATGATTCCTGTTTGTTTCCGAACCATCTCAGTAACACTTGCGCATTGATCGAATCTACCAGTAACAAACCTAGCCGCCCGCCTGTGAATTCCATTAAGCCGATCTACTTAGGATCCCAAGAAGTTGATCAGTACTCAAGAAAGAGTCCCGCAAGCGTTTTATCCAATTTACAGATAAGCCGCATATCTCCAAAATTCTCTCAATAAACGTAAATCGGCCATCCGCTTTTACCACAACTGTCCTTAAATATTCCATTTCATATTGGTCTGCTACGAAACGCCTCTATATTTAATTGATGCGACTGTATCAAGCGCAACACTACTAATGCAGTATTCGAACATTATAGGATTGTTGTTGCCACTCATCTCGATCATCTTACTTTCCCTACATTTAGGGCTTGCTGCGATTCCTTACGTCAATATGTCATCTTGCATCTTAGTGCAGTCTTATAGTGATGATATCCTGCAGTACACAATAGCATCATCAGCAAACAGCCACATATTGCTACTCACTCTGTTTGTCAAAATATTTATGTAGCAAGAAAATAGCTGCAGTGCTGCTGCAGTGCTGCAGAACGGTTAAAAGATGCAACAGAAATACTAAAGAGACTGCTTACACTACGCTTGTCCGTCCTCATTTCGAGTCTTGCTGACCAGTGTAGAATCCTTATCAAGTGTATTCGACGGAAGCCATTGAAAGTATCCAAAGAAGGGCAGCTCGTTTTGTGATTGTCACGATGCAGGGGAGACAGCGTCACGGAAATGATACCTAATCTGGGTTGGGAATCATTACAACAACGGCGGTTATCGCTGCGGCGTGGGCTACTTACAAAACTCCAATCACCAACATTCTCCTCCGAATGCGAAAAATATAATGTTGACTCCCACCTACCTATGTAGAAATTATCATCAGAATAAAATACGGGAAATCAGAGCTCGAACGGAGAGATTCAGAGGTTCCTCTTTTATTCGAGAGTGGAGTGGTAGATGGAATGGTAGGTGGTTCGATGAAATGTTCACAAGTTTGTTAAGTTTAAGGGACTTAACTGCGGGGTCATCAGTTCCTAAACTTACAAACTATTTATGAACTACCTTATACTAAAGACAGCACAAACATCCATGCCCGAGGGCGGATTAGAACCCCCGACGGGGAACAGCCTCGCACATCGGAGCATAGCGCCTCAATGCGCTTGATGCGCGTGGCCACTCCGCCGCGGCTATGGGTTCGATAAACCCTCTGCCAGGCACTTAAATGTGATTTGCAGAGTATCCCATGCAGATGTCTTTCAGCCACTTACATGTCTGGAAACCTATTCCATATGACCCTCCTTTCCTTAGCAGTCTGTACTGCGTAATCGTTCCAAATGCCTTGCAAAAATCAAGAAATATGCAGTCCGGTTGTGGCCCTTCAACCATGGTTCGCAAGATAACTTGTGAGAAAAGCTTTATTTTAATCAATAATGTAGCTGATATAAACGATATTTCTCTGAAATTGTGTGGTTCCGTACTTGTACCGTTCTTATATACGGGAGACTCCTGTGATTTTGTCAGTCGCTTGGGACTTTGTGGTGAATCGAAGATTAGCTATAAATTGAAGTAAGAGCCGATGTCGTACAGTGCTCTTTGTAAAACTGAAATGGGATTCCATCCCGATCTGGACAGTCATTTGTTTTGAGCTCTGTCAGCTGTTTCTCTACGATAGCGATTCCTATTAAATGTTCAAATGTTTGTTAAGCTTAAGGGACTTAACTACGGGGTCATCAGTCCCTAAACTTACAAACTACTTATGAACTACCTAAACTAAGGACGGCACAAATATCCATGCCCGAGGGGGGATTCGAACCCCCGACCGTAGTGGCCGTGCAGACCGTGACTGAAGCGCCTCAGTCCCCTCGGCCACCGCGGCTTTCGATTCCTATTACTACGTTCGGTGGTAATGCTCGTATGATCCATTATCCTCAACAATTTCTTAAACGTGGAATTTACAACTTTGTGTTTCCCTTTGCTGTCTTCGCTTGCCACACCAGGATAATTTAATAAGTACTAAGTAGTTAAATTACGATTTTTGTTTTTGTTTTCGTGATCCGCTATTGATAAAATAAAACCTGTATGTTGCTCAATCTCTAAAGTCATCTGAGAAAACCCATGAAAATTCTTCTTGTAGCTTAGTAGTTTGCATTTTTAAATAGGCAGACACGAAGCTTTAAAATAAAATTTTAATTCTCGTTATCTATTTATTTCGCAATCACATTTCGATTAAATGATGTCTGTATGTTGCCCCAAGCTACGCTGAAGTTACCAGTAGAAACCTCAAGCAAATTCTTTTCAAGTTATCTGTGAAAACCACATGAAAAGCAGTTAATTAGTTTCCGAGATTAGTGTGTTCAGACAATATTGAAGACGATCTTACAGAATCTTTAGAAGATATTCAAGACCGTGTCATCAGTCTTTACTGCAGAGCGTCGTGGTCATGTTAATATTTGCCTTGTAAAATAACGTTTTTAGACTAATAAATTTCGAGTAGATACCGCCTGTTTCCTCCTTCTTTCCCCCTGCACATTTGAACTGCCGCAGAGTTTCTTAATTTCTTTAGAACTGCTGGCGAACAGAAGTAATTTGTCGCGGAGGCTGATATACTCTCTCCCCTCCCTGGGGTTCTTTCTTTACTTACTCGATGCAGCTCCCCTCTAATTGCCTCCTATTTAAAATTCCTTAAACGCTGTTCTTTAAATGCCGCCATTCGTTTAAGCACATCTCTCTCCAATTTCCTCCAGCATTGAATCCCAGTCTATGTGATTACTAGTCGAGAAAGCAATTAATTAAAGAAAATCACTTAAATAAATCATCCCCCTCTTATACACTGAACATTTCTGAAAACTAATTATAAAACGTAAAAACAATCAGACAATATATATTAATATGTTAGAAAAGTATTCTAAGGAGAAGCGTTTAAAGGTGGAATATATAAATTTCGAAATAACTTTCGACTTTTTATAAACGAATGAAGAAACGTTTTATAAATGCTATAGACAAAAAATTTACATATTTCTAACACTTTTGTCAGTACATAATTAAGACATTTCACACAGTTGAAATTAGGTGTAAAAATTTTTAATTAAAATCATTTATTTTCCTTTTTTCGTCACAGTTGCACTATTTGGAAGCTGGTAACTAGTTTCGGACTTGTTCGTTCATTTTCAAACCGTATGCCTCATTCCAACCATACCAATACACTGCATGAAGCAAATGACAACGTATAGATTTTATGTCATTTGCTTCATGCAGTGTATTGGTATGGTTGGAAAGAGGCATACGGTTTGAAAATGGACGAACAAGTCCGAAACTAGTTACCAGCTTCCAAATAGTGCAACTGTGACGAAAAAAGGAGAATAAATTATTTTCATTATATATACATTTTCTGATCCTGCCCCATCTTCACGATGAATTTTCATAAAATTGTAATTGTCTGAATGAAAGGCCTTGGTCAACTTGAGCTGCTTTTTATTGGAGTCGTGGAGACCCGCACTACTGGTTTCACAACTTAAAGTTGCATCTTCAGGTGCCTTTTACTGTACAGAATGATAATTGTTTTAATAAAATTAATATTTACATTGATACATTACATATTAAAAAGAAAAAAATCGATACGACGTATGTATAAGGAAGTTAAATGCAAAAATTCTTTTGTTTTATAAACAAGCCAGTAGGCTAGTTATTGCAAAAAAAATATTTGTTATTTACTTACAAAGTTTTCCAAATAATTTTTTGTAGTGGATAACGGGGTTAATGGTGAGTTCCTACCGCAGGCACCTTTCCTCTTTTCGTCAAACATAAAAACAGTCTACCGAGCGGTTCGTGTCAATTTAGGTAAAAGTACTGCAAAGTTGGCAATTAGTTTAGTAAAAATTGTTTGGCCTGTTTGTCATTAGGCGACGTGATGGATGGTCAGATTGTTGTCAGTGTAATGAGGTTCATCAGCTCCATCAAGATGGTCCAAAGTTGCATTTCCGTGCTGAGTGGAAAAAATCGCCATGTGTACAGTAAAGCACCTGAAGATGCAACTTTAAGTAGTGAAACCGGTAGTGCGGGTCACCACGGGTAAAAAAAAAATTCAGGCGGACCGACTTTCGTTCAGACAATTACAATTTTAACACCTAACTGTAACTGGGGTCTTAATTATGTATAAACATTTTAGCTGTGTTTGCCCGTCATACAAAATTCTTTATATTTGTCACTATTAATAAGGCATATTTCTACCGAAATCTTGTTGTTGTTGTGGTCTTGAGTCCGCAGACTGGTTTGATGCAGCTCTCCACGCTAACCTTTCCTGTGCAAGTCTCTTCATCTGACAATACGTACGGCAACCTACATCCTTTTCAATCTGCTTACTGTATTCGTCTCTCGGTCTCCCTCTACGATTTTTACCCCACACGCTTCCTTCTAATGCCAAGTTGACAATTCCTTGATATCTCAGAATGTGTCCAACCAATCTATCCCTTCTCTTAATTAGGATAGGCCAGAAACTCCTTTTCTCCCCGATTCAGTTAAGCACCTCCTCATTAGTTACGTGATCTACGCATCTTATTTTCATCATTCGTCTGTAGCACCACATTTCAAAAGCTTCTATCATATTTTTATCTGAACTCCTTATTGTCCACGTTTCACTCTCATACAACGCTACACTCCAGACAAATGCTTTCAGAAAGGACTTCCTAACATTTAAATTATTATTGGATGTTAACAAGTTTCGTTTCTTTAGAAACGCTTTTCTTCCCAAAGCCATTCTGCATTTTATGTCGTTTTTACTTCGAGCATCAGAAGTTATCTTGCTGCCCAAGTAACAAAATTCATCTACTACTTTTATTGCCTCATTACCTAATCTAATTCCTTCAGCATCGCCTGATTTTCTGACATTGCATTCCATTACCTTCGTTTTACTCTTGTTAATGTTCATCTTATATCTTCCTTTCAAGACACTATCCATTCCATTCAATTGCTCTTCTACATCTTTTGCGGTCTCTGACAGAATTACTATGTCGTCGGCAAACCGCAATGTTTTTATTTCTTCTCCCTGCTCTTTAATGCCCTCTTCAAATTTCTCCTTCTATTCCTTCACTGCCTGCTCAATGTACAGATTGAACAACATTGGGGAAATGCTACAACCCTGTCTTACTCCCTTCTCAACCTCTGCGTCCCTTTCGTGCCCTTCGACTCTAATAACCGCTGTCTGGTTTTTGTACAGGTTGAATATAACTCTTCGCTCCCTATATTTCCCCCCCCCCCCCCCCTGATACTTTCAGAATTTGGAAGAGTGTATTGCAGTCGACATTGTCAAAAACTTTCTCCAAATCGACAAACGCCAAAAACGTAGGTGTCCCTTTCCTTAGCCTATCTTCTTAGCCGAAATCTTACGAAGGCTTTAAAGCCTTTGTGAATTAAGGAATATCGTTTTTAATTGTTTTATACTTCATTTTATACTTCATATTCATTACAGATATGGTAGTTGGTGAGAAAAATGCTGAGTTAATCTGTGGTTGGTAATCCACTTTAAACCATAAGTCCTATGATAACCAAATACATAAATCATCCCACAGTTAGTTCAGATAGAGTATCTGAACAAAGTGTGACAAGTGTCTACAGACATATCCATGACCTACATCGGGTACGCTACATCTTTTTATGAAACGCTTGCACTGATAACGACTGTTACGAGCTGAAATCTGGAGCTGGATAAGTGAAGATTTGACATAAACGACGACTGTTTGCTACCAGCTACCAATTTTGAAATTCATATAGTTGTGGAGCACACATCGCTTAATACAGAAGGTAATCTGATGTTGTTACTGTTTATGACAAACTATCAAACTGTTAGAAAAATATCAATAATATTCAATTCCTTGAAACATTATATCAATGGTATTGGATATAAGTAGAGGAAGACGTGCATTAAGACAGTCTGTGTAGCCAGCTTATCCGTAAAGATGTATTAGCTGATTGGTTAAAGTATATGCCTAGTTAGCAGGAGGTCCCGGGTTCCAATCCCGGCCACAGCATAACTTTTGATTAAACGCCTCTCCTTATATTCAACACTGTTGGAAAAATATTCACTTACATAACTTGACAATGGAGCTTCAAAAGCTAAAATATTATAGTAGGTAATTGTAAATGTATAATTCTTCGTTCAAAACATTACACCACATAAGAATTCACCGAATGGGACGGAAATCGGTGTCACTAAAATTTCAGAAAATTTTGGTGATTTTTAAAATTATCTTTTTAAGAGAAACAGCTTCTCAATTTGATGAAGTCAATAACGCTTTGTTAGATTAGATTAAATTAGATGCACTTTTCGTTGCAATTGATCCAAACTGAATAGAGCCTCTTGGATGTTGAACATGCTGGGAAACAAGATACACAATAAATACTTGCAAAATGGAGACAGGTGTGTTAATGTACCAGCCAGAATCTCAAACGTAATTTCCCTTATGGTTGTGGAATCGATCAAAAATAACGAATGAATATTTACATTTAAAAGAACTCAAAACTTGTTACGACATTTTATATGTTGAATATGCTAGGTGCATAAGATAATTCTAGGCTGCTTTTATTTTTTTTTAATTACTAAGATCACGTTACTGCACAAGATTAGTACCAAAGTCAAACTGAACACAATACTCAAATTTGTGAACACTAACTAACAAAGATCTGACACCTGCTAAGACACTCTTTAGTGGTGTAGAAGGAGACACTTTTCAAATTGAAGTTCATTCAAGTTCCATTCTGTATGGCTGCCGGTATGTTAAAAATATGTATTGCTTAGTAATGACATAATGGAGACCTTTCTGAGCCAAAGAATGGACTTTAAACCTTTGTGAAAGTTATTCTTTTTTTCTGGTATTGATCCCATGAACTGAACTACTGTTTTGAGAAAAGGATAAGATTTTAATTTCATTAGAAAATAACGTCTCTGGCGCTTATGCAAGCAGTTATTTGGCTTCAGGCATGTTTGATCGTCATAACCGCAAGCTGATTGAGAGCCCCGTTCAAACTGGTAGGGAACGTTCTCATATGGGAAGAAATTGTAAACATATTTTATGTTTTCTGATGTCAGCGAAGCTACACAATTTCTATCCACTGTTCTGCTAACACGTATTACACTTAATTTTCGAAACTCTCTATTAAAAAATTATGCTGTTTTACTACATGCCTTAAATATTTCCATGAAGAGTCAGTCCTTCACAATAGAAATCCTACCCGTAAACAGAAGTAACATAACTACTATCTACTTCCTCTAATAGAAACTTGTATTCAGTCAAGGTGTGACGTTTTTCGTGCGGAAATATGCCGTTAAAGTTGATTGATGTTTGCTCTACTACCTCAAACATAAAATTTTTGACGTGAAACAGAGTTTCAAAATTTTGCAGACATTTTAGAAATCTTTTAGGTTTTGCGACAGCATGAATTCTTTCTTACTGCGTATTATTAAGGAATTGGAAAAGAACATAATTATTAACTATAGACAACAGAGAAGAGCCCGAACACGCATGCACTATCTCATTGGTTTTAAACGGTATTAAACCTTGACGTGATTCAATGGCATCAGAATCTGGAAGCAATTGTTTAAGATTTACCAATATTTCTAGGTTCTTGGATGAATCACGAATAAATAAATTAAAATCTTCGAGAATTGACAGAATACCTTTTAATACTGGAAGTTATTACATGAGTCTTGAACAAGTAAATTTCGGCAGTGCGCCAATCGGTGTGAATGCAAATAATCAATTTTTAATGCATGACTAAATATTGAAAACTGCAACAGCTTTTTGTTTCTTCATAGCATTGCCCACGACAATTGTTCACATAAATAGAATATATTAATAAACCTTGACGTGGCATCAGAATCTGGAAGCAATTGTTTAAGATTTACCAATATTTCTAGGTTCTTGGATGAATCACGAATAAATAAATTAAAATCTTCGAGAATTGACAGAATACCTTTTAATACTGGAAGTTATTACATGAGTCTTGAACAAGTAAATTTCGGCAGTGCGCCAATCGGTGTGAATGCAAATAATCAATTTTTAATGCATGACTAAATATTGAAAACTGCAACAGCTTTTTGTTTCTTCATAGCATTGCCCACGACAATTGTTCACATAAATAGAATATATTAATAATATATGCCTCATATATTTAATCGGATTATCTGCATCACATAATGGGATCTCATTAAAACCACGAAACGACACAACATTAACGTTTTCGTCAACAGTACGAAATCAGACATCAGCAGTCAAATTTATATATTGGATTTCTCGTCCAACCTTAATTCATATAAATCATATTTTTGTTGAATGTAAATAATCTGAAAAGACATGCTTATTCAAATGTTCAAATGTTTGTATAGCTTATGGGACTTAACTACGGGGTCATCAGTCCCTAAACTTACTTACTACTTATGAACTAACTACTACTAAGGACAGCACAAATATCCATGCCCGAGGGGGAATTCGAACCCCCGACCGTAGTGACCGTGCAGACCGTGACTGGAGCGCCTCAGTTCCCTCGGCCACCGCGGCCGGCAGACATGCTTATCAATGTTATAATTTCCCATATTGTGTTATGAGACATCCATACTTAACTAGTCTGATAAAGCCATCGGTACATCCTCGATATGTAATTTTAGATGAAGAACAATAATGATGTAAAAATGTTCCTTAAACACTCATGTGAGAATTTATTTTTAACAGTTTTCTTGATAGAATTATTTTTACTAACTGAATGCATATGCAAATTACTTCTTTATGAGATCTGAATCGTTTTAAGCGACGGAGCAGTTGTATAACCCTTTACTTAAGGAATCATTATGGGAATCCTTGTCCGCAGTCGTAGGTTTTAGAGACAATCTCTTTTTTTTTCACAGATATACATAAAAAACAAGAAACTGCCACCTCTTTTGTCTTACTGAATCCATGTATTTTTTTTCTACACAATATTTTTCAAAAGTCCTGCTCCTGCCACTTTCAGTACCGATATAATTTTTCATGGTATTACCGGAAATAGCAACAGGAATTTGACTTTCACAAGCTGCCGAAGATGGATCTCTTTTTGGGTGTATTAGTAGGAATAATAAATATCTTAGGAGGTTGTAGTATAGACCATTTACAATGTCAATTTTTGTTTAGTACAGAGATACATCTGTAAGTATGTAACTTAAAAATACCCTAAGCAATGGCACATGAGGACATTTTCTGTGATTCTTCCTTCGGTTCTTGGTAGAACATAATCATATTTAATGAAAAGTACAATTCCGTGTATGTTTTACAAGTGTATTTGTATTTAGTTGACCGGTTTTCTGCCATACTCAGGTAAATTTCAGGAACTTTCACTAAATAGTACTTTAATTAAGTTCGTACTATAGTCGTTTTTATCGTTTCGTAGCAATCTGGCGTCATTCCTAGTTATTTTACACAATTACTAGCTGAAAAGCCGACGTTGCCCAGGTACTTATTTATTTATTCCAGCCTTGAGTTAGTACTACTATCCCTTCTCTCTCTCTCTCTCTCTCTCTCTCTCTCTCTCTCTCTCTCTCTCTCTCTCTCAATCTCTTTCTTCTTCTAATAGCGTGTTATTTTTATGGGAGAATATTTTAAGAAATAAGTCTGTCTTGCATAATGTACAAAATTATAAGTGCAGCATCCAAACAAAGAAAGATAGTAATCTAAATACAAATGACATAAATTTCGTACGATCTCATATTTCTTGAGTTAAATCTTGTACAACTGTATATTTTTCACGTATATATACATTTTTAAGTGCTATATGTTTGCAAAATGTGTTGCGCATGCAATTAGAGTAAAGTAGTAATAGATTAAAACTTGGTGCGTGATACAGCGGTTTTCTATGAATGTTACTGTTTATCTCGTAGTATCTCATGAACTACATGCCGTACTGTGATACAATTTCGAAAGTACATTCAGATATATGTGTGAATACCGTCTGTAAAATTTTCTGCGCCTACAATTTGTAGTGTAGAAATTATAAATTTTAAAATCATACCGAATTCCGTAGTTTTAGTCTATGAACAGCGGAAAAGTAGTAAGCAAGAAAGTTTTTTCTTTCAACGTTTTACTGTTGGTTGTCAGCGAGAAAAAATATAATAACGGCTTGAAATTATGTTTGAAGTTTGTTGCAAGTCGCTAAGTAATCTCGTTCTCATAACAGTGTATGAATAAAGTCTTGTCGCATTATGTGTCAGTTTTTTTGCGATTCCTATTGTTTATGACGCCATATCTCCTGAACCATGCATCGTATGTGATTCTTAACCCCACAGGAAATGTTACCTCACGGTAAGGAATATGAGTATTAAATTTGGCTGAAATCGGTACGGTGGTTTAGGATGTCGCGTGATGGAGCAGTTTTTCTTGCATCTCATTGTTTAAAACGTTATATCTCGTGAACTGTTTGTCGTACGTTGATAATATTTCGAATGTACGTTCAGCGGTATGTGTGTATACTGTCTGTAACATTTCTTGCGAATACAATCAATAGTGTACGAGTAATATATTGTAATGTCATACCAAATGCCGCAATTTCACTGCATGAACGCCGAAAAAGTAGAAAGCGACAAACTTTCTTCCTTTTATAATTTTGATGGGGTTGTCAGCGAGAAAAAGTTGCCTAAAGATTTTAAATTATGTTTGAACTTAGTTGAAAGTCGCTCAGTGCTCTGCTTCGCAAATGGTGGACTGATAAAGTCACACTATTACATGCCGCAAGACGGGAAAGTGCTCATTGTTTATGACGTCCTATCTCCCGAACTATCGGCTCTTTCGGAAAACCCTTTTTTAGCTGACATCGTCTACCTACAAACTACACTCCTGCCAAATTTCAGCTTCATACGTGAAGCAGTTTTTGAGATTTCGTGTTTAGTCAGTGAGTGAGTGAGTGTCCTTTCGCTTTTATATAGATAAAGATTAAACGTTATCGCCTTCTTATCAAGCGGCATTTCTTTGACATTCCAACTATTTAAAAAACGACTACTACATTTATGTGACAACGTTGATTTTAATTCTTACGAAGTACATTTGCCATTTATTGTGAAATAAACTGTTTACAATGTTTTATTACAAAAGCCAGCCGACGATGGACGCGTTGAGTCAGTCGATATGAATTACAATCACGAAGCTAGCTTTTGTAGTTCCCGTTGTGTGGTTTCCGCGTCCTGGGTGTTTATTTATTACCTTCTTATTTTTGTCCGTATCCTTTTTCTCTCATATGTGTCCGGCAATAATATAATTTCCAGGCTAGTAGAGTGGAATGATAGAAAACGTTGTCCTTGTGTGTATTCTTTTCTTATGTTAGTCCCTCTACTTCGTCCATCATTTCTCTTGAACTATGTGTCCAACAACAAAATGATTTTACAGTTTCGTAGAGTGGAATAGTGGGAAATTGTCTACGAAATGAGTTGCAAATCGAGGTGGAAGAAGAAGTTGTATTGTAAATACGACTTAAAGTGACGTAGGAAGCAGGCGACCTCGAACACACTAAACGGTACTGCTGCAGAGAAGCACAGCATGGCTTTAATACGTCTCGTTAAGAAAATTTCCTTAATCAGTTATTCGTCTGTTAGTGGGCAACAGCTATACGTAGACAGATGTATAAATATGTGCAGCAGTAGCGAATATAGCATTTTTTTGGGAGGGGGAGACGCAATATTGATGTAATGATTTTAAGTAGACACCCCATGATATTGTGCATGTTTTGCTGCTCATATGCGGAGGATAATTTCCGCTGAATCCCCTTTTACTTTACCGAGATCAATCTATTTTACTGTTGGTATTAAATCATAAAAATATGCCTATTCTTTTCTTTATTTTCATTATTTGGGGGTTTGGGGTAGACCCCCTGCTCCCCTCCCTTATATACGCTCCTAATATGCAGACTGCAGTACTGATTGAATTGGGAGAAAAGACAGAAGAAATTACAACTTCATACGTATTGGGCAGGATTTTCATGCATTTCATTGTTTTTAACGTTATATTTCGTGAACCATGACTCCTAATGTGATATAATTTCGAAAGTACATTGATTGATATATGCCGCGGTGGAGTGGCCGAGCGGTCTAAAGCGTCTCGCTGCGGAGCGCGCGGTTGCTCGCCGTGGAGGTTCGAGTCCTCCCTGGGGCATGGGTGTGTGTGTTTGTCATTAGGTTAGTTTACCTAGGTTTAAGTAGTTTGTAAGCTACGGACTGATGACCACGCAGTTTGGTCCGATAGAATTACAAACATTTGAACATGGTTTTTTTTTTTGTTTTTTTTTTTTTTGTTTTTTTTAATTGATATATGTGCATTGAGTCTGTAGAATATGTCGTGAAGAGAGTTATTAATAAAGACTTAATAAATCGTAGCCTCATGTGGTATGGAGTGGCATTTCCTTAATCCAATTGATTGTGACCTCATATTGCATGATTGTCTCGTACTATAATTTAGAAGTTATATTCAGTAGCATGTGTGTTTACTGTCTGAGAAAAATGCGGATATAATTAGTAATGCATTGTAACGTCATGACGTATGCCAAACTTTTCCTGCATGGACAGCGGAAAATCAGTAAGCAATAAACGTCTTTCATCATGTTAGTTGGGTTCTCTACGATAAAAAAAAAAAAATAAATAAATAAATAAATAAATAAAAATAAAAAAATAAAAAATTCGAAGAAGTCTGAAATTATGTGTAAAGTTGTTGCAAGTTGCCCAGTGTCATTTTTCTCAAATAGTGGATGAATATAGTCTCGCTTTTCACGTCTCACGTGACATGGCAGTGTTTTGTGACTCTCAGTGTTCATAACGTCACATCTCCTAATATGGCGTATGTGGTTTTTACCCCATTAGCGGTTTTTTTTTCGAAGGCAAAGAATACTTCTACCAAATTTAGTTGATGGTCCATTACGTGAAGTGTGTACCATTGTTGAATGATGTAGCAGTTTTTCGCTAATTTCATTGTTTATGTCATATTTCCTTAACTATGTGTCGTAGGTGTTTCTTACCCTTACAGTGACTGCGTTCTGGTAGTGAGGAATATATGTACCAAGTTTGGTTGAACGTATTATGTATAAGATGTTAAAGTAACTATACATTTCATAACTTTCCGTATTAAAATCACGGTCATGGAAGTTCTAAGTAATGCTGGTAGCGATTGCCCTGAACTTGAAAACACAATTGCGCACTCTCTGTATGTTCTTGAAGACGCTGTGCAGAACTCGAAATGATAATCCAACTGTGACGTGTTAGTGCAGCTTAGAATTCTTGTATGGTGTGCGGATTGCTTTCATAGGCTATTTCCTTCAAGGTATCCAATAGAAAGTAATTCGGTGTAGCCATGTCGGCGAGAGTCCGCTTGGGGATGATGCGATCACGAAGATGTCCTTTTAACACTTCATCGCCTTGTTGGCAGTACGTGCTGTCGCCCCATACTGTTGAAGCCATGCATTCTCAATTTCGTCCTCATTCAGTTCACCTAAGAAGGCCTCCAGAATGCATGTGCAGTACCGCTCTGCTTTTATGCTGTCCTAAAAGAAGATCTACCCAATGAGGCGTTCACGACTCACGGCGCACCAAACACAAACTTTTTGATCATGCAGTGAGAGCACCTTAAATTCTCCGTAGTTCACACACGACTATTGTGGCTATTGAGGTAGCCGAAGAGATAAAACCAGACATCATCTCTGAAAACCCTGTGTCAAGAATCCTCTCATAATTGTTCTCCAGGAAGGACAGAAACAACTCGTAAAAGTTCGATGATTCTCAGTTCATGCACGATCGAAACTTTTTACGGAAACATGGACAGTAACTTCCGGAGAATCTTGTGAGCGAAACCAGCGGACACCTCGGCCTGGCGGAACCAACGGATACCTTGGCCTGATGATGTGGTCGTCTAACCGATTTATTTGGACTCTGTCGCATCATGTCTTGCATCTCCCCACATTCTCTTCTGATGTGGACGTGGAGGCCTGCCTGCTTTTGGAGCATGATGAACGTTTCCGGTTTTTCGAAACTTGGTAATGAGGTTCCGTACAAGCATTGCGGTTTGGTATCTTCACTCCTGGGAACTTTGTTCCAAATGCAACGTCTACTGCCGAGGTAAACTTGCATACATTGCGCAACAAAGGCTCCACAAGAAACAATCTTTGCTCAATCGTCAGAATGATGCCCTGGATCACAACGATCTTACACGACGCTGATCTTCAATCAAACCGGACCTGCAAACAAATTCAAATACCTATTTATAGTATGGTCAAATGTTGTTGTTGTTATTGTGGTCTTCAGTCCGCAGACTGATTTGATGCAGCTTTCCACGGTACCCTGTCCTGGGCAAGTCTCTTCATATAAGAATACGTACGGCAACCTACATCCTTTTGAATCTGCTTACTGTACTCCTCCCTCGGTTTCCCTCTAAGATTTTTACCCAAACACCTCCCCCTAATGCAAAGTTGACGATTCCTTGATGCCTCAGAATGTATCGCACCAACATATCCCTTCTCTTAGTCAGGATATGCCAAGCACTCCTTTTCTCCACAATTCTGTTAAGAACCTCCTTATTTCTCCACCGCTACCTTCAGAATTTCAAAGACTATATCCATTTTTAACTGTAAAAAAATTTGTCACAATGTACAAAAGCTGGAAACGTAGATTTACCTTGCTTTAACGAATCTTATAATTCATAACATATTTCCTGACGTGTTGCTACATTTCTCGTAAATCCAAAACTGATCTTCCCCGAAGTGTGATTAAGAAAGTTTCTCCATTCTTCTCTAAATAATCCATGTTAAATTATGCAATCGCGACTTATTAAACTGATAATTCTGTAATTTTCAAACTAGTCTACATTTGTTTTCTTTGGAATTGAAATTATTATTATTGTTACCGTTAGAAATATAAGACAAATACTGTTTCTTAACCACTTCCTTCCTTCGCTAGAGATTATAACACTGATACACACGGCTAAAAACTGTCAGGTAATTGAGCTACTTGGTCATCACACAAGAGATTTTAACACTGATGAACATGGCTAAATGCTGTCTGGTAATCAGGCTGCTTAGTCATTACACTAGAGATTATAACACTGATGCACATGGCCAAATCTGTCAGGTAACACTGTTGGTGAAAGACGGCTGTCTGGCGTCTTCTTTAGGTTTTTAACTTTGTAATTTACCTAAGCTCACCAGACGGGCTTTTTTGCTAAACAAGAAACCCTTCGGAGGCATGAGGAATAGCATTTCAATTCATGTTTTTAAATGTTAATTTCTGTAATATTTCTGGGATTTTATTATGCTAATAATTTATCATTATGCCAATGAATGTGGCAATATTAACGGTTTCTTCGTGACGCCACTGTCCCTTTGAGAATGTGTACTTGGTTTATTCTGTATGTGCATGTATGAGAATATTTTTCATGGGAGCCCGTGTGTATGTATGAGAATTTTCGTCCTCGGCTGCTGGCTGCTCGGTACTAGTGTTTCTCTGGCTTCGTATCGATAGGTAGTCGTTACCAACCTCTACTTTTGATGCTACCAAAGAGGTTCCTCTACCCTTTGGTTACAAGTTGGATTGGCAATGCCCAGTTAGGGAGCCTTGGCAAGACGCGCGAGTTTGAGCTCTTTCCCACCACCTCTTTTTCCCGGATTTTGACGATTTCCGTTGGGATTTCCGGATGAGGTGGAGGGGGTCTCAAGGGTCGGTAGGACATTCTGTGGCTGCGCTTCGACCTGGTAAGACGATCGGACTTTCTTTCCTCCCTTGAGATGATAGCGATTCGTTGTCTGGTTTGTTAGACTTCAGATCTTAGGTTCATTTTTCGGGATACTTTTCTTCGATCATGTACGGAAATGTATTCAATTTCATTTTGGTGATTTTTCATAGGTAAACACGGTGAAAATGCAATTAATTCGGTTTGATAACGGCTGGGAATCGCTAACCTGTTTGAGACTAGCTGGCGGTGTGTGAAATCTGTTTAATTTCTTTCTAGCTTTGTGGAACACAACTAATATGCAGGAATATTTTTATTCTGTGTAGTGCAATGAAATATTCTTTTCCATTTTCTCCATCCCTGAGTGATATGTACTCCATGTGGTGTGTTCTTAGAACAAAGCCATCAGCTACCCGTCTGTTTCTATGCTCTTCAGGCACGAAATTATGCATGTATCTTTCTGATTTCCATTAGTAACTTGCGATCTCCTCTTCGTCTATTTTAAATTGTTGTTTCGTTTCCAAACTTGTACTTTCCATTCAGACCCTCCAGTCAATTCTCTTCTAGCCTTGTACAACCCCCTTTATTAGCTTGCTTATGAAACACTACGTATTTCTAGGGGCTGCATGCCGTATTTCTTAGTTGCTTAACTCCGACTTTGAATTTATTCAATTTTTCTGATTTCTGAGGACTGGATTTCATCCATCCGTGTAAACCCTTCCAATCGCGTCTAACTGTATTTCTTTAGCTTCCTTATGATGTCCTACGCATTTCTAAGGGTTACATGCCGTAGCTATTTTTCTTTATTTTTCAGAAATTGAATTATTGTATTTTTCCTGGTTTTTGGAACCACTTGGCTCTGAACTCTGAAAGACGACCGTCTGTCGTCTTCGATATGTTTTTTTATAAAATTAAAATTTATTTGATATTTGTAGATTAGCATTATGTTAAAACTAGAACCCCACTCTTTTCGAGGCGTGAGGAATAGCATTTTTATTTCATGTTTTAAAATATTAGTTTCTGAAGTGTTAGTTAATATTGCTAGGGGTTTGTTATTTTAATAATTTATTATTGTCCCTGTGAGAATGTGTACTTGTTTTACTTTTTACTGGTTGTGCGAAAATCTAATGGCTGTCTGAATGTGGGTAGTAATATCTCGCTTTGCATGGTTCTCTCTGGCTCAGATGCTGATGCTGATGTGACCAAAGAGGTTACTAGCCAGTCAACAAGCCCTCTCCAGGGCGAGTCTCGCGATCTTCTCTCCCCACCATCACGGTTGTCTTGCGTTTTGCCAGTTTCCGGTAGCTTTCCCGCCTCCTGGCCGCTCGTTCTTCTCTTCACTTTGTGCTGGGATCGTGGTGAGGTAAGGTTGGTTCTGCTCTTGTGTCCGCGGAGATTGTTGCGCTTCATGGTCTAGTATGTTAACTTAGACTCTTGAACTTAGATTCATAGTTTGGAATATTTTTCCGAAAATGTGTTCTAGTTTTTCAACCCAGTGTTTTCAACAGCTAAATGCGGTGTATGTGTTACTCGTTACAGTTTGATAACGGCCTGGTATATTCAGATCTTTTGTGAGTATCTGGCGGTGTACGAATTCTGTGTAAATTATTTCTAACTTTGTGGGGGCCCGATTTCTAACAGGCGATATGTTTATTTTTGTACAGTGCATGTAAAATCTTTCTTATCGTTTCCTTCCGTGATATGTGTTCCATGTGGTTGGTTTTTAGAACAAAGCCTTCACCTTCCACTATTGTTTGTTCCATGTCCATCAGGTAAGTAACTATGCGTGCATTCCTCTGATTTTCACTAACATTTCGCTATCTTCTCTTCCAGCCTATTTTAATTTTCCTGTTTCTTCCCCGAACTTGTTGTATGCACTCAGTCTTTGTCAGTAATTCTCCCCGAGCCTTGTATAACCGCCTTCAATAGCTTGCTTATGAAATTCTATGTATTTCTAAGAGTTGCTTGCTTTAGTTTTTATTCTCACTTTTCTGTCTTTGTAATTATTTCACTTTTCTGGTTTTTGAGACTGGACTTCATCCGTCTCTGTAATGGTTCCCTATCTCGTGTAGCTGCATTTTATTCGCTTCCTTTTGTAATTCTACGCAGTTCTAGGGGTTGTATGCCGTAGTTAATTTTCTTTATTTTTGCGAAATTTAATTTATACATTTTTATCGGTTTTCGGAACGACGTGGGTCCGAACTCCGATTTCAGGAGTTTGCAGCTAGTCAACTGAATTCACGCCACTTCTCATAAAACCAGTGCCTAGATAGTTTACTCTCAGATTGCAGCTTAAAGAGTCCGCTGTGACTTTGTGTGATGAATCTGATTTTTAACCACTTCACCTTCAGTGGAGTGCGATCATGTGACGTAACCGTGTGTCGCCGTTAGCGTGTTTGCTTGCGGTCTAATCTAAATGAAACTTATCTTTGCTATACTCACGCACCATCTCAAATCAGGCACGGCAGAGCAGAGCCATCTTCGCAGTTTTATTGTATATTGTGTTGTGTGGTACCTCCGGGTTTGCTGAATTTCGCCCACGATAGAGGCGCCAGCATCTGCCTCGTTCCAGATCGCTGATTTCGGTGAGTTTCGCTGTTGCATTGCGCGCGCGCGCGCGCGCGTGTCTGCGCGCGCGCCGTGTGTGTGTGTGTGTGTGTGTGTGTGTGTGTGTGTGTGTGAGCGAGTGAGTGTTGTTTGTAATTCCTCCCCTTCAGTACCGTTAAGTTCTGTGTAATTTATGTTAAATTCAATGCTGAGCATTGTTAGTATTAGATAATGTAAATGGGATGCATTTTCATTGTATTAATAAAATTGTTTCCCCATTTTGCTTGCGTTCGACCTGACTAAAAAAGTTCATTATAATTTTGGCTTGCCTATAAATTGTAGTTTTCGAGCACCTTCTCCCTTTTATTTAATATTGTTATTCATCAGTGCTGAGAACAAGCTCAGAAGCAAATATTTTATGTTTAAGTTCCGTCGCGCCATAAATGTTTTTCTTAACAGCCTTTATGAATTAATTGTGGTGACCTGTTTATTAATACCTGTGTGTAATTTCGAGTGAGCTGCTACGTATATTGGCCACTGTATTGTTAACTTCTTGATATTAGAGTAATTTGAATCAAGACAGTTCTCAATTTGGGCCAGGGAACAAGGTTTCGCAGCAGGGTTAGCCGGTAGTTCACACGGGTCTTTTGCTAATTTACTGCTAAAATTAAACTTTTTTATGACAGTAAACTCTTATCTGGGTACCTCCTACCAGAATTAAGCTTTTATTTCGTACAATGGCCCACTTTTAACTCCGACCTCAAGGGTTGAGTTCTCTCCACTGCTCACACGCCAGTGCCATCCTATTGTGTATTCTTGTTTCGTAATCTGTGATTCCGTTGGTTTTTGTTAAAATGAATACCATCTTTAAGCATTTCGCCTTCAGTGGGGTGCGAATACCTAAAGTAGCAGACACGTGTCGTGTGTCTCAGTAGGCTTGCAATCTTACGGCTTGATTTAAATGGAAATTAATCTCGCTGTTGTCGCGTACCATCTCAAGTAAGAATGACAGGCCAGCTGCACCTACGAAGTTTATTTATTTTTTTTGTTTTTTATTATTTATTTATTCTTTTTTATTTATTTATTTATTTTATTTTTTTTATTTTTGTGTTGTGTGGTACATGCCGGTTCGCTGAATTCCGCCTACGATAGCGGCGCCTGCTTCTGCTTTGTATCAGCATGCTGAGTTGGTTGAGTTTCGCTTTGCTTCACACGTGTGAGTTGCTGAATGCTTGTTGATTGTAAATCCTTCCGGCGACGATGCTCAGTTCAGATTACTTTAGCTTCATTTTCAATGTGGGATGCGTTT
This sequence comes from Locusta migratoria, assembly GCA_026315105.1. NCBI lineage: Eukaryota > Metazoa > Arthropoda > Insecta > Orthoptera > Acrididae > Locusta > Locusta migratoria. The sequence goes on along the minus strand of CM048745.1, from coordinate 828,598,228 downwards.
TCATTGTTTAAAAAAATTGGTGCCCCCATTTGATCATGTTTGAACTGAATAAATAATTTATTGTCAGTAAAACTTTATCCTACCTATGAATATAAGTTAACGAATACCTTCCCTTTTTTATTTAATGTGTTTGTCACCAGAGCTATGAACAAATGCAGATGCATAATATAATACTTTTAATTTCGTTGCGCCATAAATATTCTCACAGCCATCGTCATAAAATTGTTTAGTTCGGGGTGGCTTGTATATTAATGATTGTGTGTAATTCTCGTGATCTACGATGTATGTTGGCTGCCGTCTCTTTGTCTTCCTGCTGCTAAAGTAAAGTTTGAGTCAGTTCTAAATTCCCGGCCAGGGAGCAAGATTCTGTTGCAGGAAGTAGTCAGTACTTCATGCGAATCCTTTAGCTGGTTTTTACGGGCATAATTATATGATTAAAGTAAGCTTCTAACTGGCTCCCTTCAGCCAGAATTAATTTTACAATTAACGGTGGTCATTCAATGCACACGGCTAATGGCTGTCAGGTAATCGAGCTGCTTAGTCATTATACTAAAGTTTATAAAACTGATGAACACGGCTAAAGGTTGTCGGGTAATCGAGCTGCTTAGTCATTACACTAGAGATTGTAACACTGATGCACACGGCTAAAGGCTGTCAGATAAGCGAGCTGCTTAGTCATTACAGTAGGATATACACAGGGTGTTTCTAAATTCGACGACAAACTTGGAGGGCATGTAGAGGGTATTTAGTAGATCAACTTTTATAGGAACTCATAGCCGTAAATAACATTCTAAATGTTCAAATGTTTGTTGAGCTTAAATGACTTAACTGCGGGGTCATCAGTCCCTAAACTTACAAACTTCTTATGAACTACCAAATATTAAAGACGTTCACAAACATCCATGCCCGAGGGGGGTTCGAACCCCAAAGGGGGTACGGCCTCGCGCATCGGAGCATAGCGCCTCCATGCGATTGGCCACTCCGCCGCGGCAAATGACATTATGACCACAGATTCTATTAATGAGGAGTCCATCCGGTTTCTGATGGCATTTTGGGATGATGGTTTGCATTTAATAGTTTACATAAATGATGTTCTTTTATGGAACTAAAAAAGAAATACGCAGAAGCGTGTTAGACTGTCATGTGGATGATCATGGTTAGATTGTATCGGCGGCAACATTTTTTTAATTATAACAATTTAAATAAAATTAATGATATTATCAGTTGCATCATAAATAACTTTATCTGATTTGTGAAATGACGCAGCTAATGGAAAATTTTGATTACAATATTTCCTTTTTCAAAAAGTCGAATAATTCCATATGCATATTACAGTTAATATCGGGAGATTTAAGCATAAAATGCTATTGACATTAAATTTTTATTACAGAGTTAGGCGATATTAAAAGCTGTGCAAATGTTGTAAATATTCGATATAATTACGTGGAACCGGTTTCTTCATGGAGCCTGTCAGAAAGAGAGAAAAATAATACATATAAAATATTGCTTGATGGTGTGTTCGGACCGGGATCGTCCGGATGACAGGCTAATACGCTAGTGCCTGCTCTATTCGACAGTGCTGCAGCGTATCTTTGTCTGAAAAATCTATCAGTTATGTATGTGCTGTGTTTATAACTCCGGAGCTCTGTTTTTTTTATTATTTTCTGGATAGTGCACTTTAGGACTTGTTTGAGTGGAGTATACTGCGAAGTCCCAACCGAACTTAATTTCGGAAGACCTGAGGTCTTGTTATAAATCACGATGAAAAGCATCTCTTTTACTGCATGCTCCATGCTGTCCATATTTTGGGAGGAGGAGCTATGGACCACACAAGAACAAAAGTCAGTATACATTGTCTCTAAAATTCATACCTTAAGAGCTAGGAGCCCTTGTTCTTCTTTCATATCGTTAAACTTTTCCAGTAGGCAAATGCAGACAGTCATTCTTCGCCTTACAAGGAGACCACATGGGTATAAAATTTTAAAATATTTTGGTATTTATGATACGTGAAGTTCAGAACTCAAGTAACAATCAGCCAAAGCCATTACACGCAACTCTAAAAAATTATCGAGCAACTCGATTTTGAAGTTTTGCGAGTAAGAGTAAGTATCAATCATTAAATGAGTTGAAGCATCTGTCGGTGTAGCTCAAGTGGTAGCGTTTTCGCCTCAGAACCGTAGGGTCGGTTCGATTCCTACTGTGAAATACTTTTTCTTTTTTTCTTTCTTGTGTTCATAATTTTTACGAAACGTGAACGTATTTTTGTTTATTCGTAATTTTCTATATTTTATGGAAGGTTGTTTATAATGTTGGTTTTAATCAAAGAAACATAAGTTACAACTTTTTTATAGTATTGGCTTCACTATTAGTTGACGGTAGTCTTTGCTTTTTCCGTTTGTGATGAGCTACAACACTGTTTTTGGAAAGTCACCTTAATAGTTACTAATGGCTTTCCAAGCATCTAACCTACACAACCACATGATGACAAGGTTTTCAGCTCGTCTACATACACATAAACAACAACTGACACAATAGGTGCAATTACAGATCCCAAAATGTGTTATATAACTGAATTCGAAAATGAAGAAATATCTTTCACAGTGGCATTCGAACCACCGTTGTGAGGCACGAACGTTACCACCAGCGTAACACATGCTGCAACTATTTAATTATTGGTGTTTACGTGTAATTGCAGAAATTCAAAGTCGATTTTTCTCGATAATTTTTAAGAGTTGCCTCGAATGGCTATGGCTGATTGTTATTTAAGTTCTGAATTTCACACGCGATAAATATAAAGAAATTCTGAAATCCTATAACCATGTGGTTTCCTTGTTAGATACTGTGTAACACTTATCTTGTACTAGGGCCATGCTCATAGATACCATGTTTTGGATACGCGTTTTAGATACCATGTTTACTGGACATCATTTTCTTGTTCAAAAATGTTCAGATGTTTGTAAAGCTTATGGGACTTAACTGCGAGTTCATCAGTCCCTAAACTTACAAACTACTTATGAACTAGCTTATACTAAAAACGGCACAAACATCCAGGGGGGATTCGTGTCCTCGACGGGAAACGGCCTCGCGCATCATAGCATAGCGTCTCAGTGCGCTCTGTGGCTCCGCAGCGGCTTATTTTTTGGTTTTCGTTTCTTGCGTAGAACTTTTTCTACTGCTCCTTCAAGTTTGTTCGTGTTTTGTAGAAACACACTACACATCCGTACTTTGGAACACTCGTAACGTTAAAGTGGAAGCAATCTTAAACTTTGGACCGAAATGTTGCAGATGTTGCGCCTCGTTTCTCGCAACAGTTCATCATATAAAATGTAATTACTCTTAATAAGCATTTATCAGTGTATAGCCTTTATTATTTGTGCAGTAGACCGCGCTCTCGAAAAATTCATCCCGAACCATCGTTTCTCCTCCGAAGCGGCTTTCGTACCTGTAATTTCCTGCCACGATCTTTCCATTATTCCGGTTCTTCAACGAGCTTCGAGTAGCCGAGGTTGCTCATTTCACCATCTCGCCTCGGGAACGACAAAAAAAAAAAAGAAGGCGCTGATAATTTTCTCTTAACGCGTGACACCGCCTGCGTGGGCCCCCATCTCATTAGCAACCGCGGCGCGCATAAATTTCCGTTTTCCCTGACAGGTTGACGCGTTTTCTCAGCCGGCGAGTCCGTCCGCGGCGGAGGAGGGAGAAAGAAGACGTGCGAGGCTCGGCGAGCGAGAGAGAGAGGAGGGAGGAAGGGAGAGAAGAGGGGAGGGAGTGAGAGAGAGATAGGCAGGGAGGGAGAGGGGAGTGACCGGGAGGTGGGAAAGCGTAATGTGGGTACAACAAGTTAGACACGACAAGGTGTTAACTGGGAGGAGAAAAACTTGTTTGCTCGTGATTAATTGCTTCTCGGAGCGAGTTGCCGGCGAGGGAATGTACCGGCGCGGTTGGAATGCGCGTCTAGAGTCTAGCGGCTAGCGGCCCAGCAGCTAGCAGGCAGTGCCTTCCCGCGGGACCCGCTGGTCATCCATCACTCCGCAACTCGAGGCCGAAGGTGTCCGTGCGCTCTGATGACGCGCGCCGACTACCATCCGCTGTTTACGATCTTCTCCGAAAGTAATGGCGAAGGAAATCGCCTCGCTCAACCTTGAAACAAACCCTTCTTTCTAAATAAATGTCCGAAAATCATTTGTCTCGGCGATTCTTTCCGATATCGTCCTTCTGACCAAGGAAGAAGGAATTAAAGTTCAGGGTGAAGAATTAAAAACACTGCGTTTTGCCGACGACATAGTAATTCTGTCAGAGACAGCACAGGACCTGGAAGAGCAATTGAACGGAATGGACAGTGTGCTGAAAGGTGCATAAAAGATGAACATTAACAAGAGCAAAACCAGGGTAATGGAGTGCAGTGTAAGAAAATCAGGTGACGCTGAAGGAATTAGATTTGATAACGAAGCAATAAATGAGGTAGATGAGTTTTGTTACTTGGGTAGTAAAATAACAGATGATGGTCGCAAGACAGAGGATATAAAATGCAGAATGGCAATGGGTAGAAAAGCTTTCTTCAAAAAGAGAAATTTATTAACATCGAATATTGATTTAAGCCTAAGGAAGTCCTTTCTGAAGGCATTTGTATGGAGTGTTGCCTTGTATGGGAGTGAGACATGGACGATAAACAGTGCGGACAGGAAGAGGGTTTAGGCTTTTGAAATATGGTGCTACAGAAGAATGCTGAAGATTAGGTGGGTGGATCGCGTAACTAATGAGGAGGTACTGTACAGAATTGGGGAGAAAAGGAATTTCTGACATACCTTGACTAAAAGAAGGGATAGTGAATTTAGGGATTGTGAATTTAGCGTTGGAGGGAAGTGTGTGGGGTAAAAACCGCAGAGGAAGACCGAGAAATGGATACAGTAAGCAGATTCAGACAGATGTAGGTTGCCGTTCTCATGTGGAGATGAAGAGGCTTGCACGGGATAGGGTATTGTGGAGAGCTGCATCAAACTAGCCTCCGGACTGAAGACCACAACAACAACAACAACAACAACGTCCAATATTTAATGCGGAACTCTTTGTCATCTGTCAGGCCATACAGTACATCAGGCGACACGAGCTCTGTAAAAGTGTCATCTGCTCAGAATCTCTCCAGAGTCTTTGCGTGCCGTATGCGGTATGTAGCAATACATTAATTTTTTTTATTGAAAATTATATCTGCGACGCTTGTCGCAAGCATCCGTTCTCTCTACCAATAAATCTCTGATTATTCTTGTTTCAATTTATACCTTCAACTATTTCAAACGATCTGGAGAGAAAACGGAATCGCTTGTCGTCTTTCGTTTTTCTACCTTTATACTGAGCGGACGTATTTTACTCGACCTCTATAATCATGTAAGTGTGAGTTCTGGTTAGCACCCTTTACGTAATAAACTTTAACATTCATGTGGAATTCCTATTTTATTTAAATAATTACTATTTCTCCCCATCTTTCATTTAATTGATGACTTATTTTCAGCAATCCACATCTACATCTACATCTACATGGGATACTCTGCAAATCACATTTAAGTGCCTGGCAGAGGGTTCATCGGACCCCAATTATACTATTTAACTCCCATTCCATTCTCGAATAGCGCGCGGGAAGAAAGAACACCTGAATCTCTCCGTACGAGCTCTGATTTCTCGTATTTTATTCTGATGATCATTTCTACCTATGCAAGTGGGAGTCAACAATATATTTTCGCATTCGGAGGAGAATGTTGGTGATTGATTGATGCTTGGTCATTGTTGCCTATTGTCTCATGATGACAAAAGAACATCCTCGATGCAAAATTTATTTACTCTCATTTTATATTAAACATTGTATTCAATGCTTGCAGGAAATGTTCATTCTGTTAAAAGCGAAGTCCGATAATTTCTTTAACTTTCGATAATCATAGTGATCAAAATTGCACACGGTCTTAAATCTTTAATAATTAATAGTCATGAAACTAAGCATCAGTTTACGAGAACGAAGATATTACTCAATTCATACAGGTTGAATTGCAGTGTCACGGCATCCACCAATGAATGCATACCAGGTAAATGATTCCGCTATTTTCTTATGTAATGGTGCTTTCTGGTGTTGTAATTTTTAACTTACATTGCTACTGAGAACTGGCGGCGGAATGTTTTGTAGTCCTTTCAGTGTATTAGCCATTTCAAAAATTAATATTCATTGCTGATCTTACGTTTAGTTAAATTTCAATTCCGGTTTTCAACTTTTCATCTTGTGACAACACCAGCGATAAAAAAAAAAAAGTAACATTACAGCCAATGACTAAGATTTCCTTCATTAGAAATTATAAAATAAAACAAGTCACATAAAATATACTACTCAGCTGTAAAGCTTGCGTAAAAATGTTTAAAAAGAAATTGTTGGAACATGCTAGCCACTATGGGCTGCACGCCTGCATGGAGGCATCAGACTGGCAAGTGCTAAGTGGAATTGTGAACAGGAAGACGTTACCTCAGTAGTGCCATCTAGTAACCGCAATTACAACTACGCTACTGTACAGAGACAAACTTATTGGAAAAACAATTGCTATAAAAATTCTTTGTTTAACATGAGAGATGGCTGAGGCGTCATTTTGGCAATACAATATTAGTAGAGAGAATTATTTTATTTATTTATTTTATTTGTTTTTTCTGTTCCATAGGACCCACTTCAGGAGTAAGACTCCATGGTCATGGAACAAGTCAATACATTAATTGTTACACAATAATGGTAATAGAAAAATTTTAAGTAGTCCTTTGCACACGACAATCTTAAGACAAAGTGAAAAGAACCAATAAAGAAAAATTAATTAGCTTAATTGTTTAACTTTTCTAGGAGTTCCTCGACAGAATAAAAGGAGTGAGCCACGAGGTAACTCTTCAATTTAGATTTGAAAGCATGTGGATTAGTGCTAAGATTCTTAAGTTCTTGTGGCAGCTTATTGAAAATGGATGCCGCAGAATACTGCACCCCTTTCTGCACAAGTGTTAAGGTGGTGTGGTGCAAATGTAGATTAGACATCTGTCTAGTATTCACCGAGTGAAAGCTTTTAACTCGTGGGAATAAGCTGATATTATTAACAACAAACGACATTAAAAAAAAAAAAAAACGTATTGTGACGCCAGAGTCAAAATTCCCAGACTACTGAAAAGGGGTCGACATGACGTTCGCGAACTTACACCAGATATTGCTCGAACCGCCCGTTTTTGAGCCAGAAATATCCTTTTTGCATCAGGCGAGTTACCCCAAAAAACAATGCCGTACGTCATAAGTGAGTGAAAGTAAGCGAAATAGACTACTTTTCGTGTTGAAATATCACTTATCTCAGATATTGTTCTAATGGTAAATATAGCAGAATTTAGCCTTGGAACAAGATCCTGAACATGGGCTTTCCATGACAGCTTACTGTCTATATGAACACCTAGAAATTTGAACTGTTCAGTCTCACTTATCACATGCCCATTATGTGTAATCATAATGTCAGATTTCGTCAAATTATGTGTTAGAAATTGTAAAAACTGAGTTTTACTGTGATTTAACATCAACTTGTTTTCTATAAGCCATGAACTTATCTCTTGAACTGCATTATTTGTTATTGTGTCAATATTACGAGCAACATCCTTCACTACCAAGCTGGTATCATCAGCAAACAAAAATATTTTACAATCACCTGTTATACTCGAAGGCATATCATTTATATAAATAAGAAACAGCAATGGTCCCAAAACAGACCCCTGGGGCACCCCATACTTAATTGTGCCCCATTGGGATTGCACGTCATAGCCATTTTCTACATTGCGGAGAATTACCTTCTGTTGTCTATTATTAAAGTAAGAGGTGAACCAGTTGTGGGCTACTCCCCGTATTCCATAATGTTCCAACTTCTGCAACAATATTTTGTGATCAACACAATCAAACGCTTTTGTTAAATCAAAGAAGACGCCTAATGTCCGTAGCCTCTTATTTAACCCATCAAGTGCCTCACAGAGAAACGAAAATATAGCGTTTTCGGTCGTTAAACCACTTCTAAAACCAAACTGTACGTTTGACAGGAAATTATGTGAACTGAAATGATCAATTAATCTTGAATATTCAGCCTTTTAAATAACTTTGGAAAAAGGCGATGGCATAGAAATAGGTCTATAGTTGTCTACATTATCCCTTTCTCCTTTTTTATAAAGCGGTTTCACTACTGAGTACTTTAATCTGTTAGGAAACTGACCATTCTGAAAGGAAAAATTACAAATATGGCTTAGTACTGGGCTAACATATGGAGAACAGTACTTTAGAATTCTGCTAGATACCCCATCATATCCACAAGAGTCCTTAGTCTTTAGTGATTTAATTATTGACTCAATCTCACCTATGGAAGTATCATGAAGGATCATTTCAGGCAACAGCCTCGGAAACGCATTTTCTAAAAACGTTATATGATTACCTGTAGAAACTAGAGTTTTGTTTAGTTCCTCTACTATATTCAGAAAGTGATTATTGAATATTGCACATATATCTAACTTGTCAGTAACAGAAACATTCCTTCTACGCACTGACGTTATATCTTCTACCTGCTGCTCCTGACCAGACACTTCCTTCACGACTGACCAGATAGTTTTAATTTTATCCCGAGAGTTTGCTATTCTTTTTGCGTACCACATACTTTTTGCATTCTTAATGACATTTTTCAGAACCTGACAGTACTGTTTGTAATGAGCTACTGCATCTTCATTCTGACTGCTTCTAACATTTTGATACAACTCCCGCTTAGTTCTACATGATACTCTTATCCCCTTTGTCAGCCACCCTGGCTGTCTGTTACTGAAAGTACCCTGTTTTGAGCGTTCTAGCGGAAAGCAACTTTCAAACAGCATAATAAATGTGTTCAGAAAAGCATTATATTTATCATCTGCATTATCAGCACTATAAACATCCTGCCATTCTTGTTCCTTAATTAGGCTTAAAAAGGTCTCAATTGCAACTGGATTAACTTTTCTGAGTAGTTGATATTTATGTTTAACATTTGTTTGAGAACAAATACTTTTTAGAATTAAAAGTTGGGCATCGTGGTCTGATAGGCCATTTACTATTCTGCTGACAGAGTGCCCCTCTAATAATGAAGAATGAACAAAAATATTGTCAATGGCAGAACTGCTATTTCCTTGCACTCTCGTTGGAAAAAATACTGTTTGCATCATGTTATAGGAATTAAATAGATCTAACAGCTGACTTTTCCTTGAGCTATCACCTACACAATTAATGTTGAAATCTCCACACACAATTAAATTTTTATACTTCCTATACAGTGAATCCAGAACCAATTCCAGCTTGGGCAGAAACATTTTAAAATCTGAGTCAGGGGATCTATAAATAACAACTATTACTAGTTTAGTTCCATTAACATTAACAACTCCTGCACAACATTCAAATATCTGTTCTGTGCAGTGTTTAGAAAAATCGATTGACTCCGATGAAAAATCGTTTTTTACATACATGGCCACTCCCCCACACTGCAAAGAACTCCTAGAGTAGAAGGCAGCTAACCTGTATCCTGGCAAAGGAAGTCTCTTAATTGTCACACCACTTAAAAAGTGCTCTGAAATTCCAATAATGTCAGAATCAGTATCAATAAGCATTTCATTAACTTTATCTCTGATACCCTGTATATTTTGATGAAAAACAGTAATTCCCTTATTACTTATATTCTTAGACTTTGTCAAAGGTGGTTCATTTCTTAGAGGGACTTCCTTTAAGCAGGAATATCTGTCAGCTGTCTTCAGTCTAAAAAAGGTGCAGCCCTAACACCAACTACTACAGGAATTTTTCCATGAGTGAAACCCCCACCCCCTACTACACTGTCACCTATGAGCTTTGCCAACCTCCTCTTCCCATACCTATTGAGGTGCAGACCGTGCCTAGTAAAATCCGACCTTTGGATAGTTTCAACTGGCACCACTGCAATGTGATCCATGCCCTCCGTCATCAGCGCCTTCTCAAGCCCCATGTTAAGACGGCTGACAGCCGTATTAAGACAAGGCCTATCATGACGCTGAAACAGCTGCACGAAATGCACATTCGTGCCACCAGTTTCAGTTGCTATCCTTTCCAGATCACCACCTATATCATATTCCCCGTCCCTATCAAGACTGTTCCCGGCCCCACCCACTATAACTACCTGATCCTCTTTTGAAAAATTCCTACATAAGTCCCCTATGTTGCAAGTGACCTGATCTAACCCTGCACTAGGCTTCACTATGCTGGTGACCTGGTACTCACTCCCAAGTACTTCCTGCAACTGTTGGCCAACACCTCTGCCATGAGAACTACCTAGCAGCAGAACCTTCTTCTTCCTAAGAGCCCTCTCTACAGATTTCGGCTTACCAAAAGCTGAGGTCCGCTGCGTACTTCCTACACCTACAGCTACAGGAGGTTCATCTCCACTCAACTCTGACAGTTGGTCAAACCTATTTGCAACTTGCAATGTAAAGCTATCTGAATACCTTCTCCTAGCAACCTTCTTGCCAACTGCCAGTTCCCATTCCCCAGCCCCCCTTCCCCTCCTCAACCTACCTAGTTCCTCTTCAGCGTTTTTCAACTGCACCTGAAGGGCGCAGATCAAACGCTCCTGCTCCTCTATCAACTTATTCCTGCTGCAAATCCTACAGTTCCAGGAGAGAACCTCACCACAATGCCCACTATCTTCCCCACTGCACTCCCCCCCATGAAAATACTTACTACAAATCCCACACTGCAGCCCACTACGCACGACCCTACGACAGAGCCCACACTTTTCACTCATGGTAAAATTTTACAATAATTTGTTAAGAAAAACTAGACGTCTACGTTATGAAGTTAAGTTTCTACAAAATAAGTAGGAAGTACCTCTTAACTACAGCAATCAACAAACCTCAGTCTCTACAAATCAAGTAACAACAACTAATAGTATCAGAAAAGAGCAAATAACACTACCACAGAAACTTTACACTGTTGCTTGTATAAACAAGTTCAAATTCAAGCGTCACTAATAAAACAACTAAACACTGTGAGAGTACAAGAGTTATCAAATACCGTAACTTAAAGTTTCCCAACCTCAACTACGTTAAAAACAGCAAGTCACCTGTTGAAAAGTACTAAAGTTAATAAACAACTAGCGCGATAACACCTCCTGAAATCTAAAACTTTAATAATTTAACTACAATACACAAACACTTATTAGAACTTAGCTTTCGGAGACCGCTACGGCTGGAACCACTCGCCACCAGATGTAAACAAAGCAGTAAGACGTCGATGCCGGCGCACACGCGAACACAAATAACACCACTTAAAGCAATTACGGCACAACAAACGCTAAAATAACTGACGAACCTTTACTAGAACACCTCTAGATTGAATATTGTCACGAAATAACAATTAAAATAATTATATTAATCCTAAAATTATATAAAAATCGAGAGCGATGTGCACAGCAGTCCAGCACTCGTGACGTCACGCCAAAGATTCAAGATGAACTAGTAACAAAGTTTTAATAAGCACAATAGTTAAAAATTAGGTTTTGGAATACAAATTCTTTGGATCAAGTCAAAAGAAATATTTCGGACACTGCACGAAGTACAACATCAAAGACAGAGTAACGGCTTAATACCATTAGAAAAGCTTCTATTGCGGAGTTGTAACTGTTCATTTAGAATAAGCCCATCATTAACAGAAAAAATTTAAAAATTTGCAATTCCTCGAGCACGTCTAATCTGTGGCCTTTGTATTCCGTAAGCAAAATGTTCAGATCATGAATGGCTGTAGGTGCGTGACCTATAACGAAAAGATGGTCACAAAAGACAAATTCTTGGGTTAGTGCCATTCTTTCTCAAAAGATGTTCTTTAAACCTGATTTTAAAAACACGTCCCGTTTGACCTATTTAGTAGGAAGAACAAGTATCACGAACAATTTTGTAAACGCCTGAATTATCTAAGGAAGGACTGGTTGATTTTAAATTATAAATGAAATTTTTCTTCAAATTATTGTTGGTCGAGACGGCAACGTTGCAGTTGTACTTATTACGAAGAAGTCGTTGAATCTGATAGGAAGTGGGATCCAGAAATGGAATGGGGAAATATTTTTTCCTTTGGTCAGATTCAATAGGTTATAGGTTATTTCTAGCAATTCAGAATATGTCTCTAAAACCTTAGAAAGTTTCTAGTTATTTCACTATCGGCGAACAACATTCCACGAGTACGATAAACTGACGACACGACATACCAAATATAATAAGTCTATTTTATTTTCATTTGAGAATTATTATTTCCCCATGGCTTTTAAGTTGGCTGTAATTCCTTTTTGTACTCTGTGTGCCCTTAAGAGGTCGAGAAGTGTGTGACATATTCCATACAGTTCTGTTGTTTGAAATTATGCGTCACGCTAGAGGGGCAAATCTTTTCTTTATTTACCTTGGTGAAGGAAGCTGCGAAGGCAAATGTCATATAAACTATAAAAAAGGTAAAGCAGTCAACAATCCGAAGATTGGTTTGAACACCACAGTGCTTTACTAGGCATGGTCTTCTTTGGAGGTGGTATGCCGTTGCCTTCCTCCGACCTTCGAACTGACTTACCCAGCCAGTTATAGGGGGACCTACAGTTTAACGTGGGTTCCGAACTACGGTGCTACTCGGCATTTTTCACATGAGCAATACTTCCAGAAGTGAAAGAAGTGGAAAGTGACAGATAAAATTCCTAGGACCTGGGGGGTCGAACCGGCGACCTTTGGATTTGTAGTCTGACACTCTACCACTGTGCAACCGAGGCGCACATATAAACTATATCAATAAATAAATAAAACAAAAATCCCAGTTCCTCACAATAAAAGAACAAAGAAATAAAAAACAAACTAAAAAAAAAGTGGTCGAAAGCACGTACCTAGTAGGTAGGAGGTTCCGGGTTCGAATCTCGACCACAGCATAAATTTTATATCGATGCCTCTCCTTATGTTCACATTACAATCTACGCTTAAAATTTAGAGCCCTTTTTTTTCTTGGAATTTTCTGAATAGTGCGCTGTAGGACTCCTGAGAGTGGACACTGAGATATTTAATTCTGACCTTAATTTTCGATACCGCAAAGTCTCCTTGTCAGTTGGCACACAACGGTCCCGGTCTTCATTTCCCGCGGCCGCTGCAGCGCAGACGCACGCCCCACCTGCTAGCCTTCTAGCCGCGGCCAGAAGTGTGTACGCCTACCGTACGGCTGGCGGGCTCTGCCCATTAGACATGTAATAATCACGGCGTAGCGCGTTAATTGAAGTGTCCGGGCGGGCACTCGCATTGATTAGCTGCGACGTAGCGTGCTGGGCTCGTTACGGCCTAACGAGAAGCGGAGGCCCACCGGGCTACCAGCGGCTCAGGAGGGCCGCTACCCTCTTCAACACTTACGCCCTTTCTATACGAGACGTGCAGCACGCACAAGGAAGTCGTTGTCAGCTGCAGCGTCCCTTACGATAGACCGTCGAACTGCAAAGAAGCGTTCAAACGGTACGCATTTGTTGAGTCGTCTGCTTCACGCGTCTACTTCGTTTGTTGTCAACTTACAGCAAATGAATCGCCGCTTTAACATCACTTTTAGAATCTGTATATTATATAACTTTTATATCTCGGGCCCAAGGTGTTAGAAATGTCGTATATTGACATAATGTGAAAGGATTGTCCAAACACTGTATTTATTTATTTATTTATTTATCACACATGATATCTTTCGGCATTTAATGCCATCGTCAGGTGTTTCTGGGAAAACATTTCCTTATATGAGTATGTATTCAAATGCAACATCAATAAATTTTTCGTAAATAACATTTTACAAATTTCACTTACAAAGTGTGCAGTACGTACCGTATTTTTAAACCATAATTGCTAATAACAACATAGATAATAAAGAAAATAATGCCATATCTATTAACTTATAAGTTTCTCTCTGAAAGAAAAAATTGGAAATATTTGTAAACGTATAGTATTCTGAGGTATTGACAAATGCTGTAACTGGCTACAATTCAGAAATCAAATATAAATCATCACCTAATAAATAGTCAGTTGAAGCATTTACCACCTCTAAATACGGTACGTACTGCACACTTTCTAAGTGAAATTTGTAAAATGTTATTTACGAAAAATTTATTGATGTTGCATTTGGATACAAACTCATATAAGGAAATGTTTTCCCAGAAACACCTGACGATGGCATTAAATGCCGAAAGATATCATGTGTGATAAATAAATAAATAATTACAGTGTTTGGACAATCCTTTCACATTATGTATAATGTATTGCGATGATTAAAACATTTATTTGTGTTTTAGACTGCCACTGAGAAACTGTATTTAATAGTTTTCGTGCAGTTCATGCGTAACTTCGTCACCTATATGTAAGATGAACAAGCTCAGGTGTCTATACATAGAACTTTCACTTTGATTAAGCTTCAACTAATGCTCGCCAAAAACAAATATTTCATCTGTTAACTACAGTATGTTTTAGGAAAAATAGCAAATATTTTAGAAGATGGTAATAAAGACGATTTGCAGTTAAAATTTCATATAACGCGTGTCTAATTTTTATTGTGTACGAAGATACAGCTCTTGGTTTGTACAACAAACTGATTTGGATATTTTGACTGATTCTTTCGTCGGTTCTTGGTAGATCACCATATTGACTTTTATTTTAATACCCAGTTTTCGACGTAGTTTAAAGTTTGAATACGTCCTAGTAACCGGATAACTACGTGGAAATGAACATGTAGAACGTACACAAAATTCTACTTTTAAGTAAGTGTGATGTTGTACTACCAAGAACCGACGGATAAATCAGTGAAAATTTCTTGATTTACATTTGCTCTACGTTTGTTTGGATTTCATATTAACAGCTATATGTCTGTATTCAATAAAAAATTACATAGGTTATATTAAATTTTTAATGCAATTCCTCAATAGTATCATTTCCTAAAATACGATTGAGTCGAAAAACTACGTTCCTCTGAGCAAGAGACAAGTACACATTCTCATACAAATTCCCGATTTGGCTTCGTTTGTCAGCTGGGTTTCCCATTCGTTCGTGTGCGCATGCGCGAAGCACTTCCATACGAGTGAGAATGGGATCCATCCTATTCCGTCTACTAGCGATCGTATGCGTGCATCTTGTGCAAGTGGACGCGTCTACACTGTACGAGGACGGCGTGACCGGTGCATCATGGGTGATCTCGTAAGCTCTAACTTCCCGCATAGAAAGGGCTTTACAATACGGAGCCCGTACGCCATACGGGTTCGCTCGACCGGGGGTTGCGACGGCGCCCTATGGCGAACGGGCGAGAACCTTCCGTCCTACGCGCGTTAAACGTGTCTTTAAAGGGTTTTTTTTTTTTTTTTCACGTAATGTGGCGGTAGCTAATTATTCTTACATTAGACAGCAGCGCCTTTTGGCCATCTCAACCGAGGAGATTTATTGATCGTTCACTTGATGGCAGCGCTTATTGGCTGTCCCAACACTGTGGCGATTGCGAGAAGTGCGAGGCTAAAATAAATTGTCGTTCTTTCGCGAGTGTTTACGAAAGTATAAATGACGCGCAACAAGCTCAGAGTCCGATCATCATCATCATCAATAGAGACTGATTATGCCTTTCAGAGTTCAGTCTGGAGCATAGTATCTCTAATAAAATTCCTCCATGATCCCCTATTCAATGCTAACATTGATGCCTCGTCTGATGTTATGCCTTTTACTACAAAAACATTCTGCACCGAATCTGAGTACTTTCTTCTTGGTCTACCTCGACTCCTCGTACCCTCCGCTGCCGAGCTCATGATTCTCTTAGGTAACCTTGCTTCTCCCATGCGTGTAACATGATCCCACCATCTCAGTCTATTCGTTCTAACTGCTTCATCTAAGGTGTTCATTCCGTTTTTCTTTGATTTACTCATTATGTACACCCTCCTTCCATTGTTCCCATCTATTAGTACCTGAAATCATTCTTGCTACTTTCATATCTGAAACCTCTACCTTATGAATAAGGTAACCTGTATCCACCCAACTTTCACTCCCATACAACAAAGTTGGCCGAAAGATAGAGCGGTGCACTGCTAACTTAGTTCAAATGTTTGTTAAGCTTAAGGGACTTAACTACGGGGTCATCAGTCCCTAAACTTACAAACTACTTATGAACTACTTACGAACTAGGACGGCACAAATATCCATGCCCAAGGGGGGATTCGAACCCCCGACCGTAGTGCAGACCGTGACTGAAGCGCCTCAGTCCCCTCGGCCACCACGGCCGGCAGAAGGGAGTAGATCTTAGCTGAGCACTCATAGAGTCCGAAATCATAGACATTTTATATGAGGAGCTTGGATCAGAAATTGAGGATAGAGAGGATTCATACTCTCCACACGAACGTACAAATGATGATACAAGTATGTTTGTTTTAATTATTTTGTAAAGTGATTATTTTATTTCCACTGTTTTTATTGCGAGTAGAGTTGGCTATTTCATTTACATTTGTGACTTTTCAGTGCAGATGTTCGTATTTCCTTTTGCAGACAATGTCACCACCTGTGCTGCCTGGCCATGTGTGTGATTCTTAGGACAGGGAGCAGAACTGGTCAGAACTAGACGATCAGCTACAGCTTGCGGTGTTACAGGTGGTAGTCGGGTTGCCTCGCATTTTTCAGACGTCACTGAAGAGTTTGAATAATTTGTTACTTCTTTGATAACTGCATAATTAGACCGATCAAAAGTGAAACAAATCTGTGTGCTGGTAGTAGTATAGCAGCAATGAAACGTGAAGGCAGTCTAAAAATAAGCTCCATATGGCACCAACGATCTGCGGTAAAGTTACACGAAATATACTCATCTGGGCTTTGCGTCCCTCAGTGCTTCCAGGATCACCACACTTGCTTTTTGACTTTCGTGTATAATTTTCAAAAATGTTCAAATGTTTGTTAAGCTTATGGGACTTAACTGCGGGGTCATCAGTCCCTTAACTTACAAACTATTTATGAACTATCTTATACTAAAGAGAGCACAAATATCCATGTCCGAGGGAGGATTCGATCCCCCGATGGGGAGCGGCCTCGCGCATCGTAGCATAGCGCCTCAATGCGCTTGTTCACTCCGCCGCGACGTACAATTTTCTTGAATGACATTGTAATGGAAGTTCCGGATCACTGTTTATATTTTATTCAATAGCGCTACAGCTGTTTCAACTTTTTGTCATTATGAAGTGCTTGCGTATATAAGAATTACATTAATTAACTACAAATCAAATAAAACGAAAATATACATAACATTTTTTGTTATAACTGTTTCTTATAACTTACGTCTACGATGTTTGGACGTTATATGCTGACTCTGGCGTAACTGTTGTATAAACTGTATTGAAATATTCACGTATTTCGTAGTTGGTTACGTTTTTTAGCTGCTATGTTTTATGCAGTTTGTTACGCTAAAACGTTAAATTAAAGAAAACTTTTATATTTTGCTTAATTAACAACAGCTCTGCCAAATATGTTTACATACATATAGTAATCGACTCTGTTATCAGAGACTTTTTAACGTTGGCTTTGGTCAGAGAGGCTTAATTCGTTTTTTAGCTACCTCTGGTCATTTAGCATATCTTTGTTCCTCATCCTTTTTCATCGATAAAGTCAATAAAATTAACCAGATGAAAAAGGCTGAGAAGCAAAGATATGCTAAATGACCAGAGGCAGCTAAAAAACGAATTAAGCCTCTCTGACCAATGTCAACGTTAAAAAGTCTCTGATAACAGAGTCGATTATGTATGTAAACATATTTGGCAGAGCTGTTGCTAATTACGCAAAATATAAAAGTTTTCTTTAATTTAACGTTTTAGCGTAACAAGCTGCATAAAACCTGGCAGCTAAAAAACGTAACCAACTACGAAATACTTCAATACAGTTTATCAACAGTTACGCCAAACGTCAGCATATAAAGTCCAAACATCGTAGACGTAAGTTATAAGGAAAAATTATAACAAAAATTTTTATGTATATTTTCGTATTACTTGATTTGTAATTAATTAATGTAATTCTCATATACGCAGGCGCTTGATAATGACAAAATGTTGAAACAGCTGTAGCGCTATTGAATAAAATTCAAGCAGTGATCCGGAACTTTCAGTCAATGACGTTTATGACACTGCAGGCACAACAATCAGGAAGAAATTTTCGTGAAAGTAGATACAGAAATAATTGTTTCACACAACAGACAGAGCTCGTACAACTTTAATTTTTCACGCATTTCATCTGTGTTTTTTACAAATTACGTCACTTGTATATATTGTACATTCTGAAAGAAACGCATGTTTTTCAAATGCACATGTTTTTACCTTTTAAATGACGCAAAAACCATATTCTTCTTACATATCTGTACTTTCAAAGCTGTTTTATAAACATCCTAAAACATGCCAGTTCACAGCCAAGTGCCGGGTGGGAATAGGGCACTGTTTAAATTGTTGATAGGCATTCCCTCAGGCGAGCAGCGGCGAGTTGATATTCTCCCCGAAAGAAGAATGTGACAAAATGTTGGCTGAAGCACAGGGTGAAAGGCTTCCATTTTCATAGCTAGCACCTTTCCTACACTGCGCACCCTCACGAGTCCTCCCTGCCATTGAGGCTGGATCGTTCTTACCGAATAGGAATTTGCAGGCTAGAGCAATCGCCGAAACCGACCGAACAGATTTCTAGACACACACACACACACACACACACACACACACACACACACACACACACACACACACACGGGGGTCATCAACATTCATTATCTAAAGGCTGTAACTGATCGATTTAGCTATATCTGTCTCTCAATTGCCATCTTGTTCAGTTCTTCATATGATTTTAGACCCAGTTCTTCCTTAATGTTATAGAAACAAATGCTCTTGACCTGCGTCTTGGTTTTTTCCTAAAACTCGTCCCTCAAATTCATTCTTTAAGAACTGGTTTTGTCTCAGTATATGTCATTTTCGCTTTTCTTCTTCCTATATACTTAGTAGCGGTCTACTCTCATTCACGTCTATTAATATCTGATCATTACTTTTTCTACCTACCCAGCATGCTTTTGTTATCCTTCTCCAAATCCACATTTCCAGTACCTCCAGTCTCGTTTTTTCTGCCGTTCTCAGAGGCCAAGCTTCAGACATTAAAAAAAGAAAAAGCTTTGGCAAATGTCCAAATATCGAGGATTATATGGTTGTCTGTTAATAAATTCCTTTTATTATGGAAATCTTGCTTTGCCAAGTCTTCTTTATCTTTCTCTTGATCTATGTTTCCGCACAAGCAGGGTCGGCTCTTTGTTAAATCCAGCGGGTTAATAGTTACAGAGAGGCCGGATTCCCTTCCTGTCGCCACCCCTTGTCCCTCTCCCCCCCCCCACCACCAGGAGGAAATGAGTACTCCAAATGTCTGCGTGTAGTGTTATGTGTGTAAAAAGTGTAAAGTGTTGCGAAATGTGTGCGAATCGTGTGACTGAGGCGGGACTTAAGAACCAGCCCGGTATTCACCTAGCGGGATGTGGAAAACCGCCCAAAAACCCACATCCAGGCTGGCTGCCACTCAGTCCCCCTTCGTTAATCCGCCGGGCGGACTCGAACCTGGTCTGGAACACCTCCCCGTCTCGGAGATCAGTGCGTTAGACCACACTGCTAATCGAGCGAGTTTGCTGTGCCAAGTCTACTCTACTCATTATATCCTATAATACATTTACTATCATCAATGACTGTGCTCTCCAAATAATAGAAGCTCCCAACCTGTTCTACAAAGTCATCTCTTAGTTTAATATCGATTTTACCATTATCTTGTCTGTTAATTACTTCCATAGTTTTTTTGTTTTTTCCTGTTTATTATTAGATGAAATTCACTTAGTTTTTTCGCAAATGTTAGCAACATGAACTCTGTTTCTTTTACACAGTTGTCAAATACAATTACATTATCTGTAAAACGAATACAGTGTTCCCTTTCCAGATTTGAATCGAAATTGCTCTTCTTCTACGTTTTCCTCAATTTTCTTTTTTATTTGATTTTTTTTATTATGTTTACCATTATTTTGGAAGTGTGGGCCAATAAGGAGATAGTTCTACAGTTCCCACAGTCCAGCACATTTCGTTTTTTGGAATTATTACTATTTCACTATGTAGTAAAGCTGCTGGTGGTTTTGTTTCTGTTTGATAGTACTCCTTGATACGTTTATATAAATACTCGTTTGTTGATTCTCCTACTCCCTTCAGTATTTCTGCTGGGATGTTATCTCTGCCTGCTGCTTTGCCATTACGTAGGACATTTGAAGCATTGCCAAATTTCTCTTTAGTAATAGGTGGTCCTATCATGTCCACATCCATAATGCTCTCTTCTTCCAGAATTTATTGCTCATTAACAATATGTTTTCCTTCAAATAATTCTTTAATATATCATTTCCATCTTTCGCACACTTCTCCCAACCATACTTATTTTTGTTCTTGGCTTTATCTGCAATGCTTGAATTTTAGAGTAGGCTTTATTAGTCTGTCCTCCCTTTAAGGGTCATGAAAATCTTGAGATAGCTCCTTTATCCAGAGAATGTAATCCAGACGTATTTTACAATCCCGGGTATTCGGGGCTATGTACTCTAACCCCGGCATTGTGGAAACGGGACCCAGAAATATCTAGCTAAATATAATAAATTTTAATGTCTCTTCCTTCACTTTCAATGCAACGTACCTATTCGACAGATTTTATATGTGAGGCATGAAGAGATGAAAAATAATTATGCACATAGAGTGAAAATAATTAGAACAAAGACAGTAGAAGATCTTAAGAAATAAGGATGAACATAACTGGCCGAGGGAGTTTATTAAAAGTTAAAAATATAAACTTCCTTACATTTTTATTGCATTTAACTAACACATGCCTTCAGTGAAAATTGCTACATTTTTGTGTAACAAACATAAATAAACACAAATAATTTCGCAATTATTTTATTCTCGAGGAACAAAATGTGCCAAAGTCAATAGCTTAAAATTAATAAAAAGGAAATGGTTTTATGGTAGAAAAAATCAATAAAACAGCGGTTAATACAGTCAGAATATCGCTCGAACACCATCTCTGGAAACTTTTGCTTGAATGTCTGTATGCTTTGTAAAAATTCTCTCATGAAACGGAGACAATCCATGTTTCATCGTTTAAACGAGAACGGAGTCTTGTAGTAAATAAAGCAGTTGCAGAGAACGTTGTTCCTGATTCCACGCTTGAAGGATGAACAGTCAGTAAGCTGTCATACGCAATCTTCAGAAGCTTACCTCAAGATCAAGGGAAAGTGATCGAGACGGTAATTTTTCTAAAAACTGAAGTTTAAGTTAAAAAATAAACCTGTAAAATGTACCGTTAAATGTTTGTTGCGGAGTACAAAAATCATCTTGACTTTCATTCAATAAAATCGATACGCAAAGTTGTTTCTTATATATAACCTAACCTAACATATATATCGCCCACCAATCTGGAAATTTCGTAATTTTATTACAATACTGCCCAGGCACAATCTCCGTTAAGGAGTCAAATTACTAGAATATTTGAAATGGGTAACTTCAGTAAACCTGAATATGATTTTCTAGTGCAGAAACCCCGGGGTTATAAAGTCTCCAATCCTGCGATTTCTAGACTATGGAAACGGTCGAGATTCCGGGATTACGTTCTCTACCCTCTAATATCGCGTTGCACCGCCATTTTCACGTCTACGTACAGCAGCGTGCCGTCGCATGGAGTCTACAAGTCGTTGAAAGACCCCTATAGACAGCCTCTAAAGCCGTCCAGTACTGGGAAAGTGTTGCCGTTGCAGTGTTTTATGTATGACCTGACCTCTCGATTACGTTTCGTAAATGTTGGATTGGATTCATGTCCCGTGATCATGGCGGCCAGATCATCCGATGGAACGTTCAGAATGTTCTTCAAAAGAATCACGAACGACTGTAACCGGGTGACACAGAGCATCCATAAAAATTCATTTGTTCTTTTGCGAAAATGAAGTCCATTAATAGCTAAAGGGTTTTCTACGTTAAAGGGGTAAAGCAGTCAATAATTCGAAGATTGGCTTGAAGACCACAGTGCGTAACTGCTCATGGTCCTGTTTGGAGGTGCCTTACCTAGCCAATTATACGGGGGAGACCTACAGCTTAACGTTGATTTCGAAACAGGATGCAACTGAGCATTTTGCACATCATCAACATTGCCAGAGGCGAAAAAAGTGAAAACAGACAAATATAGATGGGCCGCTGTAAGTTGATTCCTGACAATTACAATAACTCCCTCACATTAACTTAATACATATACTGTCACCAGTCGTCTTATGCGATTTCGTAAGCGTCTCTATGGCAACGCTACAATCAACTCCTTGGAAACGAAAAAACAACACCACGGACTCGTTGACACATTCTTGAGGATGTATACATCAAAGGATCATACATACAGAGATGCAATTCGCCAATGGAGACGATCGTGCCCGATTGTAGTCTTTCGGAATGGCCTGCCATGCAAATTCCACCTTGCGCACCAGTTGGCTCAGATTTCGTGCTGCTCGTGCAGATCGCGCAAGACGACTTTTCGCCCGGTCATAAGCTTGCTTGATTTCCTTTTAAAATATGTAGATTTACAGATGAATTCTCGATTTCTGCAAATTTCAGCAAGTGTTTGTCCGTTTCTATTTGTGTGTTCATGAGAAGCATGTTTTCGAATTTTATCTCTGTACATCCTTTCTTTTCCCAGTTGGGTCGTGGAGCAGTAGCCTTAAAATAAGTTATTGTATTTATTACTTTCAAATTTTACTATAAATCTTTATCCAAATTGTGGGCACTGTTTCATAACGCATTGTAATGTTCAAAAAATGTTCAAATGTTTGTCAAGCTTAAGGGACTTAACTGCGTGGTCATCAGTTCCTAAACTTACTAACTACTTATGAACTACATTATACTAAAGACGACACAAACAGCCATGCCCGAGAGGGGATTCGAGTCCCCGACCGGGAACGGCCTCCCGCATAGTAGCATAGCGCCCCAATGCGCTCGGTTGCTCCGCCGTGGATCTTTGTCATGGTTTTCCATTGTAAATTCTATAACCCCGAGATTCAAAAAGATATTCTGTTGTCCAATTCATCTGTGAAGATCTTGAGCTTTCCAGTTCTCAATAAAGAGTTTATGTTACGTGTTGCAATGTAGTTTACGTGTTTATGTTTTATTTTGGCTTTACGTGCATGCTGAGGAGTGATTTCAAATCCTCCGATTCATTTGAGTCTTCTAGTTAACTACCCAACGAATCCGATGTAGCCTTCTCGTTCCCTATTAGGTTGGTTGGTGGAAATTTCTTTTTTCTAAAATACCTTATCATGTTTGTCACAGGCTATCAACCTCGAGTGGAGCAAGCACCGTGTTACAACGACGGTTGTTAGCCTCAGAGGAAATGGCCAGCCGCCAGTAACGAGTGGAACAGACACTTGTGGTACCGCCACTGACATGTGGAACCATCGTGCACTTGTTGCTAGTTTTGGTCAGCCCCGGGTATTTTATTTCCCCAGATCCACAATATCTCGTGATGTTACCCCTATCAGCCACCTGAGGATCCGCTTGGTAGGAAACTAGTCACTCACCAGAGAAATCTGTATTTAATGAAAGGAACATGATGGAACCTTGGGTAACTAATCTATGTGAAAACAATCGACCTCTTTCCACACTCTCTGTAACAGATTGGACAGCTGCAGTTAGTCCTTCTTTTTGTTCCTAATTTTCAAATATTTGTGAAGTTATGAGATCTAACTACAGTGGTCATCAGTCCCTAAATTTACATACTACTTAAATTTATTCTAAGAACAACACAAATAGCCATGTCCGAGTGAGGACTCGAACCTCCAACGTGGAACGGCCGCGCGCACCCGTAGTAGGGCACC
The DNA here is from genome assembly GCA_026315105.1 of Locusta migratoria. Taxonomy (NCBI): domain Eukaryota; kingdom Metazoa; phylum Arthropoda; class Insecta; order Orthoptera; family Acrididae; genus Locusta; species Locusta migratoria. The sequence continues at coordinate 828,574,266 of CM048745.1, read as the reverse complement.
TCAGCGCGCACGAATATTCCGCCGCGGCTTTTAGTTCCTCATTCATAGCTGGTACAGATGGTCGAAACACCGTATCTTCAACGTACCACAAGCTGCCTGAGGGCCATTGTATTGGGTAACTTCCGTTCAAATTGAATGAAAGTAAGTGCCAATGGTGTAGTGCACCATCCTGCTGCAGCCACACCTCGATCCCTGAGTCAACAGATGGGGACGTTTGCAAGACAACAAACATCTGCATGAACAGTTCGACGACGTTTGCAGCAGCATGGACAATCAGCTCGGAGACCATGGCTGCAGTTACCCTTGACGCTGCATCATAGACAGTAGCGCCTGCGATGGCGTACGCAACGACGAACCTAGGTGCACAAACGGCAAAACATCATTTTTTCGGATGAATCCAGGTTCTGTTTCCAGCATCATGATGGTCGCATCCGTGTTTGGCGACATCGCGGTGAACGAACACGGGAAGCGTGTATTCCTCATCGCCATACTGGCGTATCACCTGGCGTGATGCTATGGGGTGCCATTGGTTACACTTCTCGGTCACCTCTTGTTCGCATCGACGGCACTTTGAACAGTGGCCGTTACATTTCAGATGTGTTACGACCCGTGGCTCTGCCCTTCATTACATCCCTGCGAAACCCTACATTTCAGCAGGATAACGCACGATCGCATATTGCAGGTCCTGTAAGGGCCTTTCTCGATACGGAAAATATTAGACTGCTGCCCTGGCCAACACATTCTCCAGATCTCTCACCAACTGAAAACGTCTGCTCAATGGTGGCCGAGGAACTGGCTCGTCACAATACGCCAGTCACTACTCCTGATGAACTGTGGTATCGTGTTGAAGCTGCATGGGCACCTGCAGCTGTAAACGCCATCATGCTCAGGCGTATCAAGACCGTTATTATGGCCAGAGGTGGTTGTTCTGGGTACTGATGTCTCAATATCTATGCACCCAAATTGCGTAAAAATGTAATCACATGTCAGTTCTAGTATAATATATTTGTCCAATGTTTAAACGTTTATCATCTGCATTTCTACTTGGTGTAGCAGTTTTAATGGCCAGTAGTGTACTATTCAAAAATCCTGACGCGGTACGGAGTTAGTAGTAAGAGAGGTTAAAAAGAAAGAAAAGGGAAGAGTACGGTGTAAGTGTAAAGTTACGGTCAGGTGACCGGTGAAGGGTGTCATCGAGCACAGGCCGTGGCCGACGACTGACCTCAGGTGAGATCGCGACCGTGGCGACCGGCGGTTCAATCTCATTAACCTCATCACCGGCACAGCCACAGGATCAGCTCACGTGGCGCCGCGGGATGCAGCGGGGGACCTATGGTACTGGGAGGGAGGTGGGGGAGAGGTGGTGACGTAGCACACTAAACCGCGGCCGGACATGCTCGTGTGACGGTTACATATGGCCACCATCACCGGGACAAACACGTGTTCCCAGATTCTACATCTACATGGGGTACTCTGCAAATCACATTCAAGTGCATGGCAGGGTGATCATCGAACCACTTTCATACTGTTCATCTACCATTCCATTCTCTAATAGCACACGGGAAGTAACAACATCCGAAACTCTCCTTTCGTGCTTTGATTTCTCATATTTTATTCTGATGATCATTTCTACCTTCGTAGGTGGCAGTCAACAATATATTCTCGCATTCGGATGAGTATGTCGCCGATTGGAGTTTCGTGAGTAGACCACGCCGCAGCGATAAGCGCGTTGTTGTAATGATTCCCATCCCAGATCCTGTATCATTTCAGTGACGCTGTCTCCCCTGTATCGTGACAATACAAAACTGGCTATCTTTCTTTGTACTCTTTCGATGTCCTCCATCACCAAACCCACTTGATAAGGATGCCACATGGGACAGCAGCACTCGAAATGAGGACGGACGAGACTGGTGTATGCAGTCTCTTTAGTAGTTCTATTGCATCTTTTAAGTGTGCTGCCAAAAAAAAAACGCAATCTCTGGTTCGCCTTTCCTACGACATTATCTACGTGTTCTTTCCAGTTTAACTCTGATGTAATAGTAATTCCTAGGTAGTTTACGGCCTTAACTTTTGATTGATTTATCTTGTAAACAAATTTTATCGGATTTCTTTTCGTACTCATGTGGACGACTTCACACTTCTCATTATTTCGAATCAATTGCCAATTTTAACACCGTACTGATATTTAGTTCTGCAGTTGGTTTTGCTCTTCAGATGACTTTACTAGGTGATAAATAACGGCGTCATCAGCAAACAACCTAAGAGAGCTTAGATTTTTTTCCCAAATCGTTTGCGTAATTAAGGAACAGCATAGGACCAATAAAACTAGCCTGTGGAACGCCGGATATCACCTCTGTTTTAGTCGATGCCTTACCATCGATTACTACAAACTGTGTCCTCCCTGTCAGAAAATCCCCTATCTAGTCACAAACGTGGGGCGATATTGCATAATCACGCAATTTGGTTAAAAGCCATTTGTGAGGTACGGTTTCAAAAGCCTTCTGGAAATCTATAAATACGGATTCAATTGGAGATCCCTTGTCAACAGCATTCATCACTTCGTGTAATTAAGATCTAGTTGTGTTTCACATGAACGATATTTTCTAAATTCGTGTTGAGATAATTCATAACATTTGAATACAGGATATGTTCCAAAACCCTGCTGCAAATTGTCAATGAAATAGGCCTTTCTTGAATAATGGTGTGACCTGTGCAACTTTCAAGTCTTTTGTTGCAGATCCTTCGTTGAGCGAGCGGTTGTATATTGCTGTTAATACCAAGTAGTCCCAAAGTCATTAGTCAATAAGAAACTGGGTGGTAAAAATTGATAAATTGATAAATTAATCGATTAGTACGAGTTCAAATGTTCAAATGTTTGTAAATATATCGGGCGAAAATATTTACTTCACACAGACAAGAATAATTCGTTGGTTTCCATAAGTCGCCTTTATGATTCCCGCTTTATCAGTTAACTTTTACCATCCACTTTTCCGTACCTCCTCATTCCTTGCGAACACAAGCGTCATGTAGCAATCTTCACTTCGGTTTTTACAACCAACATAGGAACAACGAGGCATTTATCTTGACTGTCTTTAATGATCATGGAAAATACATTAAGTACACTCATTAAATTACTTCAAATCAAAATTTAATCTAAAAAAACTGCCGCGAAGTTCTCAGGTTATTGTGAAAAACCGACGAACAAGACGTTAATTTACATGAATATAACCGACAGAAGACGTGCAAAAGTGTAGCAGTGCCTACCGTAATATAACCTATATGTAACTTTTTGTATAGATTATAGGACCGTCTTATGCAACTGTAAATTATGGTCTAAAGTCAATTTACAGTTGCGTAAGACGGTCCCATAACCTATACAAATTGTATAACTGCAACTGCGAAAAACGAGGCAAAAAACGAAGAAATATGTATATGTAACTGTACAGTGAAATCTCTGTCAGAATCATTTAAGACACTCCGCAGTACAGAAACGCACGCTGTAGCTATTCACTAATATACAAAGCCCGCCAAGTCTGGTAAAAACATGGCGTCCTGGGCTCTCGGCAAATCAGCAGCGGTCACATGCATGGCCACTCTCTCCCCACACATGCTCTCTAGGCTATAGTGCACCACAGCGTCCTCATGTGATTAGTCTCAGAACGTATTGACTGTATCAGGTATCTGTCTGACTGGAAGAAATTCGTCGTCAGGCGTAGCTGCTATCGCGTTGTCAGGTTTATATCGACAGCAGGAAAGTGGTCGTACTGTGTCCAAATGTTTGTAAATCAATCGGACTAAACTGCGTGGTCATCAGTCCGTAGCTTACAAACTACTTAAACCTAGGTAAACTAACCTAAGGACAACACACACAAACACCCATGCCCCAGGGAGGACTCGAACCTCCGACAGTGAGCAACCGCGCGCTCCGCAGCGAGACGCCTTATACCGCTCGGCTATTCCACCGCGGCGGTCGTACTATGGTCTCTGGAGAGCGTGACTGTATCACGCATGTGTCTGATTGGATGACATTTGTCGTCACATGTAGCTGCTGTCGCCTGGCCAAGTTTATCTCGATAGCAGGAAAGTGGTCGTACTGTGCTCTCTGGACAGCGTGTTGCACTGTCACGTGGCGTGTTCTCGTGAGGCGGCTACTCAGAAGCGCAGGCAGCGGCCGCGGCTATGCAGATGCAGCCGCCTCTGAGAACCGCCCGCCCGCCCGCTCGGCGTGAATCAGTTCCCGCCTCAGATGCGATCGCCGCGCCCGTTATTAATGACCCAGCCGCCGGCGTCTCCGCGTGTTATAATTGTTCCCTCCATAATAGATACCTCCGGCGCCCTATCTGATGCCGCCCGAAATATTTGATTTGTTAGATGGCTCAATGCGTATTAGAAACTTCTATTTAGCGGGCTTAATAATATCTCCAGAAACAATCAGGCGCGGGAGGCGAAACAAAACGCTGGCGACAGGCTGGCGGCGAGGCGAGGCGGCCAAATTAGATCTAAATTAAAACGGCGCCCCGCGGGTATCAATTCCTCGGCCCGCCTGTAATAAGCCAGTTAATGCGGCTAATCAGGTGATAACGGCCGCCGCCAATTGCCAACATAATTGAGACGTCCGCGCCGGGGCAGAGCTGGCGTGGTTTTCGCGCGGCTGCGGCGAGTCACTCGAAATGAACTCTCACTCGCTCTCGATCGACGTGATGAGATCGTGACAAGAAGGTCGGCTAGCAGCTCTCGCGACCGTTGCTTCACGGCCGTAGGAAAGTCCGACCGTCTGTATCGCACTTTGCGGACGTGAACGTCCACTCGTCATCGCCGAATTCATCCAAATTTATGGTACATGTAGGGCGTGGTGAGACACGAAAGTACGAACTCCAGATGGCAAAGCGTTTAGGAAATAGAAGGAAGTTTGATACGGCTCTATCTCCATATCCACCTTATAAACTGTCTGTATGACGGCGTGCTTAGGAAGCGGTGTTTGGCTCAGCAGTAAAAGCTCGGATTCGTATTGAGACGGTCGTAGGTTCGACTCCACTTGGCAGCAAATTCTTTTCTGTTCCTTGGCAATGCGTACACTACTGACTTCACAAGTAACCGCAACATCATATATGTTATTTTGTACTTATATGTACACAACCTCAGCATGGAACGTCATCATTTAAAAGAAGCATATTATCTTGCAAACATGGGGTTGTGAATGGTCCATAAGGTGCAAACACGAATAATGGTGAGTTTAATAAAATAACCTATATGATGTTGCGGTTAATTGTGACGTTAGTTTACATCTACATCAATACTCTGCGAACCACTGTGAAGTGCATGGCAGAGGGTACTTCCCGCTGTACCAGTTATTAGGTTTTTCCCTCATTCCATTCACGTATTAAACGTGGGAAAAATGATTGTTTAATTGCCACCGTGCGTGATGTAATTGATCTAATCTTGTCCTCACGATCCCTACGGGAGCATTATGTAGGTCCACGCATTGCAAAGCAGCAGAAAAAAATTTGCCGCCGAGTAGAGTTGAAACCGCGACTTTTTCAATACAAATCTCACCTTTCCTAAACACGCCGTCACAGGGACAGTTGGAAAGATGCATATGGTGATAGATCCGTATCAAACTTAATTCTATTTCCTAAACGCTTGGCCACCTGGATTTCGCACTTCGGGCACGTTCGTCACAAACCACGCGCTATATTTACCATACATTTGGGCGAATTCGGCGACGACGAGTAGGCGTAAGCAATGGTTGCTAGTTGTAACGGAACACTCGGCCAAAGATTTGATTCAAAATATTTCCAGCGAAAGAGAAACAGTAGTCTTAGCCCACTGTTGTTTGCACTGAAACCAACTGCGGAACAAAATAGCACACCTGGAAAGTCGAAGTTGATGTTGAAGTGATGATAGCAGATGCCCTGTGGGGGATAGTAGGCTGGTCAAAACAGGGGATAAAATAGCACACCTGGAAAGACGAAGTTGATGTTGAAGTGATGATAGCAGATGCCCTGTGGGGGATAGTAGGCTGGTCAAAACAGGGGATAAGTTGAGATATCTTCTGGAGCATTGTCATCTGCAGAACGAACTAAAAAGGGTCGACTCTTTCTGTCGGTTCTTCAGAGTGGAGTCAACGACATTACGGCAATCGAGATAATGGTAATAACACAAACATGATGCAGAGGGGGGGTTCGTGTTTACCAACGAATTACACAAGCAGTTAGGTTCAGATAGTGTAGTAAGCATGTAGTTCAATGCAACAACATAACTTACTTGAAGCTATTGCATGGAGAGCCATAGGAAGGTTGGAAGTTGGACAGGTACAGAGGGAAGTGGCTGCAGCTATTGGAGTCTTACACAGCAAAAACTGGGCGGAGGAGCATCACGATTGCAGTCCTAACGAATGGCACTGGTTTTATTCGCAGATAAGTCAATCTTTTATGTTCAGGTGGACAATTGTCGTTCCATCATCTGGAGAGAATGTGGAATAATCTTGCTTCTCTGCAGGAAACATCACCATATCATGGTGGTGGACGAATGTTGTGGGCAAGATTTCTGTGTCCTTTAGAATTGCACTTTGACTACACAGAGGTATAGAGACGAGATCCTTCGACCCTTCATTGGGCCCTATACTAGCATTATTGTAGATGGCTTCTTCTGGTGGAAGATAACGTTAGTTCCGAAAGAGCTGCATTAGTGGACAACATGCTTGAAGCTTAGGGAATTGAACTTACGGAGTGGCCAGCTTGTTTACCAAACTAGAATTAGTATGTCTGGGATGCAGTTGGAAGACGCAGTGATGCCAGACCAGCATCTCCTACAACGATTGCAAAGCTGGATATTGCACTCATGGAAGAATGATGAAGAGATGATCGCTAACCTCATACTATCCATGTTATATAGGTGTGCAACTGTACCGGTTGTCCGTGATGATAACATACGATATTAGAGGGAAATGAGAATGACGTCTTCACAATTATGGTAGCCTAATGGTTCCTCGCTCTAAGTAAATGCCATGTAAACTTCAAGTATAGAGTTGACACAGCAAAATATTGTACAATATCACACACAGATTACATTTGTAACCAAAATCTGAATAAAATACTTTATCATATTGTAAGGAGTCAAGTTTTTCTCACTGTCATTTCCTGCATCTCCAGACATTAAAATCACATTCTACTCTTCAAGACGAATCGTTTGAATACAAACTCGATGAAGTATGGGCATTTTAATGATGATAATTACAGTTTGATATGCAAATTACTAGATCATGTCGCAAGTGCGACAAGATAATCGAGGTTGGTGTTACACACTTGTTTTTCTAAAGCGATGCGAGGCGCCTGCTTGGCGGTGACCGGCAAGAATAGCAAGGTGGACGGAAGGGTCCCCACTCCATTTCCTTCCCCATGGCAGGCTTCGACCCAAAAGCCATTTTCCTTCTTTGGGAAATACAGACACTTAAAATTTTGTTAAAAGCCACACAATACCACTCTCAACAAAAGCTATTTACTTGTAGCTTTTAGCTGCAGATAGAACGCGAATGGCAAACTGCCGCCGTCAAGTCTGAGAGGAAAGACCTAAATTAGACTCTAGCTGACTCACTATTGGCCGGCGAGTCATATGGTGTTTTAAGACACACTATCTGATTGGTAAGCGAGCCACTGGTGTTCAGGCACCAGCGTCACCAACTGATATACACAAGCTTAATGAGAAAAATTAGGGCAGACTCACTCTCTCCCCTACGCCGGCTGTGTGTGTCATGTAATATTCCTGGCCTATGGCCACTTCATTTTTCTGGCCGCTGGCCGTTTCTTTGCTAACACCGTACGTGTCTTAAACGCGGAAGAGAGACAGAAGTGCAGCATATGTTCAAATGTGGGGTGGGGAGCAGTAGCATATGGCACAGTAGGTGCTGGTTCCCGTGGGAAAGCCCGCCTATATTACTGATGCTCTCCTCGCATTGGCTGCTGCATTTCACGTCACGTGATTTCTTTTGAAATTACTTTTGTTTATTATAAACTAAATATTAATTATTCAGAGCTGAGAATTTGTAATAAATATCTCTTAAGGACAGGCTAGATTTTGACAGTTTAAAAAGTTTAAGGTGCCTTCTCTTATTGTAACAATAGAAGAGCGATTTTGCAGAAGGGGCGCGACGGCCTTGTTTTGGCGCGAAATAGAGCGTCAGGTGCCCTCTCGCAACGCGCCGCAGTTTCAGTCTCGAGCTGACCACTATACGTGCCGGACCGCGCCGGTCATGAGTAAAGATTTGCGTAAATGTGATAACAGTCGAGGTCTCAACATGAACTATGGGCAGCATAGGCCGTTTCATATTAACAATAGTTGCTCATTTTTTTATTATTTATTTAATAAATGGCATCCCTGACAATTAAAAATCTCGCGAGTCGCTTATTATGCTTCCATCATACAGAACTTATTTTAGCCTCACTTGTATGCTGTAGAAGAACCTACGACCTGTGTGCTGTCTTCTGCGCTGGGGACACAACTATAGAAGACAACAGGTTAGTCAGAACTCTATGCTTTCCATAACGTTTTGGACAGAAAACTACGGCACCTCGTGCGTACTGTAGGGCGGTACAAACGCATACTGCTACGCACAGCATCCGCAAGGATGTGGAGGTTTTAGGTGCTTTGTGGGAGGAAGCAGTACTAACTTCTCCGTCTGCAAATAAAACCCTAGGAAGCTTGTAGTCACTGTGGATGTAAGCTTGTGGTGTGACGCTCTCACTGCGATTTTTGTGTTGAGAGGCGATATAGACTCCTGTACAGTACTGCACTGTAAGGAGCACCTCTGCCTCTCCATTGGAGAGCTCTAAGGATTGCACATGTTCATAGTGTTGACTGAGATACTTAATATCTGGTGTGAACATAGACAAAGTCTGCTAAAAGCTAACGATACCGCGCACATTTTTCTGAGTGGCAATGCGCTGGATTCGTCTGAAACTAATGTACCACGCCATTTTATATCCAGACCAGGATTTACAGGTCGTTCTTGACTTCATCATTTCATCAAGATACAGCAAGTCACGAGACACACAATTTTATTATTATTATATTCGTTTTAAGACGTTTTCATGGCGCTACAGTTGATTTTACATCACGTACTTTCTTTCAATTTCGTAAGGCATAAATCGTTCATTTTAATTGTCTTCCTGAAATTCATAAGAGGCTTTATCGATTTGATTATTTTTCCTGTTATTGTTTTTATTCACCGAATCGATGAATACGTGAATAAAAACAATAATAAGAAAAATAGTAAAGTCAGTGAAACCAGTTGTGAGTTTCAGGGAGATTAAATTGATTCTTTTTCTTTTGTGAAATATGATTTTAAATTAAAAGGCTTAACATCAGACGAGGCATCAATGTTACCATTCAATAGGGGATCATAGAGGAATTTTACACTACTGGCCATTAAAATTGCTACACCAAGAAGAAATGCAGATGATAAACGGGTATTCAATAGACAAATGTAGTATACTAGAACTGACACTTGATTATTTGGGTGCACAGATTCTGAGAGATCAGTACCCACAACAACCACCTCTGGCCGTAATAACGGCCTTCATACGCCTGGGCATTAAGTCAAACAGAGCTTGGCGTGTACATGTACAGATGCCCATGCAACTTCAACACGATACCACAGTTCATCAAGAGTAGTGACTGGCGTATTGTGAAGTGCTAGTTGCTCAGCCACCATTGACCAGACGTTTTGAATTGCTGAGAGATCTGGAGAACGTGCTGGCAAGGGCAGCATTATCCAGCTGAAATGCAGGGTTTCGCTGGGATCGAATGGTGGGTAGAGCACAACTGAAATGTAATGGCCACTGTTCAAAGCTTTCGATGCGAACAAGAGGTGACCGATACGTGTAACCAGTGCCACCCCATACCGTCAGGCCAGCTAATACGCCAATATGGCGATGACGAATCAGCATCATAATGATGCTGTAAACAGAACCTGGATTCATCCGTAAACATGACGTTTTGCCATTCGTGCACCCAGGTTCGTCGTTGCTTACACCATCGCAGGCGCTCATGAGATGCAGCGTCAAGGGTAACCGTATCCATGGTCTCAAAGTTGATAGTCCATACTGCTGCAAACGTCGTCGAACTGTTCGTGCAGATGGTTGTTGTCTTCCAAACGTCTCCATATGTTGACTCAGGGATCGAGGCGTGGCGGCACGATCCGTTACAGCCAGCCAGATAAGATGCCTGTCATGTCGCCTGCTAGTGATACAAGGCCGTTGGGGTCCAGCACGGCCTTCCGTACAGACGTCCTGAACGCACCGATTCCATATTCTGCTAACAGTCACTGGATCGCGACCACCACGAGCTGGTATGTCGCGATACGATAAACCGCAATCGGCTTCAATCCGAGCTTTATCAAAGTCTGAAACGTGATGGTACGCATTTCTCCTCCTTGCACGAGGAATCACAACAACGTTTCACCAGGCAACGCTGGTCAACTGCTGTCTGTGTATGAGAAACCGGTTGGAACCTTTCCCCATACCAGCACGTTGTAGGTGTCGCCAGTGGTGCCAAACTTGTGTGAATGCTTTGAAAAGCTAATCATTTGCATTTGCGGAGTGGGGGAGGGGGACATTAAATATATGAGTTCTTCTTTCGTGAGTACGTGTGTGGCGAGCACTGAACCCCGAGCCTGTGCAGTCTTTCCCTCTTCATCTCTCTGTAGACTGCATTTTCTTTCCTTTCCCCTCCTCTCCTATCCTTCCGTTCCTCACCGGGGAGGGGGAGGGGGCTGATGACCTTTGCAAACGTCGTCGAACTGTTCGTGCAGATGGCAGATGCCTGTCATCTCGACTGCTAGTGATGCAAGGCCGCTGGGGTCCAGCACGGCGTTCCGTATAGACGTCCTGAATCCACTAAATTCCATATTCTGCTAACAGTTATTGGATCGTGACCAGCATGAAAACAACGTTCCACCAGACAACGCTGGTCAATTGCTGTCTGTATGGTCGCCAGTGGTGCCAACCTTGTGTGAATGCTTTGAAAAGCTAATCATTTGCATTTGCCGGGTGGGGGAAGCGGACAATATATATATATATATGAGTTCTTCTTTCGTGAGTACGTGTGTGGCGAGCACTGAGCCCCGAGCCTATGCAGTCTTTCCCTCTTCATCTCTGCGAGGACTGCATTTTCTTTCCATTCCGTTCCTCACCGGGGAGCGGGGTGGGAGGCTGATGACCTTTGCAAACGTTGTAGAACTGTTCGTGCAGATGGTTGTTGTCTTGCAAACGTCTCCATCTGTTTTGACTCAGGGTTCGAGGCGTGGCTGCACGATCCGTTACAGCCATGCGGATAAGCTGCCTGTCATCTCGCCTGCTAGTGATTCAAGCCCGTTGGGGTCCAGCACGGCGTTCTTTATAGACGTCCTGAACCCACCGATTCCATATTCTGCTAACAGTCACTGGATCGCGACCACCACGAGCTGGTATGTCGCGATACGATAAACCGCAATCGGCTTCAATCCGAGCTTTATCAAAGTCTGAAACGTGATGGTACGCATTTCTCCTCCTTGCACGAGGAATCACAACAACGTTTCACCAGGCAACGCTGGTCAACTGCTGTCTGTGTATGAGAAACCGGTTGGAACCTTTCCCCATGTCAGCACGTTGTAGGTGTCGCCAGTGGTGCCAACCTTGTGTGAATGCTTTGAAAAGCTAATCATTTGCATTTGAGGAGTAGGGGAGTGGGACATTAAATATATGAGTTCTTCTTTTGTGAGTACGTGTATGGCGAGCACTGAGCCCCGAGCTTATGCAATCTTTCCCTCTTCATCTCTCCGTAGACTGCATTTTCTTTCCATTCCCCTCCGTTCCTATCCTTCCCTTCCTCACCGGGGACGGGGTGGGGCTGATGACCTTTGCAAACGTCATCGAACTGTTCGTGCAGATGGTTGTTGTCTTGCAAAGGTCTCCATCTGTTGACTCAGGGATCGAGGCGTGGCTGCACGATCCGTTACAAGCATGCGGATAACATGCCTTTCATGTCGCCTGATAGTGATACAAGGCCGTTGGGGTCCAGCACGGCGTTCCGTATAGACCTCCTGAACCCACCGATTCCATATTCTGCTAACAGTCATTGGATCGCGATACGATAAACCGGAATCGGCTTCAATCCGAGCTTTATCAAAGTCTGAAACGTGATGGTACTCATTTCACCAGGCAACGCTGGTCAACTGCTGTCTGTGTATGAGAAAGTGGTTGGAAACTTTCCCCATGTCAGCACGTTGTAGGTGTCGCCAGCGATGCCAACTTTGTGTGATTGCTTTGAAAAGCTAATCATTTGCATTTGCGGAGTGGGGGAAGGGGACATTAAATATATGAGTTCGTGAGTACGTGTGTGGCGAGCACTGAGCCCCGAGTCTATGCAGTCTTTCCCTCTTCATCTCTCCGTAGACTGCATTATCTTTCCATTCCCCTCCTCTCCTATCCTTCCGTTCCTCACTGAGGAGGGGGGGGGGGGGGGTGCTTATGACCTTTGCAAACGTCGTCGAACTGTTCGAGCAGATGGTTGTTGTCTTGAAAACGTCTCGATCTGTTTTGACTCAGGGATCGAGGCGTGGCTGCACGATCCGTCACAGCCATGCGGATGAGATGCCTGTCATGTCGCCTGCTAGTGATACAAGGCCGTTGGGATCCAGCACGGCGTTCCGTATAGACCTCCTGAATCCACCATATGCTGTTAACGGTCATTGGATCGCGACCAACACGAGCTGCGTTCCTCAGCGGGGGGGGGGGGGAGAGGGGGGGCTGATGACCTTTGCACTGTGGTCCCCCTGTCCCCAACGGCACACCCGACACATCCATTCCGAAGTTTGACAAAAGTACTTGGTGTTTGGTAGTTGTGAATCGGCCGCCACTGGCGTAAGCCACTGGCCGGCGGCGCAGGCTGCGTGTCGAATGGCGGGCAGGTGGCGACGTCTTCATTACGCAGGGTGAGCGGCTGATGACCTTTACAAACGTCGTCGAACTGTTCGAGCAGATGGTTGTTGTCTTGAAAACGTCTCCATCTGTTTTGACTCATGGATCGAGTCGTAGCTGCACGATCCGTTACAGCCATGCGGATAAGATGCCTGTCATGTCGCCTGCTAGTGATACAAGGCCGTTGGGGTCCAGCACGGCATTCCGTATAGCCCTCCTGAACCCACCAATTCCATATTCTGCTAACAATCATTGGATCGCGACCAACACGAGCTGTGTTCCTCAGCGGGGGGAGGGGGGGAGGGGGGCTGATGACCTTTGCACTGTGGTCCCCGTGTCCCCAACAACACACCCAACACATCCATCCGAAGTTTGACAAAAGTAGTTCGTGTTTGGTAGGTGTGGATCGGCCGCCACCGGAGTAAGCCACTGGCCAGCGGCGCAGCCTGCGTGTCGAATGGCGGGCAGGTGTCGACGTCTTCATTACGCGGGGTGAGCGGCACCACCCACGCTCGCCAGGCTGATTAACCGGGCGCGCCACAATCGGACCCCGGCGCGCCATTGAGGGCGCGTTAGAATCGCCGTGATTGGATCTGTGCAGGAACGCAGCATTCCGGCACATCGCGCACCGCATTGTGGCGCGCCACAAAGCGGCTGGGAACCCGCGCTGACCGCCACCACTGTGCGTGTTTCACTTGTCTGCCGCCGCCACAATGCCAGCCCGCCTCTGTTCCTGCCCTCGCCACGGCGTGCGTGCGTGACGCACCACCGACTCTGACAAGTAACGCCGGGTTCGGGGAGGTCGGGGCGCAACAACGGCCCGAAGAATCTGTGTCTGTCTGACTCGGAAAGAAACACTTTCAGAGCAAGAATGGTTGACTATATTACCTATACTAGTAATTAAACGTGCGTCTTGGTTGCACAGTGGTAGAGTGCCAGAGCACTGAAGGACCTAAGTCGAAACAAGGCCCCTGGAGTAGATGATATTCCCTCAGAGCTACTGAAGTCTCTGGGAGAATCAGCCATGACAAACCTGTTTCACCTGGTGTGTAAGATGTATGAGACAGGTGAAGTACCCTCGGACTTTAAGAAAAATGTTATAATCCCCATTCCAAAGAAAACAGGTGCAGTCAGGTGTGAAAACTACAGAACCATCAGTTTAATAAGTCATGGTTGCAAAATATTAACTCGAATTATATACAGAAGGATGGAAAAGCTGGTAGAAGCCGACCTCGGGGAAGAGCAGTTTGGATTCAGGAGACATGTAGGAACTCGGAAGGCAATACTCACTTTACGGCTTATCCTAGAAGATAGATTAAGAAAAGGCAAACGTACATTTCTAGCTTTTGTAGATTTGTAGAAGGCTTTTGACAATGTTGATTGAAATAAACTCTTTCAAGTTCTGAAGCAAGCAGGAGTAAAATATAGAGAACGTGAGGTTATTTACAACTTGTACAAAAACCAGACAGCGGTTGTCAGAGTTGAAGGGCGTGAAAGGGATGCAGTGGTTGAAAAGAGAGTAAGACAGGGTTGTAGCCTTTCTCCAATGTTATTCAATTTGTACATTGAGCAAGCTATAAAGGAAAGTAAGGAGAATTTGGTGAAGGAATTAAAGTTAAGTGTGAAGAATTAAAAACAGTGCGTTTTGCCGACGACATATTAATTCTGTCAGATACAGCAAAGGCCCTGGTGGAGCAATTGAACGGAATGGACAGTGTGCTGAAAGGTGCATATAAGATGAACATTAACAAGAGCAAAACTAGGGTAATGGAGTGCAATCTAACAAAATCAGGTGATGCTGAAGGAATTAGATTAGGTAACGAATCAATAAAGGAGGTAGATCAGTTTTGTTACTTGGACAGTAAAATAACAAATGATGGTCGCAGTACAGAGGATATAAACTGCAGAATGGCAATGGGTAGAAAAGCGTTCTTGAAAAAGAGAAATTTGTTAACATCGAATATTGATTTAAGCCTAAGGAAGTCCTTTCTGAAGGCATTTGTATGGAGTGTTGCCATGTATGGGAGTGAAACACGGACGATAAACAGTGTGGACAGGAAGAGGATTAAGGCTTTTGAAATATGGTGCTACAGAAGAATGCTGCAGATTAGGTGGGTGGATCGCGTAACTAATGACAAGGTACTGAACAGAATTGGGGAGAAAAGAAATTTCTGGCATACCTTGACTAAAAGAAAGGATAGATTCGTAGGGCAAATTCTTAGACATCTAGGAATTGTGAATTTAGCGTTGGAGGGAAGTGTGTGGGGTAAAAACAGCAGAGGAAGACCAAGAGATGGATACAGTAAGCAGATTCAGACAGATGTAGGTTGCCTTTCTTATGTGGAGATGAAGAGGCTTGCTCAGGATAGGGTATTGTGGAGAGCTGCATCAAACCAGTCTGCGGACTAAGGACCACAACAACAGAGTGCCAGACTACAAAACCAGAGGTCGCGGGTCCGATACCCGCCAGGTCCTAGGGTTTTTATCTGTCAGTTTCCACTTCTTTCACCTCTGGCAGTGTTGCTCATGTGAAAAATACCGAGTAGCACCGTGGTTTCCGAACCCACATTAAACTGTAGGTCCCCCTATAACTGGCTGAGTAAGTCAGTTCGAAGGTCGGAGTAAGGAAACGGCATACCACCTCCAAATAGGACCATGCCTAATAAAGCACCGTGGTGTTCAAACCAATCTGCTTTGCCGGCCGCGGTGGCCGCGGGGACTGCGGCGCGTCAGTCACGGTCTGCACGACCACTACGGTCTGGGGTTCGATATTTGTTGCGTCCTTAGAGATAGCTAGTTCATAAGTAGTTTGTAAGTTTGGGGACTGATGACCCCATAGTTGAGTCCCATAAGCTATACAAACATTTGAACATTGAATTGTTGTCTGTTTTACCTCACCTTAGTAATAAAACTGTGATTGTAGGTCTGTATTTGTACACTTCAAGTGTTCAAATATAAAGCAAACCATTCCACATTTGCTTAAAACACAAACCAACATCCAGAGAAAAAAAAAGAGAATAAAGAACAGAAAGCACCTTCTAACGCAACAACGAATTATCACATAAGTTTTACAACAAACCAAAGCAGAAAAGAAAATCCTGTCCAACTATCAAGTACACATATCAAACAATTCACTGCTTACACTAACAGATGAAACAGAAAAAGATAGTTGCTGAAAAAGAGAATCTCCACGTGTCAAAAGTGACACACATCGGTGGTACTGACATGCAATAGTCTGCACCCTGCCCTTCGTGGCATTCGGAAGGACCTATTTTACATTTGGAATGTTCAAAATGTTCAAATGTGTGTGGGGTCTTATGCGACCAAACTGAGTGCTCCTCATTCGCTAGACTTACACACTAATTACTTAACTAAATTAACCCTTTCGGACCCTCTGGCTACAAATGTGTACATAACTTTTACGGTGTCTAAGATGTTTCAAAAGCGTTTTTCCTCAATGGAAAGAAGATACATACGACACCTGAATGTCCAATCATTTCATCATGCACAATTACTGCCACCTGCGGAAGATCACTATAAAAATATTAAGAAGCGAGTGTTGCACTGCGCAGCAGTTTGCGGACTTCAATGAACACGGAAATTGTGGGTTACTTGTATTCCACGGTATAACTGAAACTAGTAGTTGTTGTTTTGCGATATAGTTATTGAACGATCGGTTTATTTAATACAACAGTTGGTATTACAAAATTAATTAATTTAGTCCGCAAAAAGAGCCTTGTTTTTCAGTATACGCAGTGTTGTATGAAAATGGGTGCATATAATTGCATAAATCTTGCTTCTAAAATCATAGAAAATTTAACTTAACTGTGTTACAGCATTAAAAATAATTTCCTTGATACAAAAAAAAAAATCAGGTCTGAAAGTGTTAAACAAACTTACGCTAAGGACAACAGAGACACCCATGCCCGAGGGAGGATTCGAAGCTCCGACCGCAGCGGCCGTGCAGACCGTGACTGGCGTGCCGCAGACCGCTCGGCCACTACGGCCGGCCATTTGGAATGACTCCCCTGTTGCGCACGCGGAGTGTAAACTTGTTTTGGTCTCCTGCAAATTACGACCACGTCCTAATCATCTGGAAACAGGACACGGGGATCAATTGAAGACTAACAATCGGCTTTGACCAATAACATCATATCTGAATTAAAGACGATAATTTTGTTTACAAGCACAACATAAATTATAGATTACGATTTTCTGGTTCACACGTTCGCTGCTGCTGACGCTTTTAAGCGTTTCCGTGATCAACACGCCAGTGCTGCCGAAGGTTATAAGCTTTTCCGCAATCAACATGCCAGTGCGGGTAACGCTTATAAGGGGCGCGTTCGCTAGCGAGCACTCAGTTTATTTTGTTCGGCTGTGCACTCGTGTTACCCCGCGTCCACACATTGGTACCAACGCTGGCGCCAACATTGGCCAATATTTTTGAGGCAGCGTCCACACATTGGAGCCAATATTCAGTTGAATTCGTCGAGAGCCAACGTAAACATATCTGACGCATAAATCGCGGCCAATGCGTTAACGCTTTTGAGTGTGAATAATTACATTTGGGCATTGTAAACCAAAATGGGAAACATCCGTAAAAGATAATGGGGTGTTGTACCATCACTTCCTACCGAACATTAATTACGGTACGAAATGATTAATTTTTAATATATGCTACAAGTAAACGATACACATTATTAAAACTTAGACCTCCTTCTTTAAATGATTGAAATAAAAATAAAAAAGAAAGATGTTTTGGAGGGAAGCTATTCTTTTGGTATTACGCTTCGATTTCTTGCTAAAGGAGACAATTTTAGAGGTCTACTCTTCCTTTCTAAAATAACTATGTAATTGATATCACTGATAGTGCTTGACGTTTGCAAAACAATATTTAAAATTTGACAGGAAATATTAAGTACTGTACTGTTAATTTTAAAAATTAAATTCAGTAATGGAGTGTGTCGAAAGTCTAAAAAGTTTTTAATTCCAAAGTTCGCGCCTAAGTTTTGCTGTGGCATTTCGTTTTTTGAGGTTTCTTTCACAAATGAATCACTTTCTGATACAGTTCTAATATTTACAAAAAGATTCCGAAACTTTTAAAACGGCGATGAAAAATGAACGAAGACAGAAAGTTTCGAGATGAGCAGACGACAGCGACAGAATGAAACGTTGGCGCCAACGTGTGTACGTCGTACCCATATTGGCGCAACGTCCTTTGATGTTTGGTCAAAATACCGACAAGCAACGGAGCCGTACCAACGTTGGCGCCAACGTTGGAGTCAATGCTATTTTACCGATCCACACATTGGACGAAAACTGTTGGCGCCAACGTTGGTTCCAATGTATGGATCCGGCCTTAGTACAAGCCGCCAAAAAATATCACGTAACGTTTTCCTGTCCGCAGTTGTGTGTTTTCATCTTCAGTGGGTGGTTTGCTGTAAAAACATCGCCTATACACCTTGCAAACTTATTTGTTACATGGGATTGGGTTTCCATAGCACCACATTGCAGCTAAGACTAGCCCTCTTTCGCCGTTTGATAAACCTTTTGGTGTTTCCAGACTCTAATTTTTTTCTTAATGAAGCAGATTTATCACTTGCTTCAATTTAATTTTCTTTCCAGTTTGCAATAAAATCAAAAAAGGGATTTGTAGCTTCTCTGATAGGTGTAGGTTATCAGAGGTTTTTTTTTTTTGTTTTTTTTTTTTTTTTTTGTTTTTTTTTTTTTTTTTTTTTTTTCGTAACTGAGCGCCGAAGGCGTGAATTTTTGGGCTCAGACCTGTGATCGATGGTACATTCATTCGTGGTACTTTGTAAATTACCATATAATCACAGATTATTTATTATCTACAATACATAAGTATTACGATATTATCCCGTATGTTTATATTCCTCGATACTGTGTTTTGCTAGTTGGTATATCTACGTAAGAGTCAGAAATGACGTCTTTGGTCAAAGCCGACGGGTTGTATCGCGGTCTTATATTATGCCGGACACAGAACGAACTGCTTTAACTGCGGCTCGGGTGAGCAACCACACCACAGATGGATACTGACCAGATACAGTTAGACACAGTGAACCGAGCCCACGCTGCAGCAGTAAGGAACTTCATTTTAATTTGGTATCTGTGTGTGTAAAATTTAACCCTCTCCTTCGTCTACCGATTGAGTCTGCAAAGCTAATTTGGTGAATTGCATACAGCAGAATGGTCTGGATAGTTCAGGCACCTTATGTCGAAGTACGGCTCCCTACACTATTACAATAATTTCACACATTTATATGATTTTGAGCCCTGAATCATGACCTTTAGTCAACAGATTCAAACACGGATAAGGCACTAATATTCGTAAGGAGTAGCATCAAGACAAGGGGGCGGTAAACAGAAGTAAATTAAGCCTAGGGGCATTTCCAGGGAGAATGAGTTAATACAAATTTAACTTGAAATGGAAACAGTTAGGTAGCCTTTTAACCATATTTATTGATGATCAGATAGACACGGAACAGTGCAACAGTTAAACAACATCAAAGTAAGAACTTTTTACAATTTGTCTTGGCTTTCAGGTCCTGACATTTCGCTCTGTAGTTAAATTTAATTACAAACAGCAAAAATTTAGATTCAAAACCCTAAGCCTACAAGATCTCTTACGCATAAAATAGGGCTTTCATCCGACTATAAAAGGCCAGGAAGGATATTTCAGTAATTTGTAGCCTAAAAACTAATCACATGCAAAGTTTTCCGTACGCGCTACAATATAACTGGTATAAAGATATGTTACCTTGAGAACAGATTGATATCTAGCAAACAGGACGACATATGCTGAGATTACCTTGCCAGGAATAAAGTACAAAGCGATTCATAAAACCTCAGGTCACAGGGCAAAGTCTGAATAAAATACAGCAATCCATTTATGTAGCCGCTGGTGAAGCCAGACACCAAATACGCTAAACCAGAAAGCTCGAATGTCACATGGATTAATTTTCAAAGTTCAATTCCGGCTAAATTTCGTAATTTCTGAATGACTATTTGTCCATACAAGGCATATTAGTTTTGGAACTAACATTCCCAATGAACTAATTGCTCACTGTGCATACATAGAGGAACATCAGCTGACTGGCTATTTGCAACCGAAACTAAGTTCCAACATCACATGCAGAAATATTTTTAAATCCACATGCTTCCTGACCACAAAATAATTGTTTATTGTAATATTAGCATCCCCTCCAAAATATTTTGCCTAAATAGTCTTGTAATGACACATAATCTGAACTATTCACAAAAGTGAAAATTCTAAGTGTTAAACTGCGAACAGAAATATTAACAAAATCAATAGGCTTTCAGGCCACAAAGTAATTATTTATTGTCAAATTAACATCCCTTCCAAAATAATTGGCCAAGGTAGTCTTGTAACGACACATTATCTGAACTGGTCACAAAGTACTTGGAGTTTCTAAGTAATACGCAAAAGGAAACATTTACGAATTGTGTAGAATTCTCGTACGAATAACATTGAATGTCACTAAAGGTACAATGTAGGCTAGAAGCAAAATGGAAGTCGAAACATTACTTGATAAACCTGCACAATCCTATCATGTGCGTACATTTCATTACACAAAAGAAGTACAGTAAATTTTCGATACCACGGGTCAATTTGGTTGAACCACTAACACAAAGCAGAAATAGCGAACAGCATTGCAATGAAGAGACTCATTCGAGATCAAACGAATATTAGTCTCCAAGAAAAGCCGTTAAACCTTTGTTCGGTAGCAAACATGTTAAACAAATTAATTACGTCAACCAAAATATAGATAAATTTGAACAAACGTGAATTTCTTAAACAGTGACAACAGAGTTTAAACTGACGGGGCTAGTTACGATTAAAACCTCCGTACTTTACCATAGTGGAACCAACATCTGCAGCTCTCTCCCGTCACGCCAGTGTCCCCAGCATGGTCTCTCCACCGGAACCCTTGTCCGCATGCGCCAAGTGTTCCTATTGAATGAAGCCCTTCCTGCCAAATCTCAGCGCTGAAGGCGCACCCAACGAATGACCCATCGTCTGCAAGAGGCATTAGCTGTTTCAGTTCGCAAACTAAATTATCTCTCAGCTATCCAGTCCCAGTTCTTTGACACTTACTACCACCACCCTGTACAATCCAGCATGCCCTCTTCTCGTCCTAGGACAGGTCAGGAAGGATAAGTAAAGCATGATGCAAGTTAAATATGATGGAGAAATAAATAAAGCAATTTCCCTTCTCATATCCTTGGGTGAATCAATCAATTTAAAGGCCCCACGGCCGACTGATCACCTAACAGGCGCCACTTGCAATGGCAAGTGAACAAATTTTATTTTGAAAATCGTGAAGCGGAACGACAATACCGTTTCAATAGGAAACACTAATACGTAAAGAAGGGACACACACACACACACACACACACACACACACACACACACACAGAGTTCAAGATCAAACACGAAACGAAACAAACTGCCGAATTACATGCACTCTCCGGGCAGTATCGGTCGAGCGAAAGAAAAATACACTACTTACACATACCCGCGGCCTGGGCACGCAACTGATATGCGAGAGTCTGCAAAGCAGATAGGATTTGAAAGTTTCAATTAGAGAACAACAGATATTAAAGCGGCACCTAAAACCCGACAAGGGAATCAAAGTGCACACACAACGACGCCAAGGTGAACATATCTGTCACACGAAAAGTACCTGCACAAGAAGGAAATAGTCCGTTTACTTAACTCTGTGACAGAACTGCGCCGAGAGATGACCCATTGATCCGAGAAAAATGTTCAAATGTTTGTTAAGCTTATGGGACATAACTGCGGGGTCATCAGTCCCTAAACTTACAAGCTACTTATGAAGTACCTTATACTATAGACAGCATAAAAATCCATGCCCGAGGGGAGATTCAAATCCCCGACGAGGAAAGGCCTCGCGCATCGCAGCATATCGCCTCATTGCGCCCTGCCGCTCCGCCGTGGCTTGGTGCGAAACCATCGACGCAGATATGGACTAGCGCAGCTGACACAACACGCCCCAGCAGTCCGATCATTACCACCTAGAAAGAAGGCAGAGGCGCTCTCGTGTGACGTCAGGCAGAGTAGGTTGCGCGCGTATAGCTGACTGGCTCGCTGCTTCGGCATAGTGGGCCGTGCCCCAGCGGCTACCCAGTCAACTATTCGCACGCAACCTATTCTGCCTGACGTCACACGAGAGCGCCGCGGCCTTCTCTCGAGGTGGTGTTGATCCGATGCGGTATCCACACGCCCAACGCGCTTCCGTCCTCCTCTCTCTTGGTTCAACAGCCAACTCCACCGGCCAACAGCGAACTAATTCTTTCCTCTTAGACGACTGCCACGCGGCCGACCAAAGATCAGCTAGGGAATCCCTAAATTACAGCGCCATCGTCAGAGGAAACAAGTAGGTGAGAGTAGGGGAATGGCGGACACTTAAGGCCTTTAATTTCTCTCCCAAATAGCTTGCCCTCATTTTAATTAAAGTACGTTTAGTGTAATACATATATATGTATATATAGTTCGAGAGATCTGTGTTTAATTAATTTATATGTTTTTAATCTCTAAACCTTTGCACTGTTCGGCATTGCCCGCCAAGTCGGATAATGGCGATCACATTTATTCCAGTACAAATAACAATGGAAATTAAGTATCCTCACAATATCTGAAAAGTATCACCGGGTTTATCAAAATAAATATTTAGGTAAATGTAGTATAGTAGTGAGCTCTATTATAAGGACAATTAGTATCAGTATTAAGAAAAAAAATAGACAATATGAGTTTCATTTCTATTTGGCACATTCCACTTTGGATAAGTCTTACAAATTACATCTACATCTACATGGGATACTCTGCAAATCACATTTAAGTGCCTGACAGAGGGTTCATAGAACCACAATTATACTATTTATCTCCCATTCCATTCTCGAATAGCGCGCGGGAAGAAAGAACACCTGAATCTCTCTGTTCGAGCTCTGATTTCTCTTATTTTATTCTGATGATCATTTCTACCTATGTAAGTGGGAGGCAACAATATATTTTCGCATTCGGAGGAGAATGTTGGCGATTGAAGTTTCGCAAGTAGCCCACGCCGCAGCGATAAGCGCCGTTGTTGTAATGATTCCCATCCCAGATCCTGGATCATTTCCGTAACGCTGTCTCCCCTGTATCGTGACAATACGAAACGAGCTGCTCTTCTTTGGACTCTTTCGATGTCCTCCGTCAAACCAACCTGATAAGGATCCCACACTGGGCTGCAATACTCCAAAAATGGACGGACAAGCGCAGTGTATGCAGTTTCTTTAGTAGTTCTGTTGCATCTTTTAAGGGTTCTGCCAATAAAACGCAGTATCTGGTTCGCCTTTCCCACGATATTATCTACGTGTTCTTTCCAGTTTAAGTCTGAAGTAATAGTAATTCCTAGGTATTTTGTGGAGTTTACGGCATTCACATTTGATTGATTTATGTTGTAAACAAAGTTTAACGGATTTCTTTTCGTAATCATGTGGACGACTTCACACTTCTCATTATTTAGAGTCAGTTGCCAATTTTTACACCATACTGATACCTTATTCAGATCGTTCTGCAGTTGGTTTTGATCTTCAGATGATTTTACTAGACGGTAAATGACGGCGTCATCTGCAAACAACCTAAGAGAGCTACTTAGATTTTCCCCTAAATCGTTTATGTAAATAAGGAATAGCAGAGGACCAATAACACTACCCTGTGGAACGCCCGATATCACCTCTGTTTTAGTCGATGCCTTACCATCGATTACTACGAACTGTGTCCTCTCTGACAAGAAATCCCCTATCCAATCGCAAATTTGGGGCGATATACCATAACCACGCAATTTGATTAAAAGCCGTTTGCGAGGTACGGTGTCAAAAGCTTTCTGGAAATCAAGAAATACGGAATCGATTTGCGAACCTTTGTCGATAGCACCCATCACTTCGTGTGAATAAAGAGCTAGTTGTGTTTCGCATGAACGATATTTTCTAAATCCGTGTTGACTTTGGGTCAATAGATCGTTCTGTTCGAGATAATTCATAATATTTGAATACAGGGTATGTTCCAAAACCCTGCTGCAAATTGACGTCAATGAAATAGGCCTGTAGTTTAGTAGGTCACTCCTACTGCCTTTCTTGAATATAGGTGTGACCTGTGCAACTTTCCAATCTTTTGGTACAGATCCTTCTATGAGTGAGCGGTTGTATATGACTGTTAAGTAAGGAGCTATCGCCTCAGCATAATCAGATAGAAATCTAATGGGTATACAATCCGGACCAGAAGACTTGTTATTGTTAAGTGATTTTAGTTGCTGCACTACTCCGATGATATCTACTTCTATGTTACTCATTACGGCATCTGTTCGTAATTCGAAATCTGGAATATTGGTTTCGTCTTCTTTGGTGAATGAGTTTCTAAAAGCTTTGTTTATTAACTCTGCTTTAGTAGCGCTGTCATCGGCAGGATCGCCATTACTATCACGTAGTGAAGGTATTGTTTGTGACTTGCCCCGAGTATATTTAACATATGACCAAAATCTCTTTGGGTTTTCAGTCAAATTACGAGAAAGAGTTTCGTTGTGATAAATATTGTAAGCATCTCGCATTGAAATCCTCGCTAAATTTCGAGCTTCTGAGTACGATCGCAAATCCTGGGGATTTCCTGTTCGTTTAAATTTAGTATGCCTTTTCCTTTGCTTTTGCAACAGTGTCCTGACCTGTTTTGTGTACCAAGGGGGATCGCCTCCTTTTATTAATTTATCAGGTATAAAACTTTCAATTGCTGTCGATACCACATCTTTGAATTTGAGCCACATCTGGTCTACACCTACGTTTAGTGTTAGAAACGAGTGGAAGCTGTCTTTCAAGAAGCAATGTATTTTGTTTCTATCTGCTTTCCTGAACAAATATACTTTGCGTTTATTTTTGGTAACTTTGGGACTTTAGATATTCAATTACGCTACGACAGCTCTGTGTTCACTAATACCAGTATCCGTTTTGATGCTCGTTATGAGCTCAGGATTATTTGTTGCTAAGAGATCAAGTGTGTTTTCACATCCATTTACAATTCTAGTTGGCTCATGAACTAATTGTTCGAAGTAATTCTCAGAGAATGCGTTGAGTACAATTTCGGACGATGTTTTATGCCTACCTGATGATTTGAAAATATAATTTCGCCAACAGATCGAGGGTAAACTAAAATCACCACCTACTATTATCGAGTGAGTCGGATACGATTTTGTAATTAGACTCAGGTTTTCTTTGAACCTTTCTGCTATTGTATCGTCAGAGTCGGGAGGCCGGTAAAAGGAACCGATTATTAACTTCTTATGATTTTCGGGTACAACCTCTACCCATAATAGCTCGCACGAACTATCAACTTCAACTTCGCTACATGAAATACTACTTTTGACAGCGACAAACACGCCCCCACCTATTTTGTTTAATCTATCCTTTCTGAACACCAATAGATCTATTGAAAATACTTCTTATGAACTTATTTCCGGCTTGAGCCAACTTTCGCTGCCTATAATGATGTGTGTTTCGGTGCTTTCTGTTAACGCTTGCAGTTCTGGAACTTTCCCGACACAGCTACGACAATTTACAACTGTTATACCGATAGTTTCCGGATCTACATTTCTCCTGTGATCTACCTGAACCCTTTGAGATTGCCCATTTTCTATTTCCCCGAAGCGCTTTATCCTAAAAAAAACCGCCCAGTTCACGCCACACAGCCCCCGCTACCCGTGTAGCCGCTTCCTGCGTATAGTGGACTCCTGACCTATTCAGCGGAACCCGGAAACCCACCACCCGATGGCGCAAATCAAGGAATCTGCAGCCTACACGGTCGCAGAACCGTCTGAGCCTCTGATTCAGACCCTCCACTCGACTCTGTACCAGAGGTCCACAGTCGGTCCTGTCAACTATGCTGCAGATGGTGAGCTCTGCTTTCATCTTGCAAGCAAGACTGGCAGTCTTTACCACTTCAGTTAGCCGCTCGAAACCTGAGAGGATCTCTTCAGATCCGAAACGACACACATCATTAGTACCGACGTGAGCCACCACCCCACCACCCCGTACCCTTCATGGCATCCGGGAGGACCCGTTCCACATCTGGAGTGACTCCACCCGGTATGCACACGGAGTGCACGTTGGCCTTCTTCCCTTCCTTGGCAGCCATCTCTCTAAGGGGCTCCTTCACCCGCCTAACGTTGGATCTCCCAACTACAAGTAAACCCACCCTCTGTGAAAGCCCGGATCTTGCAGGCTGGGTGCTGACAGGGTGAGAGACACCATCCGACTCAGGAACGTCGTCCTGAGAAGACAGCGCCTCAAACCTGTTCGCAAGACGAACCGGGGAGGCCTCACGATCGGTCCCCCGGAATGTCTTGCGCCTCCTGCCACGCACTGGAGCAACCTCCCACGCAACCACGGGTGGGATGTCTGCCTCACTGCTAGCAGTTTCAGGGCATGTCGCTGCCGCAGGCCGATCGGCGGAGACGACGGGAGTCCGTTCGGTCCCCACCGCCGGCCAACAACAACGACGCCCATCGATCGCAGCTTCCAACTGTGCAACCGAGGTTAACACAGCTTGAAGCTGGGAGCGAAGTGTCACCAGCTCAGACTGCATCCGCATACAGCAGTCACAGTCCCTATTCATGATTACAATGCCAACAAAAGCAAAAACTACAGTCGCGATGCGTTCAAAGGAAAACTACACTGTTCGTTAGAACGCGGATTTGAATCCAATACGCACGACAGCTCAGTATAACTTTACAAATTGAGACGAGAAAGTGTAGACGAAAATCAAAATACTATATGTCGCTTCTAAATAAAGACAGACGACTGTCGCGACGCGATTCACACGGCGGAATAATACACTGACCAGATATTTAACGCGAATATGAATCAAATAAAAACGCGAGCACACAATAAATTTAATGAACTGAAGGGAAAACGCACTGAAAAGTAAAAATATGTAGCTTCTACAGAGAAGCCGGTTACACTTACAACTGATAATTTACTACTACACCACTGGAGAGGTGTGCTCTGGACGACGTCCGCTGGCCGACTGACTGGAGTAAACAAACGGTAACTGTTTCAAAACAAAGACAGACGACTGTCGCGACGCGATTCACACGGCGGAATAATACACTAACCAAATATTTAACGCGAATATGAATCAAAAACGCGAGCACATAATAAATTTAATGAACTGAAGGGAAAACGCACTGAAAAGTGCCACTCTTTTTTTTATACGCTAATATCACACTGGTACCACTCTGGAGTGTCCCATCCAGAGCACAGAGGATTTTCCGACATTCCACATGAACTGCACCTCTACCAAAGTTCACCATCCTGACCAAAGTCATTACAGACAAAGCACTTTTCTTTGTCGGTCTCCATATCGTGAAATTCATCATCATCACACAAATCGATGTTGCTTAAATAGTCTTCCGATGGGGACTGAAATTCCTTGAGGAGTTTTTACTTAGCCTTTGTCTCGACTTTCATTGGTAATTTCCCTTTCCCTGCAGGGACACCTCCAGAGTTTCTTTAGACCACTTGGCTTTATTTGTCGTAGGTTTGCGATTGCTTGGCATCTGGAACAATTAAATCACACTATAAAAGATGTAGAGTAAGCGACAAGTATGGGGAGGGTAATGCCGAACAAACGTCGGGGAATCCCGAACAGTGTACACCATTACCCGAAACTAGGACTACATTTAAAAAAATTCTTGTGAAGAACGGTTGCGTATTTACTTAAATCTCAACTATATTATTTTGTATTAAATATGTGTTGAACAATCTAGGAGAATATTATTAAAACTACAGTGAATAATAACATATACATACCTCAAATCATAAGGCGAAGTTCTTAGATCGTAAACACTGATAGGCAATTTCGTCATCCGCCAACTCAACTGGCACTGGCGTTGTAACGCACAGACGTTTTGAGGGTACACAACGCACGGCCGCAACGGCTGTGCCATAAGAAAGAAATCAGAGCAAAATAAAATTAAATATGTTATTCCGACAACGGATTCGAGTTGCCAGTAAAATTACGAACCCCCGGATACCAATAACATACCGGACAGGCCCTTAATTACAAAGTAGCAAAATTAAATCAATTAATATAGGACGGTTTATTAACTTTGACCAGCCAAGGAGCATCACAGAATGATTGCTTACTTCGAGGGCCCGTTTAGTTAATTTCTCAAAATAGAGAGTTTCCTGTAGCCGTGGCGGAGGCATACCAGCTTTGTCCCGCGCTCCAAACAGGTGTCCCAACCTGAGTGTCCGAGACACAGTACCGCCCGCAAGAGCTAAGCTTCCCCAACGGTTTCTTTTCCCTACCTGTAAGGTGGGCTACAGGGACTACTTTTGAATAGGGAAAGCACACTGCGGTGCCGTGCCCAGCGAACAGCCACGCACCGCCATTCCGTTGCAGAGCTTCGAAGTATCCACCTCGCGGACAGTCCAGGGCGGAAGTTACCGCCGTATTAGGAAAGTGTGACTTTGAGGACCGTGCGCGTCTGTTATAATGATGGGCGATTGGAAGCATCCGATACACTTACCATTCAGTTTATAGTGAGGTAAGCTTGGCCGTTTGGCCCCTGCTCTGATTTTGGTATTACGATTACATGGTTAGCAACATTCTCTCTGATTCAACCACTCTCTGCTGCCTCTATGGACTGCAAAATATATCTGTATAAAATGTGCTTATTTCTTGACTATTGTTAGTAATTCCTTGACCTACAGCAGGGTGGTTTCGTGGCAAAATAGTCTTATTTGTGAAATAATATTAAACATGCAACAGGGCTACCTCAAATTCGTCATATCTTTATGAATACAGATTTCACCACAGTTCTGCCTATTTGTTCTGTAACTTTCCTACTGTCCTCTTTTCAATTAATGTATCTTCAATAAGGCGACGAAACACCTGCCAAGAGAAGAAGTCCGTCGCCTTTACGGTCCAAGGACAGCAGATCAGCAGGTGAGTGTAACTTCGCCGCAGTGGAGTAGCCGAGCGGTCTAAAGCGTCTCGCTGCGGAGCGCGCGGTTGCTCGCCGTGGAGGTGCGAGTCCTCCCTGGGGCATGGGTGTGTGTGTTGTCCTTAGGTTAGTTTACCTTAGTTTAAGTAGTTTGTAAGCTACGGACTGATGACCACACAGTTTGGTCCGATAGATTTACAAACATTTGAACATTTTTTGAGTGTAACTTCCTGTTTGATAGGAAAGGCGATAGGCAGCAACCCTTCCTTGTTAGAAAAACGTCACCATTTACAGCGTGGTTGGCGTTGCAGTTTCGCATTGTTTCCACTAGACTGCAACACCTCATGGAACAAAGAAATTATACCTCTGGAGAGGGAAGGATACGTGTTCGGTATTGCCCGCTGTTCGTCATTACCTGGTTCTCCCCTAAGAAGCCTAGCAACGGCGACTGGTAACTGGCGCCAGTGTATAGTAAATCCAAATCGAACCAACATAGCTGAAAGTTGCTTGCCGATGTGTGGACAAATAGTACGAAATACATGTAACAGCGTATCACTTTGTAGGAGGAACGCCACGAGGCAACTGCTGAGGGGCCGCGGCGGAGCGGCCGAGCGCATTGAGGCGCTATGCTACGATGTGCGAAGCCGTTCCCCATCATGGACTCGAATCCCCCCTCGGGCATGGATGTTTGTGTCGTCTTTACTGTAAGGTAGTTCATAGTAGCTTGTAAGTTTAGGGACTGATGACCCCGCAGTTAAGTTCCTTACAAAGATTTGAACATTTGAACCACAGAGCGCCCACGGCCACTTGCTGTGGCTATCTGGGCGGCGCACAGTGGTTCAGAACGGCCTAATCCCTGGCCAAAAGTCGAAAAGTGAGAATAATAATTTCAAATTTCCCGATTTTATGTTTTTGGGGTCGCTGATTACGAATTTGATAATAGATTCATGATATTTGAAATTCTAAAATGAAAAACAATTTTGTAGAATATATAAATTTCTATTTTATGTACATAATTCCATACAACACATCCCATTAGACTGAATTAAAACGGTATGTATCAATGTTGGCATATAGTACCAGGAATATGGCTCAACATATCGTTTCGCGACGTCTAAGCAATAAACCCTGAACTTGTCGATATGTACAGCGAAACCGCTCATCATTGTCTGCAAAGTTACGAATTTTTCGTCCAAATTTAAAATATCTGCTGTTAAGGCAGCATTCTCAATAAATAAATAAATAAATAAATAAAAGATAAAAAAATAAAAATAAGTCGGGCTCTATTGCCGTTGTTTGTACTGCCAAATTCTTGCTTAGGCATATTGATATGTAAACCTAAAGCAGTTTTAAAATTTCTTTCGTATTTGTTCGTTACGATCTTTAACTACTTTATTTCCATCCATTAGTTCCGTCATTCAGTTTATGTGCAATATGATGCATCCATTCAATAACCATATCCACGCGTGTAAGGAAGAAATTCCAAAATTTAGTTTCGAGCTATCACATTTTGTTTGTTCCACCAATTATAAATTGTTGAAATTTTTCGACGTCAAATTACATAAATAACCTCTATGTGCAGATTTAGAGTCAGTAATAGCATTTCTCACGTTTACAACTATCATTGTAAACGGTAAGTCTTATTTCGCTTGAACGTTAGTCCCCTCCGTTACCTTAGTGAATGTGACGAGAGATGCTATCTACTTATCGATGATATTTTTTTCATCAACAGTTGACTGACGGTTTCTTTCAAAACTTGCAATCTCAGTGGTCTGCAGTAACAGAATGAAGAAGGCCTTTGGTTCATCCAAACATATTTGGAAACACATTTCTGTAAAAATGGTCATTACGGTTGGAATTTTATTTAAAATCTTTATTCACAATGCTACACCGTTGCAATAATATACCGTACTTATCTCCTCAATACTTTAGAAAGAGGTAGAAATCATCTACAAAAAACCCTTCATACGTGGGACCTTTCAAGCCTCAGGTATAGGAATTTGAGGGGAGAGTATCGCCATTAAGTCACAGTGCGCAATGCGCACGACAGCGTGCACAGTAACACTAAAATCTTTATTATTCTAAATGGGCAACTTTGGAGCAGCTAATTCTTGAAAATTTCATTAATAGATAGTTCAACAATCATGTCCCTGTCAATTCCAGCGATAAAATGTGTTAAAATTTTTTTGTATCGACACAAATGTATTTCTGAAGAAGCGAAAAAACAAGATAATCACGATTACCTTTAGTATAACGTTTCATAAACAACAACATACATTTTCGAACATTGAAGTACATAAACTGTTTCTACATACCTTCGTAAGCATTTTCCTTTTTGGAAAATTGGAATCGGACGCTTCGTTGTAAAATTCTGTATGATTTTCTGAAGCACTGTATAACTGGGCACTGACGCGTCGCGAGTGTGTTTCTACGAGAGGCAACTTCCGACTGTCGCAGGGAAGCAGGTGGACAATATTATGACCTCTACTAATGAGATCTGAGAGCCCCGAACCCTCCTTAACAAGAATCCATTCCAAAAACATTGATCTTTCAACCTTCATTTTTCGACTTTTGGCCAGGGAATCGGCCGTTCTGAACCACTGTGCGGAGGCAGCTGACGGCTGGGCGTCGCCAGCACCACCTGCTGGTCTCTTATTAGCCGCCGCTGCACCCTAATGGCGAAAACGCGCGCCGCGGCTCCCAAAATTACAGCCGCGAGCGCCCCTGATGGAGATTAAGCGCTCCTCTCTGCGCCGCGGTCGTGCGCTCCGCGCGTGCTCGCCCTAAACGAGTTAATTCAGTGAGCCGATGTTCTGGTCGCGCCGCTGATGAGGAAGAGTGTGTCAGCCGGCGGGTTACACCGAGAAATTATCCGCATTTGCATCTACATCGAGGAGTTTTTAATTCCGTTACAAAGTGCTCTCCCGCCGACAGTGGCTCCAGGCACGCGCTAAAGGTGTTTCTATGGCGGTGATGATCGTACAAATTTTCGAGGATGATGGATAACGTTAAATGTATAAATTCGAGGTAGGAAATTCTTCCCCGGAAATGAGTGAGACGGAAATTACGGAGCCAAATGTGGTTTGAGAAGGCGCTGTCAGAAGAATATGAGAGCCTACTGATCGTTAACTGTACGCAGTTATTTATTACGTCCGTAGTAGCAGAAAATGACGCCCCACGTGTAGGATTGGGAGCAGAAAGCTCTATTAACGCACTACAGATGGTATAAACTCTACTCAGACCGTAAGTCGTACGTTCAAGGATCTGTAGGAGCCGCGGTGGAGTAGCCGAGCGGTCTAAGGAGTCCTCCCTGGGCATCGGTGTGTGTGTTGTCCTTAGGTTAGTTTACCTTAGTTTAAGTAGTTTGTAAGCTACGGCCTGATAACCACGAAGTTTGGTCCGATAGATTTACAAACACTTCAACATTTTTTTTTTTTTTAATCTGTAGGATTTCACTTTGTGTTTACCAGCCATTTATCGATCTTTTGTAGTGTAATGCATTGTTTTGGATTACTTAGAGTAGGAAGGAAAATTGTGGTTTAACGTTCGCTCGACGTAGTGGTTATTAGCGATGGAGTACAAACTCGGACTGATTTTGTTTCCTCGAGATCGTGGATGGAAATTAGATGTGCCACTTGAATGAAACCATCCTGTCAATTGCCTGGACTGATTTAATGTAATGACGCAGTTCTAATTTATGATTGTGCAAACAGTGATTGCTCAGGAGGCATCCTGTAACAATATGCACATAATGTGTCCAGATCTATAGGTATAAGAAAAATCAGAAAAATGAAAAAATGTGATAGAAATGGACGTCAGAACGTCTCACTCTACTTTCAGAATTAAGAAATCAACCTTACCGTAAATTAAAAGGCATCACCATTAAGAGATTAAGAGAAATCCCGTCCTCAAACTCGGTGGAGAGCATGTGCAGATGGAAAGAGTCCACTGACGGTCGTTCAAGAACCGTTTACACAAGCACTTCCTGGTGATACTAGACTACTACGGGTGAGGGCGTCTTTCGTGCTTAGTCCACAGCCAATCAAACTCTAATGTGTCTATGACATCACCGATCTGTATATTATGTCCAGTGTGCAGTTCTTAATATTCGAGCGAACTGCACACTGCACTTTGCGAACTCCTAGTAGTTGTCTCCACGCACGTGGCCAACAGGAACACTGTTGAACACAGCTATTCACTAGCATCAGCCAATGATACAGTAAGTGGAAACATACAACATAGTTTACATTCTAAGCAAAAGCACACATCAGCGTGACTCAGTTATCAGATACATATACAAAAAACGAGCCGGCCGCGGTGGCCGAGGGGACTGAGGCGCTCCAGTCACGTTCTGCACTGCCATTACGGTCGGGTGTTAGAATCCGCCCTCGGGCATGGATATTTGTGTCGTCCTTAGGATTAGCTAGTTCGTAAGTAGTTTTGTAAGTTTAGGGACTGATGACCCCGTAGTTAAGTCCCATAAGGTAAACAAACATTTGAACAAAAAGCGAAGAGTAAGTTATTCTAGAATTCACCAGGACGAACGAGTAGGATAATGGCCACAAAGGTTAAATTGGGTTCTCATTAACGTTTTGCTTACCTTGCTGGACGATGTGCCATGTCAGCTACAATTACAGGCCTAATGAGTACCACGAGTTGAAGTAAACATTCTTCACAATGTGTGCGAACATCTGATGCAGACTGGTCTGACAAGCCCCACGCCATTGCCTGCGCGATACCCGCACCTCATTCCCTGAGAATTTTCGTTACGGTGACACTGGTCTACGGAACTTGAATCAACGATTTTTAGACACTATACGGTCACATCTTCAATGCGACGTCAGCAAATACAACAACAACAACCGGGTTTACTTCAAATGGCGTGCCATTACTTACACCAATGGGAAGGGGAGATGCACAGTCATGAACGGACGCAACGTGGAACAACTCCTAAAAACACGTGTAAACGAGGTTCCAGACGTGTGTTTATTGGACTTAGTTTATTGTTAAGATGGGTAATACCACCTGTCAAGGTATTAGACACTTCTTAGAGCACCCTGCACATCACTGCGCCCTATTCGAGTCCGTGATATGCTTTCCGCCCAGTGCGTGGGAACACCGACTAAATCGAGGCACACACAACAGCATCGTGCGACTAGAAAAACTAAGCATCTCGCTTAGACTTTCAAAGGCTTTAGGCACCACGACGTTGGAAACACTTCGGGTAGCGCTTTATAACTTACTCCGTTGGTATCACGATTAACTGACGGCAGCAACGTAGGGCCTACTGGCTAAAGACAAGGAGAAATATGAGGTGATTACTGGACAGAAAATTAAGCATCAACTGGCGTGTGAATACCTGTCAGAGACAAGTGAAAAGGAGTGTTTCGTTTTTAGATTTGTAGGCTAGCAATATTGTGATTTGTGAGAAATTAGACCATATTCGGATGCCTCTTACTGCTTCGTCTGATAATTCTTATGTTGGTCGCCACCTACCAGCGTGCTATGTTGGTAACCACAGTGCTCTGTTATCTTTGCATCGTTGGTGACAAAGGCGATACTGTTGTGCAGGAAATCGTTGGGTAGCTTACCTCGAGTATGGTCATGTTTGAAGACATGATGTGTTTGTCACTTTGTTTCATACTTTTGGAAAGGAAATATAATTTAAATTTAACAGGAAAAATATGAAGATTCGAATAGAAACTTTAATTTTTATATTTGATGCTAAATGTTGATTGTACTACAGAGAACATGGTCATTATTTGACAGTATTATAACAAAGGCATTGTTTCGCATGTATACCCAAACTGTATACCACTCTTATGATTGCATCACATTTTTATGCAGTAATATACAGGGTGAATCAACTAAGACTTGCACCGTAAATGTTGCGGAAACGGAAAGTGCGATTGATGTGCGGTTTGCACAGAATGGCTTGGTAGTCAAGGACTTGTTAGTCAATAAACAGATTGTAAAAATACCAAGAAAGTGTATTTTTATGCAAACATACAATTTTTCAAATGGAACAATGGTTGTTTCTATCATGCAGTGGAATTTTTCACAGCAGCTGTGTACAAAGAATTTTGAATCACGGTTTTATCACGTTTAGTTTGCCAGCTACTACCATTCAAAGTTTTGGGGGCGGAGGCTACGACAGCATAGCTCACTGGATGGAGGTCATAGTGGGCCGTATCCCAGGGGCTAGCCACTCGACCAGTGAGCTACGCTATAGCAGCCTCCGCCCCCGAAACATTGAACGGTTTTAGCTGCCAAACCAAACGTGATAAAAATGTCATTTAAAATTCTTTGTACACATCTCTTGTCACAAATTTCAGTGCATGATAGAAATAACCATTATTCCATTTAAAAACCTGTATGTTTGTATAAAAAATACACTTTCTAAGTAATATGACAATCTCTTTGTTGGCAGAAATACGAGCCCCTGACTACCAATCCATTCTGTGAAAACCGCACATCAATTGCACGTTCCGTTTCCGCAATATTTGCGGTGCAAGTGTTAGGTGATTCACCCTGTATGTTACGGCATAAAATGTGATGAAATCATAAGAGTGGTACACAGTTTCGGTATACATGCGAAACATAGATTTACCCTGCTCTGTAAAGTGTAAAACGCCAACCAGGGTGCATTAGTGATGTCACCGACCTGTTGCTGTGAGGTTGGTAGCAGATAACTGCCGTTAGACAATGAAGCAAGACCTTTGAGTACAGTAAGAAGCACACGTGATGCTCTTCGGTAGCGTTAGACAGCGTATCCACCAAAGGAATGTGTTTGGTAAACCGTATGGTTGAACTGCATGAAGTGGAGTGTTCGTACGCGCAACTGTCAGGCATGTCGGCCATTGAGATCAACCAAGAAGTCCCACCCAGAGGGAGAACCGTCATATGTCGTCTGGTGGCGCCATATGTCGTCTTGTGGCGAAGCAATGAGAAATCCCCTAATTTCGACACCCACAATCGGAGAACATCTATTGCGGACCATACAACATCGTGTTTACCGAGCGAGGTGGCGCAGTGGTAACGCACTGTACCAATACCACCTAGAAGACAAGGCATCACAACTGGTCGTGCCTGCGTCCCAAGGAGAGGCCGGGAACTGTAGCTGATTGGCCGGCCGCTACGAGGTGGTGGGCGTGCCCCTGCGGCCAGCCACTCAGCTGGCGACCGCCGCCTCTCGATGTGACGTAGGCACGCCCAGTTGTGAGGCCTTGTCTTCTAGGATGTCTTATAGGCGGTGTTGACTGGACTCGCATTCGGGAGGACAGTGGTTGAAATCCACCTCTGGCCATCCAGATTTAGGTTTTCCTTGACTTCCCAAAATCACTCCAGGCAAATACCGAGATGGTTCCTTTGAAAGGGCATGGACGATTTCTGTTCCCATCATTACCCAAAATTCCGAGCGTTAGCTCTAATTACCAAGCTGCCGACGGGACGTTAAACCCTAAACTTCCTTCCTTCCAATATCCTGTTATTTCCTGGATAGTTGTGTCTCGCATCAGGTGCATTGTGGGGCTACCGCCCTAAGCGTCGGTTTCCGTTGACCCCTGAACATGAACGACAACTTATGTATGCATCAGGAGCCTCAGACATATAACATTTTTTAAAAGAGCTGACCGCCATTTGACTGAATGTTTTTTGTTGTTGTTTTTTCTTTTTGTTTTGTTTATTGGTTTGCTGTGATAAAAGTTGTCAGACAGCACTTGAAAATGGCCTAAGGACGAAAAAAAAAAAAAAAATCATTCAGTCAAATAGCTGTCAGCTCTTTTTTTTTTTTTTTTTAAATGAACGACAACGTTTACAGTGGTACTGTACTCAGGAGGCACGAGCAGAGGACGAGTGGCGTCAGAGCTGAGTCGCACTTCTCCATAACTTTTGATTACCACGATGTTAGATGGCGTCAAGAGCAGAGGGTACATCCGTCAATATTTTTGTGAGACTCGCGGGCATCATTGAGTAGGGATAACATGCTTTCAAGTCACTGAAGTCTTCCTTCGACAGACATAGACGGACGATATTAAGTCTCAGACATTCCTCATTCGTCCATCCCCTAGTGGCACAGCACCCTAAGACATTGCTCCAAGAAGATATGCATGCCCACGAGCAGCACGTGATTTTATGGACTGCCTGTATCATATTGAGGTCCTCCTGTGGGAGACAAGATCCCCAAACCTCTCCATCATTGAACAAGTGAGGCTTAGCAACAACTTCCGGAAGCTGGAATGTAATCTTCAACAATGTGGACCAAATTGCCTGAGAGAAGTATCCTAAAGGAAAAGGACATGCATTGAAATGAAATGTCATTGCCTGATAGCCTGCTGACCTGGCGCCAAGGTTCTACTTGTAACTATCGAAGACATTTAATTAAAACCCACGTGTCTTTAAAGAACTGATTACAATACGGGATGAAAATATCAACCACCTCTGGATAATAAGATGAGCATTGTCGTCACTGTATAGGAAGTCTGGGCCTCTCAACAATCGCACATGAGGTCCCAAGATCTCGCAACGATAGCTCTGACAGCAGTCAAAATTTATCCCTTCCCCTGCCAAATATTATGAAGATGTGTTGGATAGTCAACATAACCCTGTCCGTGCCATTGAGGATTGTCCTCAAAACAGATATCTTTTCACTACATTTGGGTCTATCCTCCCTCCAGATGCTAATCCGTCGAGAATCACTCTCCAGAACGACCGTCCAGGTGACACATTGACGACTCAAGTCGAGACATTCCCTTCTGCCAAGACGCATCAAGGGTAAAAGAGTAAGCATAAAGCATGCCTCGTAAAATAAACGATGCGGGACAACCCAGCGAAGTCTACTCCGTTTTGTAGGTACCCTGACGTTATCTATATTTGGTTGTAAACTCATCACACTGCCATCTTACAGACGAGTTTTGACTGTTTATATGATGTGAACTCATGCAGGACGAGGAAATAGCGGTTTATTCTTTAGGTTTTGACACCAATGTAATATGCCTTAATGAAGAGCGTATGCTTAGGTCTGTTGTGTGCATATTATTGCTATACTTTTCACTCTATTACTATTCTTTTGTTACAATTTGATGTACTGACTCATTCCATGACCATGGAGATTTGCTTTTCAGTTCTGTGGAACATCATAAATATAAATAAATTAAATAAACAGCTTCACAACTTTGACAAGTCAATAATACGTGGATCCTTATTTGGTCTTTATTAAAGTAATTATTCGGCTTGGCATCGATCGATATAATTGTCGGATGTCTTCGTGACGGGTATCGTGCCAAATCATGTCAACTGCAGCATTAGATCGTCATATCCCAATCTTGTTGAAGGAACCTTCCCATAATGCTCCAAACGTTGTTAGTTGATGAGAAGACTGGCAACCTTGTTGACCAAGGTAAGGGTTGACAAGCACGAAGACAAATAGAAGAAACTGTCTTGTGCGCGAACGGTAATTATCTTGTTGAAATTTAACAACAAGGCAGCTTGCCTTGAAGGGTAACAAACCAATCCGTAGAATAATTACGACGACCCCTGTGTTGTAAGACAGCCGCGGCTGTTCAGTAGGTGGGGGAGGGTTCTGGAATGAACCGAAGTCGCTCTCCCGACCGGCACTACAGATCGAGAGATATGGCGAGAGAGAGTCTTTTTGGAACCGCACCGCTGTACGTGGAATCTGCAGACACGTCATCTCTAATCATCTGGGCTCAGTTCAGAGCAGATCTTATGACAAAAATTTTTCTCAAGTCACAGAGAAACTAACACCTGAGACACAAGAAAGAATAAACAATATAGAGAAAAGAGACTAATATCACCAAAACCATGGAAACTCTGCCAGGCGATCGGTGGTTTACCCGTATAAAATACAGTCTTATTCGCTCATCAAAGACTTATTACTCCACAATACAGAGAATTTCTTTCGCCATTAATCCTTAGCGGTACAGAAATAACCCTCATTCACAAAGAAACTGGGGATAATACTCGACAATCACTTGAACTGGACTGAATACATAACCAGTCTGTAGGAAAGTGTCAGTCACTCTATTCACTGCAGAACTCTAAAAAGGCATTTCCTCTCCAGCGTAAAACGAAGGTGTTTGAGACTATAATACTCTCCGTACATGACTATGGTGATGCTACTCTCCCTGGAGTTCCATACGAAAACTCTTGCAGGCTGGTTGTGTTGTTATGGTCTTCAGTCCGGAGACTGGTTTGATGCAGCTCTCCACCCTACTCTATCCTGAGCAAGCCTTTTCATATCCTCATAAGAACGGCAGCCCACATCCACTTGTATCTGCTTACTATACGCGTCTCTTGGTCTCCCTCTGCGATTTTTACCCCACACACTTCCCTCCAAAGCTAAATTTACGATTCCTCGATGTCTAAGAATGTGTCCTACCAAGCGATCCCTTCTTTTGGTCAGGGTATGCCAAAAATTGCTTTTCTCACCAATTCTGTTCAGTACCTCTTCATTTGTTATGCGATCTACCCACCTAATCTTCAGCATTCTTCTGTAGCACCACATTTCAAAAGCCTCTATTCTTCTCCTGTCCGCACTGCTTATCGTCCATGTTTCACTCTCGTACAAGGCAACACTCCACACAAATGCCTTCTGAAAAGACTTCCTTAGGCTTAAATTAATATTCGATGTTAGCAAATTTCTCTTTTTCATAAATGCTTTTCTTCCCATTGCCATTCTGCTTTTTATATCCTCTGTACTGCGATCATCGCATGTTATTTTACTACCCAAGTAACAAAACTCATCTACCACCTATCAAATTCATCTCTCAGAATAGTATCTCCTATTTCATCTTGATGTACTTCGTTTTCCCTTCCTGCAACATCATCTCTAAGTTCATTTCCTTTGTACAACTGCTCTATGTACTCTTTCCACCTTTTAGCTTTCCCTTCTTTGCTGAGAACTGGTTTTCCATCAGTGTCCTTGATATTCATAGAGTTGTTTTTCTTATCTCCAAATGTTTCTTTTATTTTCCTGTAAGCTGTATCTATTTTTCCCCTATTTATACATTCTTCTACATCCTTGCATTTGGCTTCTCGCCACTCCTGCTTAGCCATTTTGCACTTCCTGTCAATCTCATTTCTTAGTCGTCTGTACTCAATTTTGCCTGTTTCATTTACTGCATTTTTATATTTTCTCCTTTCATCAATTAAATTTAGTATTTCCTGTAATATCCAAGGATTTTTTGTAGGTCTTGCCTTTCTACCTATTTTGTCCTCTGCTGCCTTCACTATTTCATCTCTCAATGCTACCGATTCCTCTTCTACTGTTTTATTTCCCCCTGTTTCTGTCAATTGTTGCCTAAAGCTCCCTCTGAAATTCTCCAGAACTTCACGTTCCTTCAATTTATCTAGGTCCAATCTCCTTATTTTCCTACCCTTCTGCAGTTTTTTCAGTTTCAGCCTACAGTTCATGACTAACAAGTTATGGTCAGAGTCTATATCTGCCCCTGAGTATGTCTTACAGTTTATAACTTGGTTCCGGAATCTATGTTTTACCATTATAAAATCTATCTGGTATCTTCCGGTGTCTCCTGGTCTCTTCCATGTATACAACCTTCTTTTGTGATTCTTGAACCAGCTGTTCGTTATAACTAAATTATGTTCCGTGCAAAATTCTACCAGGCGGCTTCCTCTTTCATTCCTTTTGCCCAGTCCATATTCACCTACTATTTTTTTCTTCTCTTCCTTTTCCTACTACCGAATTCCAGTCTCCCATCACAATTAAATTTTCCTGTCCCTTAACTCTCTGAGTAATTTCCTTTAGCTCCTCATATATTTCTTCTATGTCCTCATCATCGGCAGAGCTAGTTG
The DNA here is from genome assembly GCA_026315105.1 of Locusta migratoria. Classification (NCBI taxonomy): domain Eukaryota; kingdom Metazoa; phylum Arthropoda; class Insecta; order Orthoptera; family Acrididae; genus Locusta; species Locusta migratoria. Next base: position 828,533,444 of record CM048745.1, on the reverse strand, counting down.
GCATATAAACCTGTACTACTGTTGTCGGTATTGGCTTCGTATCTATCTTGACAATGATAATGCGATCACTGTGCTGGTCATAGTAGTTTACCCGCATTCCTATTTTCTTATTCATTATCAATCCTACTCCTGTGATACCCCCAATTGATTTTGTATTTATAATCCTGTAATCACCTGACCAGAAATCCTGTTCATCCTGCCACCTAACTTCACTAATCCCCACTATATCTAACTTTAAAAGCTGTGTGTGTGTTGTGGATGTTGAACCTATCGTTAAATCAGACAACAAATTATTCATCAACACAGCAATTTGGTTTAATTATGGCCCTGATATTGATGTGTATACTATTAAATAAGAAACAGTGCATTAAACTGATTATGTGCGCAACGGATATTTTAAACAAAGCAAGAACAGCTGTGACAAGTCACCATTTGAAACAGACACTGACTATACTCAAAAATTTTGACTGCGAGAAAGATATTAAAAAACCACAAATCACTTTCTTAATGCTTGACTGTGAGAATTTTATGCAGATCAGTTTCTGATTATTGAAATTTAGTATCATAGACAATTAACTATCATTTACTATGGCACCAATAATGAAATGTGTTCAACAATATTATTCAAATCAATACTCCACTTTAAATCAACTGATTATCAAATGAAGGAAGTAGGTTAATTTTCTAACTACGTAAAAGAAACATGAAAGAAAGGTCAAGTTACTTATTATTAATAATCAGCATTACATTACCTACATAATACAACTTCTGACTTGCTGGCACAGCAGCCTCTGCTCTACATCAGAGCCATACACACAACTCAACCGCTCTCTAAGCGAGCTGAACCACAAGTGTTACTCTCTCTCAGCGCGAGCTACAATGCTATGCAATACATGATCTTTGCCAAAGATGAAACTTCACACATATCGATACATACAGTAGAAGCGATATTATACATTTTCTTGCAAGCAAGTTACTCGATACAAAACAGGAGGCACAATATTAGACATTTTCTTACAAAAATAATTTTTTATGGACACGTTTCAACTTCAACCTATCCATTTCCCTTTTTAAATTTTCTAATTTTCCTACTCGATTAAGGGATCTAACATTCCACGCTCCGACCCGTAGAATGCCAGTATTGTCTTTCCTGATGATCACATCCTCCTGAGTAGTCCCCGCCCGGAGATCCGAATGGGGGACTATTTTACCTCCGGAATATTTTACCCGAGAGGATGCCATCATCATATGTTCATACAGTAGAGCTGCATGTCCTCGGGAAAAGTAACCGCTATAGTTTCCCCTTGCTTTCAGCCGTTCGCAGTAACTGTATGGCAAAGCCACATTAGCTGACGTTACAAGGCCAGCTCAGTCAATCATCCAGACTGTTGCCCCTGTAACTATTGAAAAGGCTGCTGCCCCTCTTCAGGAACCACACGTTTGTCTGGCCTCTCCACAGATACTCCTCCGCTGTGGTTGCACCTACGGTACGGCTATCTGTATCGTTGAGGCACGCAAGTCACCCCACCTCGGCAATGTCTGTGGTTCATGGGGGTGGTACTGACGTTAAATACATCTGTGAGATCCATTGTGACATACGCTCTTTCGATCATTATGTTATGCATACAATCAGTTACCATTGGCTCCGTACAGATAAGTGTCCAAACTGTCATACCATGTGTTTGCCACACCGTTTTCCCAATCATTGTACCCATTATTTATCTTATACTTTTTCAGCTCAGTGGAAATACTAATCAACAAAATAAAACTTCACATTACTCTACCCGCTTCTCCAAGAACTCAGCTCTGGAACAATCTTATTCCATCAAACGTTCCAGGACTCAAAAATAAACTTGATGAATTACTCATTTGACTTAATGAAACAGATTCCTCTAACCGAATTAACATAATTTGCCTCTCTGAGCATCGTGTGACTACTGGTATGGATATGTTAAACAGTTCCGGATTTAATTTGGCTTCCTACTTCTGTAGGAAGTTGCCACATTCATTAAAAATGATATAAATTCAAGAATAGTGACATAAATAAATTCCGCCTACAGTAGCATTTAGACCCGTATGCAGCAGAAGTAGAGTTCCATAAAAGGTGCTACACAATAGTAACTATTTACCTAACATCTGCAGCAAATTGTAATCTATTCCTAAATCGTCTAGAAGCTCTATTGGGTTATTTATCAGGAAGAAACAAAGAAATCTTGATTGATAGTGACATTAATACAATTTTCCTTATGCAATCTTCCAGTAAACATTTATTGCAGTCAGTGACAACGTCTTTCAATCTAACTCATACTGTAAACTTTCCAACTAGGATAACTAAATCATCTAAAACAGCCATTGATAAAATCTGTATAGATCAATACAAGGAACAAAATCATACTATAAAACCAATAATCATTGGCTTATCAGATCAAGACATGAAACTCCCTTGTTTTCGGTGTAGCTTATGAAGAGAGATATATCTGAATACTGAACAGTAGTCAGTCCTGAAAAATCTGAATATTTTTGGAAACTGGTCAGAATATATGAACTTGAAAGACGTTTATAGTGCTCATGACATAACGAAAATTATAATAATTAATAATGTCAGTATCTCATTTGATAGGTTCTGGTATCGAGAAAGATAATTACATCTACAATGAGAATGTACTTCATACTTTAGATAATAAATTATAAACAGCAGGTGTTTTCTCTGATTTGTCAAAGGCATTTGATTGTGTGAATCAGAACATTCTTTTAAGTAAATGAGAATCCTCTGGTTTCACGAGCAATGCTGCTGGTACAAATCATACCTCACTAACAGGAAACAAAGGGTGTGAGTGCAAGGGACTAGAGAACAAAGCCATCAGCCATCATCATATTGGTAAGAAATTACATGTGGTGTCCCACAAATATCCATCTTAGTGCCATTGCTTTTTCCTGTGTAAATGACGTCTCATCAGCTACATTTCAGAAGGAGAGTTCATTTTGTTTGCAGATGATACAAGTGTTGCAATAAACAGTATGTTGAGCATAGTTCTAGAAATATCTACTAATGAAATTTTTCATGAATATTAATAAATGGTTTAAAACCTAACATTAAACATTGAAAAGACTCACTACATGCAGTTCACAACATGTAAGAGGTTTCCAACCAGCATATGCATCAAGCAGAAAGAAGAGCAGATAAAAGAGGTTGACAGTATTAAATTTCTGTGATTACAACTTGATAATATATACAGTTGGGGGGAGCAGACTGCAGAAACAACTTAAAAAATCTGTCTTTGCAAATCGAGTGTTATCAGACGCAGGAGATATAAAAAAGCCTGAATACTTTGCTTACTTTCAGTCCATAACGTCACGTGGTCTGCTATTTTGGGGTATCTTTTAAATTTCATTTTATCAATAAGAAAATGGTTTTTGTTCGTTCTGTAGGCTCTATAAATAGCTCAGCTTACAGAATATTACAGAAACTGAATACAATACTGATGAAAAATTATACATATGAGGAAACATACTCCATAAAAATAATATGACACTGGCTGAAGAACTAAAAAACAACAGACTCCCCCTAAAAGCCCAGTTTGCATCTTTTGATATAACCAGCCTATATTCAAACATACCAGTAAATGAAGCCTTAACAATAATCCAAAGAAACCTAATGAAACACAAGAAACTGGCATACACGGAGATTGTTGAATTTATGGAAATCCTCCAACTAATTCTGACTTACAACTATTTCACATTCAATAGCAACTTCTACAAGCAGCCAGATGGCCTAGCTATGGGATCATGTATTTCTGGTACTATAGTAGACAACTACATAAACCATCTGGAATAAGAATTATTTACAAGCCAAGAACCCTGCTTGCAGAAGATTCAACTATACGGGAGATATGTTGATGACACTCTGCTGTTAGTGAAAGTAGATCTTAATGACATAACAGACATACTAAATTGTTTCAACAGTCCACACCAAAAAATCAATTTCACAGTGGAGCTTGAAAAAGAAAAAAGCATCAATTTTCTGGACCTAAATATTACAAGACACAAAAACACCTGCACATTTAAAATTTACAGGAAGGATAAAATGACAAACTCCACAATCCCTGCAACCTCGTGTCATCCAAACATCCACAAACAGGCAGCATATGGGACAATGCTACACAGAGTAACAAAAATTCCATTAAGCCAAGAAAACATGAAACAACAAATAGCCATAGTGAAAGAAATTGCAGTTGCCAATGATTATAACCCGGCAATAGTCGACACCATACTAAACAAAATAAAGAAATATACACACAAAAGCCACACCACAGATGAACAAGACAATAACAAATGCATATCCAGCATCCCATATATAAGCAAAATTTCACAGAAAATTGCAAACAACTTCAAAAATTACGAAATCAAAATTGGCTTTTCTATAAACAACAAATTACAACAAAAGCTACTACATAACATTAAGTGCAAGCAAGACTCATATTATGACTCCAGAATATATTTAAAAAAAACATGCCAAGAATTCTTCAAGTTCCACATAGGAGAAACAGGCCAAAATATAAACACCTGATATACAGAATACATCAAAGCCTACACAAACAACAAATACACATCATCAATAGAAACACACACAAAAACACAGGTCACCCATTTAGAGAAATTGAGCATAATGTCAATTTAATCCACCGACTAGACAAAGGACATAAAATGGACCTATATGAAGAATTGGAAGTGTATTCACATTATAGAAAATATGAAGACAAATTATTAAATGAAAAAGTAGAAAGTAATTTTTTCCGGTGTTTCGATAGCATACTTAAATAAAAATATTAAGTGTAAATGTAGCACCATTGTAAATTTACATAAATTAGGACAATGAACAAAAGTGAAATATCCTGTTCAAAAATGCAATATACTCTATGGAAATATTGTCCTTGGTGAAATCCAGCTAAGGGTTCCTTTGTAATCTATGAAAATGTATCTTTGGTAAACTTAAGCTTAGAATATCTCTGTAACTGTTTATTTGCATGCATGTTTGTGACAACTGATGTACTCATGTGCAAAAATATTATATGTGATGTTTGACATGTGTAGGAGCTGCCACAGATGATCCAAACGAAAACTGTAAGTAAAAAGTTATTAAAAAAATTCGGCCATTAACTCCATATAAAGATAATCATAAAGTAAAATCGCGCATGTTTATATATTACAGTAAAGACAGCAGAATGAAGCAGGAACTCACACACTTAAAATATCATAAATAATATGAAACAGCACAAAAACGCACTTGAACATGGGAATGATCTCTCGTAACGCGTCGTGCTAAATAAATAAAACATCGTGACTGGTAGCAGTATTGTTATTTGCAAACAAATCAATATATCTGTTCAAGTCAAGTAAAAGTTTTCAGAATCCAAAAGTCTGTAATACGTATTAATTGAGGGATAAATTCACGGGAATCCTGTAGAAGTCTCTTCAAAGAACTAGGTGAACTAACTAATGCCTCTCAGCATATTTCTCATAAACAACATATCCCCCTTTTTGATCAAACAGCTCAGTTCGTACATACAATACTAGTCACAAAAACGATCTACCCAAGGACGAAAATGCACTTACTTTAGTTCAAAAAGGGGTCCACTACTCAGAAACAGACATTTCCAATACTTTACCAGCAACGTTAAAAATTTAGCTACTAATAAAGGTCAGTTTAAGAGGACTTACTAGTAGCTAACTCCTATTCCAATGACGAATTTTTGAATATAACGAAATGACGTATGTATATGTATTCATACTATTAGTATTATTATAACAGCTTGTAAAAAGAAGCGATAATTGCTATATTTTGACATGGTCCACATCCACAGAGATCTCCTCAACGACTAACTAACCTAAATCGAATCTCACAAATCTAATTGCCTTCCTTTATCCATCTTGTGTAAAATTATACTGGCTTCCAAATACCTCGGAACATGATCGGAAATCAGCAATTGCTCAGAAAACCTCTTTGCTAAAAGATGTTCTTTATATCGTGCTTTAATCTTCCTTCCTGTTTGTGCTAAATACTAAAAAGGGGAGTCATTGAAAGTGGAGATAAGGCCCACAACGGTTTTGAGCATATGGATAAGATTTTTCGTTATGTTGATGATAGAAAAGTTACTCTGCAATTAAATTTTTTCGTCATAATCATGTCTGATCTTACTGTCCGACAGTTCACGTTACAGAAACGTAAGACATCACGCTTCGCACAAAACATTTGGCGAATCTCTACATCTACATCTACATAGGATACTCTGCAAATCACATTTAAGTGCCTGGCAGAGGGTTCGTCGAACCACCGTTATACTATTTTATCTCCAATTCCATTCTCGAATAGCGCGCGGGAAGTAAGAACACCTGAATCTCTCTGTTCGAGTTCTGATTTCTCGTATTTTATTCTGATGATCATTTCTATCTATGTAAGTGGGAGTCAACAACATATTTTTGCATTCGAAGGAGAATGTTTTCGATTTGAGTTTCGTAAGTAACCCACGCCGCAGCGATAATCGCCGTTATTGTAATGATTTCCATCCCAAATCCTGTATCATTTCCGTAACGATGTCTCCTCTGTATCGTGACAATACGAAACGAGCTGCCCTTCTTTGGACTCTTTCGACGTTTTCCGTCAAACCCACCTGATAAGGTTCCCACACTGGGCAGCAATACTCCAAATAAGGACGGACAAGCGTAGTGTAAGCAGTTTCTTTTGTAGTTCTGTTGCATCTTTTAAAGGTTCTGCCAATAAAACGCAGTCTCCGTTTCGCCTTTCCCACGATATTATCTATGTGTTCTTTCCAGTTTAAGTCTGAAGTAATAGTAATTCCAAGGTATTTAGTGGAGTTTACGGCCTTTACTTTTAATTGATTTATCTTGGAAGGAAGGAAGGAAGCTTAGGGTTTTACGTCCCGTCGACAGCGTGGTCATTAGAGACGGAGATCGGATTTGTGGGAGAAGGATGGGGGAAGAAATCGGCTGTTCCCTTTGAAAGGAACCATCCCGGAATTTGCCTGGAGAGATTTAGGGAAATCACAATTTATCTTGTAAACAAAGTTTAACGGATTTCTTTTCGTACTCATGTGGACGACTTCACACTTCTCATTATTTAGAGTCAATTTCCAAGTTTTAGATGTTCAGATGTTTGTAAATCTATCGGACCAAACTGCGTGGTCATCAGTCCGTAGCTTAAAACTGCTTAAAAAATGTTCAAATATTTGTATAATCTATGGGACTTAACTACGGGGTCATCAGTCCCTAAACTTACAAACTACTTATGAACTAGCTAATACTAAGGACGGCACAAATATCCATGCCCGAGGGGGGGGGATTCGGACCCCCGACCGTAGCAGCCGTGCAGACTGTGACTGGAGCGCCTCAGTCCCCTCGGCCACCGCGACCGTCTACAAACTACTTAAACCTAGGTAAACTAACCTACGGACAAACACACACCCATGCCCCAGGTAGCACTCGAACCTCCACGACAAACAACCGCGCGCTCCGCAGCGAGACGCTTTAGACCACTCGGCTACTCCACAGCGGCTCCAAGTTTTACACCGTTGAGCTATTCAGATAATTCTGCAGTTGGTTTTGACTTTCAGATGATTTTACTAGACGGCAAATGACGGCGTCATCTGCAAACAATCTAAGAGAGCTACTTAGATTTTCCCCTAAATCGTTTATGTAAATAAGGAACAGCAGAGGACTAATAACACTACCCTGTGGAACGGCCGATATCATCTCTGATTAGTCGATGCCTTGCCATCGATTACTACGAACTGTGTCCTCCCTTGCGAAGATTAATGGGTATGCTCCGAGCTGTCAGCAAATCTTTCACTCTTCCAAACGCTATCTTTCCATGTATATTCCTCGTCTCACTTCCTCTGTACAACTTGCAACATATCTGAAGGAAAAACGAAGAGCAGGCATCGAAATAATAGCTGGACACCCTCAAGTTGTCACTCGTAATCATTTCGCTACACTAAGGGAGAAGAGCAACAAATAAAAGCGAATTAAATTAGAGTGGTCACCGTACGGGTTATTCCCACGCAGAGAAGGCAAACAGACAGTGTAAGCAGGGCGGCTGCGGCGGTGGCCGCTCCGCCTTCTGGGAAGTCGCCGCGGCGGTCGCGTTGAGAGCCACGTAGCGGATCGGGGTTAACGGGAGCGTCCCAATAATTCCGGGAAGGCCACAATGGGGCGGCAGGCCGGCGTCGACGTCTCCATTAGCGCCGCCAGCTCGCCGGAGGTGGTCCGGACACGGCTCATTGCGCGCCGCACGGCTCCGTACACGGACCCAATCTATTTGCCTCTGGTCCAGCGCGCTCTCTGTCCCCCGCTCCCGGGCATACATTAACGCGACTGCCAAAGTCGCAGGCATTATTCAGAGTACAATAGTTTTCACTGAATGTATCTCCGTAGGTTTTCCCGGCGTAATAATTCGTCGTAGTCTCTTCGGGTATTCTGTCGGATACTAAAATAACACTGGTCAGTATTTCGGCGAAACAACTGTCCGCCATCTTCAGGAACCGTCGCTGCTGCAGACTCCCGCTGAATACTGATGCTAAACCGCAGTTTTGTGTCCTAGGTAGACGTCAGGCGCATGCGCCACCCTGCCTCCTAGATCGCGAACAGCGGGCAAACTGAAGAGCGACTTGGCGGCCATTATGGTGGCAAACTTCCGCACCAACTTTAAATGTGTGTAAGACTCTTTTGATTAGGGGGTGTATTCATTCGAGTAAAATCGCGAAAACTATGTCTCATTTAAATATGTAAGTACAAATCAGCTTCAGACTCTTTGAATATGCACCAACTATATTGGTTGTTTTGTAAAAGGATATAAAAAAGCCAAGATCGCTGATCATCAATTTTTATTAATTAACGACGACCGGTTCCGCTGAACTATGTCAGCATCATCTGGTCAAATAAAATATTTTACATCTTGTAATGTCAATCAGTTGTTATATAACAACTAATTGACATTACAAGATTATAGATTATTTGACCAGATGATGCTGACATAGTTCAGCGAAACCGGTCGTCGTTAATTAATAAAATTTGGTGATCAGCGATCTTGGCTTTTTTATATCTTTTTATAATATTACAAGTGGATCGCCTCCTAGAACGTAAACCAACTCAATATTGGTTGTTTGTAAATTACATATAATGTGTAGAAATCGGCCAACACTATTTCTTGTTCCTAACTAAACCGAATTATAACATCACTCTCAATAAAGACGGTGGATTGCAGCGTTGTTGAAACAGTCTCACAATAAAACCATTACCAAATATCAAGACCGGTGAAGTCATTGGCGGTGGCATGGAAGTATAAACATGATAGAGGCATCGATATGTGTGTCAAACACATGAAAATGGCAGGGGAGATCTCTGCCGAAAGGTCGTGGACAGTAAACCATCTGACACAGCTTGAAGTCCGATAATGTTTTGTTAACCTTCATCGATAAATGTCTTTATTCATATGAGTCTGCTTAAGAAATATGTAGTTTGCTTTAAACGTGTGCGTTGATCGCTATGAAATAGTGACATTACAACTGAAGAAACTGCCCCAGTTACTTATTTTTATTAACCTATGACTTGATTGGACAGACTACACTGCCCCATTGAAATGTTGAAACTATGTTAAAATGTAGAAAGAAAAGATAAAAACTCTCCTTAGCATATACCTAAATGGTTCACACATTTCATTACTAGCGGCAAAACGTTTACAACCATTTACGTTATTAAGCCAGTCAATGTTTTATTCAGGAATATGTGATGCCCTTAATTCAGTCGTCATATTTCATACTCAACAGAACTTGTAAAACTGCTCTTTATAGGCTGAATGCAGCGTTACTTGATGTGTTTGAATTTGTAAGCTTTTATGTTTTCCTCCCTCAAAGTCAGTTCTACGCCAACATATATATCTGCCAGTGTACGTACAGCATTGTATGAAATAAATGTAGACCACAGTATCCCAAAGCTCTGTATTCCTTACCGAAAAATTAGTTTCCTATGTCGAAATTAGTCTCGGAAAATGTTACAAAAATTGGCTGTGGCATTTTCTTCACTCAATATTTCATAAATTATTCCCAGTAGCACTCCTTAAAACAGTGTGTCTAGTTACAGTATGTGGATCTCGGTTGCCTCGTCTATTTTGTACCCTAGAAGCCGTTCATCTATTTAATAAAAGACGTCTCATGGAATGCAATGTGATGTCCGTTTTCCGAGCATATTCCTCTACAGTTGACTTTTCGGGATAGCGTAACCGGAAACACCTTTCATGCCCTATGCGGCGCTGTTCTATAGTGTGAACACACTGGCCCACAAATGGAATTTTGTATATGCCAGGGGTTCCAAAACCTACACAGTCTTTCACAGGAAAACCTGATGATTGTGTCAATTTTATATCTCTTCAACAGTCGGTACTCTTCCCTGTTATTGTTCTGGAAAACTAAAAATAATACTTCTTGGTATCTTCTTCGGTGTTCTTCTGCCTTCGTGGCTTGGATGAAATGACTTGCGATATTTTTCTGTTGCTATAACCACTTTCTTTGAGAACTGCACGTAAGTGTCTCACAATCAGATCGTTTCGTACGTTTTCATCATCTGTTTCAGCTCCATGTACCAAAGTCCTTAGAAGTTTGTGTATGCTGCTTAAGGGACTTCCTGTAACGAAATGACACTGATTTGAAGAAGTTCTCCACGTTAATATTTGCGTACTGGTTGAATTTCACATATACATGGCAGAATAGTTTTATGTGACCAACATCAATTATCATAACATACCCACACCTATAGAGCAAACTGCATATTTCGTAAGAAGACTCTTATGAATAAAGACATTTATAGACGAAGAATAGTACATGCTACATAAAGCGGCACTTTTATATCCAATTTATTCCTATATATTTTATCCGTACGCCATTTAGAAAGGTAATACAACAGGTAGCAAAAATATGTAGTAACAGATACTGGATACGGTGTTGCCAGTCTAGACAATGTACGTCTGTGGCTCACCTTGATAACCCGTGCAGTTAACCTGCAGCTGTTATGAAGTACGGGTCATAATAGTTACCGCTAGCAACAGAAAATATGACGACGAAGAAAAACCACGGTTTTTAGCAAAATATCTAGAAATTATCAATATCGCAAAAAAGTTATAAATCTAAGGAAATATGCTCACCAATATCCGTAGCTGCTACATATTCAATGTTGAAATTACATTTATTACTGGCATTTACAAAAATATAAAAAAGGAACTAAATCAACAATAAACCACCGAAATGAGCAAAGAAAACGAAAGCGACAAAAAATACGCAATAAGGGAAGAAATAATTACAGTGAATTTGGCAAATATTCGCCGAATTCAGAAAAATGAAAGACTGAGTCGGTCAAGAAAGGTAAAAGGCATAAAATTAATACCGAAACTAGCATTTGGTAATTATATAGGATTTAACTAAGTAGAAATCCACCGAAATTAAAATAAAGTACTACCGAGTTTGGTAAAATAATGAGTAAGCTTTTTAAAAAATAATATCCAAACAAAACACTGTAAAACCTTGAATAACAAAAACAAAACAAAACAAAACTCAGACGTTGGGTAAATATTACCAAAATTTCTAAAAAGATGGAAACGAAAATTGACTTAAAACAACACTGGAACTACAAAACGTTTCTCGCAATGTGACAAAAACAAAGCCAAAAACGGTTAAAAATGCGCTGAACGTGGGAAAAAATAACACAGATAATGGTAAAATAATTAAACGGGAATGAAACAAAGGAACAAAATGTAAAAGGAAAAATTGTCAACAAAATAGCAACGGTTTTTCTAAAAAAATTGATGATTTTGTCTTTTTCTGTTTGGTTTCTTTGAAATATTATGTTTCTAGATTATTAATATAAATGTCTGTCGTAGGCCAGTTGAGATGACGCCCTAATACTATACAATGGCACAAAAACTGAGCTAGAAAATTTAGCTAAGAAACTAAATGAAGTACACCCCAAAATAAAATTCAGAGTTGAACACCAAATACAACAATGTATTAATTTTCTTGATCTTAACATAACACATCACAACAACAAACACACATTCTAAATTTACAGAAAACCGACAACTTCAGATGTAATTAAAAATAACTCCTTTTGCCAACCCTAACAACATAAACTTGCATTTTTTAAATCAGCACTGGACCGTATAAAAATGAATGCTGAACCTGCTACAAAGACAAAAAAATGAACATTATAAAAACTATTGTCTACAACAATAATTGTGACCCAATTATAGTTGTCAAATTAGATAAAAACTGAAAACCAAGCATATAGTGCCTATAAACCAACCATCAGAAGCAGAACAATCCAAATATATCTCTATGCCCTTTGTTGGAAACATATCAAATCAACTTGTAAAATTCTTTATCCACACAATCTTTCCAGACAAACAATAAAATAAAAACAAAATAGTTCACAACACTAAATCAACCAACACACCTTTTCAAAAATCTGCTATATACAAGTCAACATGTAACAGCTGTTCATGCTACTATTTAGGACGAACAGGAAGGAATTTTGAAATACGATAAAAATAACGTACTGACGCACTCCGTTTAAAAAAATTAAACAAGTCAAGCTTTGCAGCCCACCTGCTGATTACAGCCATTCCATTTCAAACATAAATACCAATGAAACTTCCTGGCAGATTAAAATTGTGTGCCGGAACCGGGACTCGAACCTGGGACCTTTGCCTTTCGCGGGCAAGCGCACTACCGACTGTGCTATCCCGACACGACTCACGATGCCGCCTCACAACTCTACTTCCGCCAGTACCTCGTCTCCTACTTTCCAAACTTCACAGAAGCTCTCCTGCAAACACGCAAGACTAGCACTCCTGGAAGAAAGGATATGGTGGAGACATGGCTTAGCCACAGCCTAAGGGATGTTTCCAGAATGAAACTTCACTCTGCAGCGGAGTGTGCGCTGATATGAAACTTCCTGGCAGATTAAAATTGTGTGCCGGAACCGGGACTCGAAACTGGGACCTTTGCCTTTCGCGGGCAAGCGCACTACCGACTGTGCTATCCCGACACGACTCACGATGCCGCCTCACAACTCTACTTCCGCCAGTACCTCGTCTCCTACTTTCCAAACTTCACAGAAGCTCTCCTGCAAACACGCAAGACTAGCACTCCTGGAAGAAAGGATATGGTGGAGACTTGGCTTAGCCACAGCCTAAGGGATGTTTCCAGAATGAAACTTCACTCTGCAGCGGAGTGTCTGCTGATATGAAACTTCCTGGCAGATTAAAATTGTGTGCCGGAACCGGGACTCGAACCTGGGACCTTTGCCTTTCGCGGGCAAGCGCACTACCGACTGTGCTATCCCGACACGACTCACGATGCCGCCTCACAACTGTACTTCCGCCAGTACCTCGTATCCTACTTTCCAAAATGCAGAGTGAAGTTTCATTCTGGAAACATCCCTTAGGCTGTGGCTAAGCCATGTCTCCACCATATCCTTTCTTCCAGGAGTGCTAGTCTTGCGTGTTTGCAGGAGAGCTTCTGTGAAGTTTGGGAAGTAGAGTTGTGAGGCGGCATCTTGAGTCGTGTCGGGATAGCACAGTCTATAGTGCGCTTGCCCGCGAAAGGCAAAGGTCCCAGGTTCGAGTACCGGTTCCGGCACACAATTTTAATCTGCCAGGAAGTTTCATATCAGCGCACACTCCGCTGCAGAGTGAAGTTTCATTCTGATAAATACCAATCTCCAAATACTACACATTTCAGACAAAGGAATGAAGATGGATCTTTTAGAACAATTAGAGATTTTCATCCATAACAATAAAGCAACCCACACCATCTTAAATGAACGAACAGAACTGGCAAACAACTCTTTCTACAAACATTTTACAGACTCTAACTCAGAGAAAAACGAAACACACACACACACACACACACACACACACACACACACACACACACACACACACACACACACACACACACACACACACATACGTAGATCACATAACACGTAACCCCCGCGCCATTCCCAAACGTCACTCTCAAAATAACTCACTTCCTTGCAAATTGTTAAAATACAAAGACATGAATAAATAAACAGAAAAAATCTTAAGTTATACTCATTGTAAACATCAAATTGGATGAATAGTCCCTATGTAATGTACATCAATATATATCGCAGCCTATGGATATTTTTCTTCAAATATAACATTAGTGCTAACATTTTGTTCATTATAGTATAAGGAATAAAACAGCCACCACTGTAAGAGAATAATGTAAATAGAAATGTATGAATACCTTAAATTTCGAAATTGTAACTGGTAAATAAGTTTAAAATAATATTTGTGTATCAAATGTGATCTTTGACTAATAGTTGTATATATCTCTGTATTGTTTACGTTTGAAAAACATGTGGAAAGCGAGTGCTGTGGTAAAGTGTGTGTTGCGGCCAGCTTTGAGCACTCGAAAACTTCTGTAATGCCTGAAAAAAGAACGAAATCACCGATCATCAAGCATCAGAGTAAACCAACTGTAAATAGCGTTTCAGAATAAGGTTTAAATATCGTAATTTAGTGCCATACACAAAGCTCACACATCATTTTCTACCTCACCACAGCTAAACGAGTTCCACAATGTTATAAACAACCAATAAAAATGTATACCACCTGATGATGAAGTGCCAAGCAGTTCGAAACCGGTTGTGGTGAATAAATACGTAAAAAAGGCGAATGGTTGCAGTATTTCCTGATTCCTTTAATCATCAAAGTCGCAGTGTCCACACTTGCAGAATTAATACAAGCTTCATCCAGCACTAAGCCCATAGTTTACGTGTGCTCATGTATCGACCGTGGAGAACGGCGGCCGTATCCTGTTCGCAGTAATGCTTCACGGCTGTCGGCCACTGTACCTCAAATTTTGAACATCAGATACAGCAATAGTCCAACTTCACAATGTATCAGACGAATAAGTGGGCTCTCTCTTCTTACCGTTTATCTACTTTCACTGTAATTTCGTAATTCTGTAGGAGTGTGTAGAATAAAATTGAGAACAGAGTCCTTCGTAAAACTGAAGTTTCCAAAATTTTAATGTGTGTAAATGCTTCCGATAGTGCTACCAATGATGGCAACACTGATTATGAGCCAAACTGGTTTAAGTAAAGAACCTGGTTATAGGATATAAATTTTCACATGGCATCGGAGTCTCCGCTGGCAAGAAACGTCTTGTAGATTAATAACATATGCAAGGCAGGAATACCAACCCGGATCTTACATCTTTTCCAGGCTTTCGATCTACCAACCAAGCTATCCCGGCGCACTCCACGGCCCTATCTCACAGCCTTAATTCTGCCTAAGTACCCCGCCTCCTACCTTCCGATCTTCACAGATGTAATCTTCTAGAAAGTTTAAATTTCGTTTCTCACAATTTTGTTACGAATGAAAACGTACAAGACACAAAGAAAACGAACAACTTTTCTCTTCGCCTAATGTGTATTATAATATTTCACTGGCTGAAGTGCTGCAATCAGCAAGAAATATTGCAGCAACAAGTATGATCGCAAATATAAAATACGAAGTAACTATACATTTGTGACGTTTTTATTGTTTTTATTTCCATTTGAAATCTTTGTGATCAAAATTAAAATTATTTCCAGTTGTTTAGAATCTTCGTGTTTTCTTTAAAAAATGGTTAAATGTTTGTAAATCTATGGGACTTCTGTAGTTATTAGTCCCTAGGCTTATAAACTATTTAACACTAAAAGTAACGTATTTTTTCATGCCGTGTGGGTCATTTGACCCACAGGTGGGAACTATCATTATATTGGTATTTGGGTGGTGTTAATGTTTTGGCCATATTGGCATTACATTGAAGAAGACTCTTCAATGAAAGAAAAATATAATTTCTCATCTACTGAATAGAAAACAGTAAAACGTAAATTTTCAGCTATAAAACTAATTTTTATTTTAAATTTTACGGTACAAATTCCATTGTCTCCATCAAACGTTGTTAAAACAAGAAATTAAAACAATTTTTCAATGTTTATCCTTATCAAAAGATTTAAACAAATTGAAAATATATAGTGTATGTGACTGCAAACAGTGTTCTTTACTACAGAGCACTTGTAAAAGACTCTAAAATGCACCATGTTTTCTTGTCTATTAAAATAAACCTATAAAATCTACCAACCAACGAAAACATGAGAACAAACAGTTTTAGTCTGTAAGTGTTAGTGTTTTCAAATACTTATGAACAAATTGTTATTGTCCAAGCCCGGTTGAGCTCACAGTCCAGGCATTGGGTAAAAGTTGAGGCTCGGCAGATGTTGCATATGTACCTTTTGTACTTGAGACATACGTTTGTTGTTATATTCCCCTTTTGTTGATTGCAGGAAACATGAATTTGACAACACCTTCTATTTCCATATTCACCAGCGCCGGTGCCGACTGCTTGCAAAGGGGGATCGAAACCTCCACCAATTTGTAACGGGCAGCAAGCATCTGCTACTCTGAGAACAATTTCCCGCCGTGAATTCATCGTCAGATGTTTCAGATTCTGTTTTTGCTGTTCATATAATGCGTTTGAATCACCTGACTCAGTAGTTTCCACTGGAACAAAATCGTCCTCCTCCTCTAAGCTCGTCTCACTACCGGATTTATTGCTTGATTAAGTCAGTCAAATGTTCTCCATATAGCATAAAATCTCGGGATCTTGACATCGTAGTTTCAATGACGCGAACTCGCGAAAATAAAAGTTCTCGCAATTTTACGAACTTCAAACTCCTGGCAACTTATCAGGATGTCGGTGTGTTTTCGTGTTTGCGTGCACGTATTGCATACAGATCTACAGCTTTGTTCCAGTGTTTATGAAATTTTGCACACGAAAACTTCAATTCATGAAGGCGTTCGCCGTAAGTGTTAGGATCACGTACAACACATATATCACGAGATATGACGTCATAAACCATGAGATGTGCGAAGAACTACTGCATCAAACGACAGTGTTGCACATTTCCTCTTAAACAATTGGACCGATTTCAACCAAATTTGGTACACATATTCCTTACCGTGAGGTAACAACGCTGTCGGGTTATTTAGCACATACGACGTATGGTTCAGGAGATATACCGTAATAAACAATAGGAGATGCAAGAAACAGACACATAATGCGACGAAACTTTATGTATACGGTATATGAGAACGAGAGTACGTAGCGACTTGCATCAAACTTTAGACATAATTTCAAACCTTTATTGTTCTTTTCTCGTTGACAATCACATCGAAAAAGAAAAACGTTTCTTGCTTACTACTTATCCGCTGTTCATGGAGTGAAACTAGGGAATTCGGTATGACGTTAGATTTTATAATTTGTACACTACAAATTGTACTCGCAGGAAATTTTACAGACATTATATACATATACAGCTGAATGTACCTTTGGAATTGTATGGCAGTACGACACGTAAATAATACAATTCGAGGACGTAAGCTGTAACGTTTATGGACAATCGCTCTATTAAACATACAGCTTTCATGTATTACCACTTGACTACTAACTGCAGTCGCAACAGATTTTACAGACGTACAGCACTTATATAAATGAGTATATGTATACAAATGCACAACATTTGATTCAATAAATATGAGATCATATTTGTTACGAAGGGGAAATATCTATCACATCATGCTGCACGTTTTAATACCCTTCTTATTTACTGCAAGACCTGTATTCCAGTAACTTTAAGGATATTCGTGGAAAGCTGACAGTACTGTTGATAACTTTGAGAATCGCACACGGCTGCAAGCGAAAGCAATGGACTTCTGTAGAACTACAGGGAAAGGAAGAGAATAAACAGTGTGTATCCAAAGAATACCCATTATCTCCGACAGATCTACATTTTAACTTCAAGTGATACTTGCATTTTCAATTATAATTAATAAATCACAGAGCAATTTATTAAATACTGCTGAGTGGATTTGACGACTCCATGTTTCTCATACGGACAACTTCACGCCGCTTCTCAAGATTGGGAAAACAAAAGAATTTATTCATACTAGCTCCTGTACAACTAACTATTTGTTGATAATCAAGTTTTGAATTACATTAATGTTACATTTCATTTGTAACTTGAACACCTTTCTGTGTTTGGATACTGCACTTATTATATTGTACAATATGCAATATAGCTTTATTTCTTCAATATTTTCCCATAAATATAACAGGCTTTTAGGGAAAAGAAATAAAAAAATAAAATTAAAATAAAGATCGACAGAGATGAAGCGTGGGAAGTGATAGAAGAAGTACTAACTCAAGCTTAAATAAATACCCGACCAATGTCGGGTTTTAAGCTAGTTGTATATATGACCGCAACAGGAAACAATTTCAATGGGAACGCATGACCACATTCGATCGCTTGCGGGAATTGTAGTGGGACGGAATTTGAACGTTACCTACAGCCTCATTTCTCTCAGTTTTAGAGGAATACGATTCGATAATTGTTATTTTATTAATGCTAATAAAAGAGCTTTTATTAATTTAAATTCAAATTTATAGATGATTAATATATTAGGTTTCATGTTCGCTTTGCTGGCGTAACGAGTTGCTCCGGTACGACACCGCGATCGTCACACAAATTAGTCGCTGGTCTGTATTCAGAATAACCGACGGTGTGCGTCACTACTATGGCGTCTGTTCGTTCGAGCAGCAAGTGACTTGAACCGAAGAATAAACATGAGATCCGTGCAACAATGTCGAACATAGTGTTCTGTCACTCGTTAAAATAAGATTAATGTTATTGTATTGTACATGAGGGAAGTTTAATTACAAAATAAATTTGAAAAAAAAAAAAAAAAAAAAACCACAAGACTGGACAAATGAGGGTATGGAGTTGAATTGGATTTTTGCGGAAAAAAATTGACAGTTACGAGAATTTCAGATGTATTGGCTGGTGTTAACGTGTGTTGGTAAAAAATAAAGAATTATGATGGACACGGTCAAACTTTTAATAACTCATAATCTTCAAATAACATCTCGTAAAATGTTCAACACGTCAGACACCATGTACCGATGTAGAATCCAGAAAGCTTATGGGACTTAACTGCGGGGTCATGAGTCCCTAAACTTATAAACTACTTATAAACTAACTTATACTAAAGTCAGCAGAAATATCCATGTCCGAGGGATGATTCGAACGCCCTACCGGGAACGGCCTAGCGCATCGGAGCATGGCGCCTCAATGTGGGTACGGTGCAGTATCATCACAGTGTGCTGCAAGTTGAGTATTTGGGCAGAAAGGGAAGCGTGCCCGGATAGCTTAATTGGTTAATGCGACCCATGGCCGAAGCGAGAAATCAGCGTTCGAGTCTCGGTCGTGGACAAATTTTCAACTTCGCCGTCGAATTTATTTGAGCGCCCTAAACCGGTAATGTTTCAATATGTCGAATTACGTTTTGTCTATTTGGCTTTTTCTAGCGACGAAAGACGCTCTTCTTGGCTGCACATTCACTGGCCGTGTTGCAGTTGCATCAGTGATTTTCCAACGTTCGCAGCGGCTGTGGGTCATGCCGCCGTCGTTGTGAAAAAATGTTTGCAACTGCTTATGTCGAGAAGTGACAGAAGTTTCACAGTCAGCGTTTGGTTGGATTTTGTGGTGGTCTTCAGTCCAGAGACTGGTCTGATGCATCTCTCCATCCTACTCTATCCTGAGCTAGTCTCTTCATCTGCTCATAAGAACGGCACCCTACATCCATTTGAATCTGCTTACTGTATTCATCTGTTGGTCTCCCTCTGCGATTTTTACCACACACTTCCCTCCAATGATAAATTCACGATTCCTTGATGCCTAAGAATGTGTCCTACCAATCGATCTCTTCTATTAGTCAAGGTATGCCAAAGATTCCTTTTCTCCCCAATTCTGTTCAGTACCTCTTCCTTAGCTACACGATGTACCACCTGATCTTCAGCATTCTTCTGTAGGAGTCTCTATCCTCTTCCTGTCTGCACTGTTTATCGTCCATGTTTCACTCCCCTACAAAGCAACACTCCACAGAAATGCCTTCAGAAAGGACTTCCTTAGGCTTAAATCAATATTCGATATTTAAAAAAAATCTCTTTTTCAAGAACGCTTTTCTACCCTTCCATTCTGCATTTTATATCCTCTGTTCTGCGAACATCATTTGTTACTTTACTGCCCAAGTAACAAAACTCATCTACCTCCTTTATTGTTTCGTTACCTAATCTAATTCCTTCAGCATCACCTGATTTTCTTAGACTTTCAACACACTGTCCATTCCGTCCAACTACTCTTCCAGGTCCTTTGCTGTATCTGAAAGAATTACAGTGTCATCTGCAAAACGCAATGTTTTTATTTCTCCAATCTGAACTGTAACTCCTTCTCCAAATTTCTCCTTGCTTTCCTTTATAGCTTGCTCAATGTAAAAATTGAATAACATTGGAGAAAGGCTACAACCCGGTTTTACACCATTCCCAACCTCTGCATCCATTCTAAGCCCTTCAACTCTGATAACTGATGTATGGTTTTTGTACAAGTTATAAATAGCCCTGCGTTTCATATATTTTACTCCTGCTGATTATAGAATTTGAAAGAGTGTATTCCAATCTTGTCAAAAGCTTTCTCCAAATCTACAAAAGCTAGAAATGTAGGTTTGCCTTTCCTTAATCTAACTTCTAAGATAAGCCGTAAAGGGAGGATTGCCTCTCGTGTTCCTACATTTCTCCTGAATCCAAACTGATCTTCTTGAAGGTCGGTTTCTACCAGCTTTTCCATTACTCTGTAAATAATTCGTGTTAAAATTTTGCAGCTATGACTTATTAAACTGATGGTTGTGTAATTTTTATATTTGTCTGCACCAGTTTGGAATGAGGATTATTACATTTTTCTTGAAGTCCGAGGGTACTTCCCCTGTCTCATACATCTTGCGCACCAGGTAAAATAGGTTTTTCATGGCTGGTTCTCCCAGAGACTACAGCAGTTCTGAGGGAATGTCGTCCACTCCAGGGGCCTTGTTTCGACTTAGGTCTATCAGCGCTCTGTCAAATTCTTCAGTGGTTAGATTGTAATATAAAAAATCTGTAACTTGTATCCACACTGTACGGTGCTGTCCTGTTCAATCCAGAGATGCGTGGTATAAAGCGCAGGTGACTCCTGTTTATAAGAAAGGAAAGAGAAATGACCCACACAATTACAGGCCAATATCGTTGACATCTGTTTCATGTAGAATTCTAGAGCATATTCTCAGTTCGAATATAGTAAATTTCCTTGAAACGGGAAAGCTTCTTTCCATGAATCAGCACGGGTTTAGGAAACATCGTTCATGTGAAACTCAGCTTGCCTGTTTCTCACATGACATCTTGCGAGCCATGGACGAAGGGCAACAGGCGGAGCGTGTTTTTCTCGACTTCAAAAAGGCATTCGACGCGGTGCCACACTGCAGACTGCTAACGAAGATACGAGCTTATGGAATAGGATCACAGATATGTGACTGGCTGGAAGACTTCCTAAGTAATAGAACGCAGTACATTGTTCATCAGAGATGAGTGTTTCGTCAGGCGTGCCCCAGGGGAGTGTGATAGGACCGCTATTATTTTCTATCTATATAAATGATCTGATGGACAGAGCAAGTTGTAATTTGCGGCTGTTTGCTGACGATGCTGTGGTGTATGGGAGGGTGTCGTCTGTAACTGACTGTAATAGCATACAGGATGACTTAGACAAAATTTCTAGTTGGTGCGAAGAAT
Organism: Locusta migratoria; assembly: GCA_026315105.1. NCBI lineage: Eukaryota > Metazoa > Arthropoda > Insecta > Orthoptera > Acrididae > Locusta > Locusta migratoria. The sequence goes on along the minus strand of CM048745.1, from coordinate 828,511,653 downwards.
GGCAATGTAGAAAAATATAAGGTGATGCGCATAATTAGAAAAAACAATCCTATAATGTTCGAATACAGCATTAGTAGTGAGCTTCTTGATGCTGTCGCGTCGTTCAAATATCTAGGCGTAACATTGCAGAGCGATATGAAATGAAACGAACATTTATGGACAGTTGTAAGGCAGACAGCCGACTTCGGTTTATTGGGAGAATTTTGGGAAGATGTACTTCACCTGTAAAGGAGACCGCGTATAAAACGCTTGTATTGCTCAAGTGTTTGGGACCCGCAGTAGATCAGTTTAAAGAAAGACATAGAGGCGGTTGAGAGGCGAGCAGCTAGATTTGTTACCGGTAGGTTCGACCAATGCGCGAGTGTCGCGGAAATGCTTCGGCAACTCAATTGAGGAGCGCTGGAGGAAAAACGACGTTCTTTTCGTGAATTTCTGTTAAGTTAATTTAGAAGGCCGGAATTTGAAGCTGAGTGTAGTACGATCTTGCTGCCGCCTACTTACATTTCGCGTGAAGATCACAAAGACAAGATAAGAGAAATTAGGGCTCGTACGAAGGCATATAGGCATTCTTTTTTTCCTCGTTCAATTTGGGAGTGGAATAGGAAAGGAAATGCCTAGTAGTGGTACAGTGTACCCTCCGCCACGCACCTTACGGTGAACTGCGGAGTATGTATGTAGATGTATCGAGCTGACCCTGTGCGAGACGTCCTGGCCGGCTAGCTGATGGAGACGTCGGCTACCTCTGGCGTCACCGGCCTTCCTGTTCGCCTTATTTCCCGTCTGTCCCTTTGAGCGACAAATGCGCTGTCGGCCGCTGGAGCCATCATCAGGCAGACGTGTGCTGTCAGGCTGTCCGCCGTCAAACTGCGCCTCACGACGGCAATTGTGTGAGCACGTCGTGCTGATGCGCCAGCCGGTTACTTAATTTACGTAAATTACTCGTATTTTTTCACGTTCCTTTTATTTCACTATTTTGTTACGAGTCTTGTTAGCAAGTTATTTCTCGTGAAACTAATTTCGAGCACCTGACGGCGGCGAAGGACTACGTCACCGAAACATTGTTCCTGCGTACTTCTGTCTGCTTGAAGCTACGGAGGTTATTTACTGCGTACTTCAGTACAGTAATGGCATAAGGTTGTAGCTCCGCTACACTGAGCTACCTACATCTACATATACGTGGGATACTCTGCAAATCACATTTAAGTGCCTGGCAGAGGGTTCATCGAACCACCTTTATACCATTTATCTCCCATTCCATTCTCGAATAGCGCGCGGGAAGAAAGAACACCTGAATCTCTCCCTTCGAGCTCGGATTTCTCATATTTTATTCTGATGATCATTTCTACCTATGTAAGTCGTAAGTAGTAAGTGGGAGTCAACAATATATTTTCGCATTCGGATGAGAATGTTGGCCATTAGAGTTTCGCAAATAGCCCACGCCGCAGCGATAAGCGTCGTTGTTGTAATGATTCCCATCCCAGATCCTGTATCATTTCCGTAACGCTGTCTCCGCTGTATCGTGACAATACGAAACGAGCTGCCCTTCTTTGGACTCTTTCGATGCCCTCCGTCAAACCCACCTGATGAGGATCCCACACTGGGCTGCAATACTCCAAAAATGGACGGACAAGCGCAGTGTATGCAATTTCTTTTGTAGTTCTGTTGCATGTTTTAAGGGTTCTGCCAGTAAAATGCAGTCTCTGGTTCGCCTTTCCCACGACATTATCTACGTGTTCTTTCCAATTTAAATCTGAAGTAATAGTAATTCCTAGGTATTTTGTGCAGTTTACGGCCTTCACATTTGATTGATTTATCTTGTAAACAAAGTTTAACGGATTTCTTTTCGTACTCATGTAGATGACTTCACACTTCTCATTATTTAGAGTCAATTGCCAATTTTTACACCATACTGATATCTTATTCAGATCGTTCTGCTGTTGGTTTTGATCTTCAGATGATTTTACTAGACGGTAAATGACGGCGTCATCTGCAAACAACCTAAGAGAGCTACTTAGATTTTCCCCTAAATAGTTTAGGCAAATAAGGAACAGCAGAGCACCAATAATACTACCCTGTGGAACGCCCGATATCACCTCTGTTTTAGTCGATGACTTACCATCGATTACTACGAACTGTGTCCTCTCTGACAAGAAATCCCCTGTCCAACGCAAATTTGGGGCGATGTACCACAACCACGCAATTTGATTAAAAGCCGTTTATGAGGTTCAATGTCAAATGCCTTCTGGAAATCAAGAAATAGGGAATCGATTTGCGAACCCTTGTCGATAGCATCATCACTTCGTGTGAAAAAAGTGCTAGTTGTGTTACGCGTGAACGACATTTTCTAAATCTGTGTTGACCTTTGGTCAATAGACCGTTCTGTTCGAGATAATTCACAATATTTGAATACAGGATATGTTCCAAAACCCTGCTGCAAATTGACGTCAATGAAATAGGCCTGCAGTTTAGTGGGTTACTCCTACTGCCTTTCTTGAATATAGGTGTGACCTGTGCAACTTTCCAATCTTTTGGTACAGATCCTTCTATGAGAGAGCGGTTTATAAGGATCTGTCGCTTCAGCATAATCAGATAGAAATATAATGGGTATACAATCCGCACCAGAGGACTTGTTCTTGATAGGTGATTTTAGTTGCTGCACTACTCCGATGATATCTACTTCTACGTTACTCATTACGGCCTCTGTTCGTAACTCGAAATCTGGAATATTGGTTTCGTCTTCTTTGGTGAATGAGTTTCTAAAAGCTATGTTTAGTAACTCTGCTTTAGTAGCACTGTCATCGGCAGGATCACCATTACCACCAAGACAGAGTACCTAGAGTCACGACACCACTTGTCCAGAAGTATAACAAAGAGAAAGTTTCTTAATTAAATAATTCTTCCTTTTGTAATGCGTTACCAACATCTGGTTTTAACGCTCGCTACCTACATCCGTCTTTCAGGTGGTTTTGTTTTGTTAGTAACACCCATCAATTCGGCGAGTGTACACTTGTTCATCAATTGCTCCTCACAGCGTCACAGCTCACTGACAATTTGAACGTAGCCGTCATTTTGACGGATGTTGCTAAGCTAGTGTTAAGCAAAACTAGGAATCGTTTGATGGGCCACATAGGTCGGCACAAATAAAATTAAAAAAGGAGAAGGAATTTATTTAAATTAAATCATATCTGAATAATCTGCCTCGGAAATATCCTAATAACAAAGAAAGTGTTTTATCACGTTGGTCTGAACAGTGACGAAGAATGTGTATATTGAATCAATAATACCGTAATGATGTTAAGGTTTTCTCGTCGTGGTGTTGTCATCTTGGAGAACCGGGTTTTCTGCCAGTAATCCGCTTGGTACTAGCACGATATTTTGGTCGCGTTACTCGCGATCTTCGTCAGGTGCTTCCTGAAGATGAATCCAGTGTGAAACGGATCCAGTATTCAAGCCTGTGTTTTGCGGCTAGGCAATCCGCGACGCCCGCCCCGCCAATAGCCACAATCTTACTATTTATTAGGTATGGCTGTTTGTTGACGTCAAATATTAGTTTAAATTTAGGAAGTCCTTTCTGAGAGCATTTGTCTGGAGTATAGCATTGAATAGGAGTGAAACGTGGATGATAAGGAGTTCATGCAAAAAGATAATAGAAGCTTTCGAAATGTGGTGCTACAGAAGAATGATGCAGATTAGATGACTAGATCACGTCACTACTGAAGAGATGCTTAACAGAATTGGCGCCGCGGTGCAGTAGCCGAGCAGTCTAAAGCGTCTCGCTGCGGAACGCGCGGTTGCTCGCCGTGGAGGTTCGAGTCCTCCCTGGGCATGGGTGTGTATGTTTGTTTTAAAAAATGTTTGTAATTCTATCGGACCAAACTGCGTGGTCATCAGTCCGTAGCTTACAAACTACTTAAACCTAGATAAACTAACCTAAGGACAAACACACACACCCATGCCCCAGGGAGGACTCGAACCTCCACGGCGAGCAACCGCGCGCTCCGCAGCGAGACGCTTTAGACCGCTCGGCTACCCCACCGCGGCTGTGTATGTCCTTAGGTTAGTTTACCTAGGTTTAAGTAGTTTGTAAGCTACGGACTGATAACCACGGCCGGCCGCGGTGGCCGAGGAGACTGAGGCGCTCCAGTCACGGTCTGCACGGCCACTACGGTCGGGGGTTCGAATCCCCCCTCGGGCATGGATATTTGTGCCGTCCTTAGTTGTAAGTAGTTCATAAGTAGTTTGTAAGTTTAGGGACTGATGACCCCGTAGTTAAGTCCCATAGACTCTACAAACATTTGAACATTTTTGATAACCACGCAGTTTGGTCCGATAGATTTACAAACATATGAACAGAATTGGGGAGAAAAGGAGTTGCTGGCATATACTGACTAAGAGAAGTTATACATTGGTGCGACCCATTCTGGGACATCAAGGAATCGTGAGCTTAGCATTCTCAGATGAAGAGACTTGCACAGGACAGGGTAGCGTGGAGAACTGCATCAAACCAGCCCGCGTAGTGATGACCACAACAACGGCTATCGCAAATTGAGGAAGCGGCCAGGGGACAGAATTCGTAGGGGGTGTGTGTGTGTGGGGGGGGGGGGGGGAGGGAGGAGGGGAGAGAAGAGTAAAGCACATGCAAGAATTCGTATAGAAGAAAGTTAGTATTAATAAAGCCATGGCTGAAGGCCGAAATAACGATCGTTACGAAAGCACGTGGTGGTCATACAAGACAGGAAAGACGGAATCAAACAGGAAAATCTAAGAAATATTTAGCATACTCGCGGATACAGAAACGACGCGATAAGTCAGTTAGAAACAGCAAGGAAATTCAGAGACGCTACGTTTACACAAAGGCTGAAGGCCACATACGTGTATTCTAACTTGAGCAAAACAGGACACACAGTCAACACTGCTATGAAAATGCAATTAATAAATTTCCACTGAATTTACTCGAGTTCTCTAAATTAAGAACATTTCGCCTTTCATAGCGAAAGAATTACTCAAGAGAACTGTCACTGAAAAACCAAAACTGTCTGATCACAAAGAAAGTAAAGTCCTAACAGTATGCCATCCCCTCAGCATGATTCGGCGGAGTACTTACTTCCACAATCGTCGAAGCCAGAAGGAAGAGTGAAGACTGAAGCTCTAAGCCTAAGGCCTCGGAAAAACCTCCCCCTACCATACACCGGTTGTAGAGCGCGCTAAAAGCGACACAGTGCGTTCAGAGACTAGTGTTTACCAACCCTTGCTACCTCGCCAAGACATTTCCGTCTACAATTGCTCCCAGAGAGGTCTTCTGTCACGTATTTCGTCCAAGATTAAATTGGTACGACGCTAAGAACACGGCCACCTCGTCATCTTGCCAAGAAAGCTTGTCTCTGGCCAACCAGCAGATGCCAGTGCAGATGACAAACGAAGCCATGCGTTCTTAACTACAGCAAAACGTGGCCTAAAGCGGGAGGCGGCAACTGTAAGCCATTGCGCGGCAGTCAGTCAATATTAAAAGCAACGTTCCACATTCGTATGAACACACAAGTTCAATCACAAGGGTGGAAACATCTACAAATATGGGGCATACATACATAAACATGGGGCATTGATCATTGATAAAAATAATAAAATAATTAACACACAGATAGATAACATTAATGGTGCAGAAACACTTTATGTTAATGAACAAATCAAAATTGAACACTACCACACAACCAGTGGACGTGTTTCATGGTTGTTTACAAAATAAATAACAGTTACAAATGAATTACTTTATCAAAACAAAGCACTAATTATCTTGTCAGATGGTTAGAGTCGGTGGACTAAGCACATCGACACGGATAAATATTTGTGTATTTGAAACATGATAGTAGACATTGTCCATTGGCGCAATCTTTAGTGAACAGGAATCTTGCCACAGTAATCTATGATTGTCTGAGTAGTGTGTACGTAAGAGGATTTTATCTGCAGCTTTCTGTTCAACTACATATAATTGGCACTAAATTGAAATAATGAATGAAAGTTTTCATCAGAATTATTTGTTGTACTTGTAGAATCATGACTGAAGAAGATATTGGAATTTGACGACGTTGGAGGCTGCAGATATTGCAAACACGTATACCAAGTTCTTCTGTGCAACTGGATTATTAGAGCTGTCACGGTTATTACTTGACATATTGACAGTAGTTTTGTAACTTTTATGAAGAAACAGGCATCGTGCGCGCTTTAAAATGTCTCTGATGACACAGCTTACTTTCAGTTATTATGATATTGAAAAATACAATCATTTCATTGTGTTTCTCATATCTATAAAACATATGAAAACATCGATGACGAGTGGTTGACTTTTATTACTTTATTTTTTATGGTCGGCCAACCACAGCTATCGGCTTCTTTGTTGTAATCTGTCTTCGAGTGATCGTCTCTTTTCGTTTTTTATTATTTTTATGGACTCTGTGGGATTCCCCTCCCACTTTACAAATTAAGTCTGGGCCCATTTCTTTCACGTCCACAGTATTATTTTGACACTTTGTAATGGAATGAGGGACTGATGACCATTGTAGTTTTGTTCCCCTTGAACATCCAACCAACAACAACAACAAGAAAACATCGATGTATCATTTTTCAGAGTGATGTTTCTTGAACATAGATGATCTCATCAGCGATTTTGCATCTTAGCTATAAGCCAAAAGAATTTTATGGAACCTGATTGCGAGTGCAGTAGCTTAGGATCAAATATCAGTAGCCGGCCGCGGTGGCCGAGGGGACTGAGGCGCTCCAGTCACGGTCTGTACGCCCATTACGGTCGGGGGTTCGAATCCCCCCTCGGGCATGGTTATTTGTGCCGTCATTAGTGTTAGCTAGTTCATAAGTAGTTTGTAAGCTTAGGGACTAATGACCCCGTAGTTAAGTCCCATAAGTTCTACAAACATTTTTGAAATATCAGAAACCACTGTTGATCATCAGGACAACGTAGCAAATTTACTGACGACCTAGCCAGTGCAAATACAAGCGGCCGTTATATGTGGGCCCGCACTGTTTCTCAGTAGCGTCACGAACTATGGCGGTCTATTGTGTACGGCCTGAGCCCACGAGACCAGCGTCCATTCAATAACGGCGCGCAGGGTTTTGTGCGCCGGACGGCAGTGCATTGATTATCGACTATTGCGGTTATCCCGACAAAGCGTGCGATCCCGCTTTATAGATATTTATTACGGAATGATGGCAGCCCTGGGCACAGTGGCGGCATTAGCGCTTCCACGCGGCTTTGTCCGTCGTGCGCCACCGTCCCTCTACACCGCAGGGAAAGCCGTCCGCCAGCAGAAGCTTCGCCCAGCACCCGGCCGACGCAGTAATCATTTCGGACCAAAGCGTCTCAGATTAACAGCAGAATCAAGTGTGTGCGGCCCACATAATTAAATGTCAGTGGATTGGTTCCTGCCACAGCACTTCTGCTACCTCCATAGTGAATTATTTCGAAACGTTTGTCAAGAATGTTCATGAACTATGTGCTCTCTTTCTCATTACTAACTCTGCCAACCTGGTACCGTTATCCACCTTGTAAGGCGCGATATCTGGGGATATGTTAGTATTATTCTTTCTATTCCGTAGTGCAATAAAGCGGCTGGGGTAGATGAAATTAAGTCGGAATTCATCAAATGCAGTGGAATGTCAGGTCTCAAATGGTTGCGTAGGATAACCGGAATGGCATGGGAATCCGGACTGGTTCCGTCTGATTTGACGAAAGTAGTAATCACACAAAGTTTTAAGTATGAAAACAGAAAATAAATAACTACAATCTCCTTAATTAGCGTTGCAGAAAAAATATTCTCATTTAACAAATGAAAAACTTTCAGCCCTTACTTTTGGACTTTGAATTAACATTTACGTGCGGCTCCGTAGCACAGTGGTAGAGTGCCAGACTACAAATCCAAAGGTCCCGGGTTCGATCCCCGCTAGGTCCTAGGATTTTTATCTGTCACTTTCCACTTCTTTCACTTCTGGCAGTGTTGCTGATGTGAAAAATACCGAGTAGCACCGTGGTTCGGAACCCACGTTAAACTGTAGGTCCCCCTATAACTGGCTGGGTAAGTCAGTTCGAAGGTCGGAGGAAGGCAACGGCATACCACCTCCAAATAGGACCATGCCTAGTAAAGCACTGTGTTGTTCAAACCAATCTTCGGATTGTTGACTGCTTTACCCTTCGAGAATACATTATTCTCCTCTTCAGATCCTCATAAGTATCCGTGCAGTAATGCAAAACTTGCCTTCAATTATAGGAGTGTATTGCATAACAACCTCTCACACCAAGATGTAGACGACAGCTAGCAATACATATAATGGAAGGCTAGTTTTGCTTTACTGCACGAATAATAATAAGGCTCTGAAGAAGACAATAATGTATTCTCGAAACTAGTAATTAAAAGTCAACAAATTAGGGCTGAAGGTTTTTCATTTGTTAAATTAATATAACGCCGTCGTCATCAACCTTCTAACCAAGATGGATACACAAAGAAAATCTTCTCAGGTATTGTTCAAAGGAGACTGCGAGCATTAGTAGAAGACAAGTAGGATGAAAATCAATGCAGGTTTAAAACTATTAGGGGCTGTCAGATCCAGATCTTTAACTCTCGGCACATAATGGAGAAGCGCTACGAGGGGAAACGGGAATTTTATCTTCTTGAGAGAAAAGCATTCTTCAGCTAGCAACTCTACAGTATTAATATGTATTCTCGGCCGTTTCCGGTACTGACTACCATCGACACTGTACATTCATTTTTATGCAAATACATTCTTGTCAAATGCGGTCTCATTAATTTCACGAGAATGTACGAGTATTTTTGGATCAATTAATGTACATTGTATAAACTCCTGTTGATGACAAACCGATAGAAAATAAACAATTAAATTGTAAAACTGTTGGCACAACGTTGCTTATTTTCTAAATACTTAATGGCTGTGGATACACACTTACAAAACTTAATTGTACCTTTCTTTTGTTGATGTAGAAAAGGCTTATGATCGCCTTTCTAGGAGGAAGCAACTATCAGTCAATTCTACAGGATTACGGAATAGAAGGCAATTGAAGGTCTTTACGTATATTATCAGCCAACAGTTGGAGGTTATGGTAAACTGTCTTCATAGTTCAATGTAGTTTCAAAGGTAGGAAAAGGCGGTATTTTGTCGCCAGTGTTCTTCATATTGTCGCGTTGAAATGGAAGCAGGCTTGACATACACGCTGCAGTAACTCCCTCTCGGGTAGAGTGCTCTGCTATTTATACACGGACAGAATGTACCAGAAATTAGAAGAATAGTTAATGTAAGAAACATGTAGAAATTTCAAGCGAACATAAAAAACATGTAGAATATTCTGGAAATTATAATTTCAAAGAAATAAAATTTTGCCAGTGGACGGGATTGAACCAACGACCTCCCGCCCCGCATTTTTTTTTTTTTTTTTTTTCATCAGGTAGAACTTTGGTTCGCGGTCGTTCAATTCGTTCGTGGTTGTTGGTTGAATGGTTGACTCAGCTTTTTTATCAATCGGTGATGCTATCCATTGCGCCACGCTGTCAGTTTGTTAGCTTGGAGTCTCGCGGCATTGCTCCCTCTCCTGAAAATACAGCGACCTGCTGTTAGGTTCCCTGTGGAGCTTGCTGCACTTTCCTGGATCTTGATCTTGTCGTGGGTCCTCTGTATGGCAGTTCTGGAGAATCCTTCCCTTCTGCACGATTACCGACGACAGACGTTCCTGTACTGGCTTCATCAGTATCATTAGCATCCTTAGAGTCCTTGAACAAAAAGCCATTTTCGCCTATCTGCTCTTCAGGATCGTAGTAAGGCTTCATGCGGAGGACGTCAACAATGTCTCTTCGTTTTTGTCGTTTCGACGACGGCTCATAATCCTCACCTTCGTATGTGACATCTCACAGGCGGCGTATGACACGATACGGACCAAAGTATCGTCTCAATAACTTTTCTGATAGTCCAACTTTCCGTACAGGGGTAAAAATCTATACCAGATCTTCTGGGCTGAACACAACAGGTCGGTGCTTGTCGTTATACCGCTGACGGTCCTTTTCCCGGGCGTCCACTGTCCGTATGCGAGCCAGCTGTCTTGCTTCTTCGACCCTGGTAATAAGCTGTTTCACATAGTCATTCTGAGTGTCGTCTGGCTGGAAAGGGAACAGCGTATCTATCGACGTCTCAGCTTCACGGCCATGGAGCAGGAAAAACGGCGTGAAGACTGTGGTGTCTTGTCTTGCGGTATTATAAGCAAATGTCACGACTGGCAGTACTGTATCCCAATCCTTCTACTCAACATCGACGTACATCGACAGCATATCTGCTAACGTCTTGTTAAAACGTTCCGTAAGACCAATGTCGCAACGTGACATTACCTCTGATACTAGATTTTACTGGAATACTTTTCCGCGATCAGATATCACACGTGGTGCACCATGCTTCACAATAATGTCTTCTACAAGGAATTTTTCGATCTCTGGAGTTTCTGCAGTCGGAACAGATTTCGTGACAGCGTAGCGTGTGAGATAGTCAGTATAGGCTATTATCCATCGGTTACCGGTTGCCGACTATAGATCGGTGGAATGGAGCTGCTGCAGATGGAATCGGTACAAGATGCCCTGGAGGTAATTGCGGCACATGCTTCCGTCGCTGGCACTCTTTACAGTGACATAGTGCTTGACACATCGGTAGAGACCTTTCCAGTAATACCTGCGTCCGATTCTGTCTAGGGTCTTCACAAATCCCAGATGACCGGATATTGGAGCATCGTGGAAAAACTTGAGAATAGCTGGCTGGAGGTGAGCTGGAATGACCAGTAGCCATTTGGTGCCCAGTGGATCGTAGTTGCTCTTATACAATGTCCCGTTCATAAGTTGGAATTCTCCATTGGTCAGTTCTCCTTTCTCCAAGGCCTCTATGGTTTTTGATAGTGATAGACCTTCCCGCTGTTCTGCTGTAACATCACCTAATTCAGTGAGGGCTGAAATTTCATTCCTACTCTTGTGTTCCACTAATGGATTTCTCGAAAGGCAGTCGGCATCCTTGTGTTTGCGCCCGTTCTTGAATACCACTGTAACGTCGTACTCTTGGATTCTTAGTGCCCATCTTGGTAGTCGACCTGATGGATCCTTCAAGCTAGTCAGCCAACACAAAGAATGGTGGTCTGTCACGACAGTTTGCCGAATAAATACGGCCGGAACTTGATGGCTCAGATAACTGCGGGACATTCTTTCTCAGTTCTAGAGTAGTTCATCTCGGGCTTTGAGAGTGCTCTTGATGCGTAGGTTATCACCTTTTCAGCACCTTCCTGAACTTGTGCAAGCACTGCACCAATCCCATAACATTTGCGTCTGTCTGAAGTTCAGTTTCCGCATTCTCGTCGTACAAGGCTAGAACTGTTGCGGAAGTTAGAGCCTTCTTAAGTGCCCCGAAAGCGCTTTCTCTTGTCTCGTCCCAGTAAAACTTGGCGTCTCCCTGCAGAAGTTCTAGCAATGGATGTGCCTTATTAGAAAATCCTTTTATGAAACGTCGGTAGTATGAGCACAGTCCGAGAAAACTTCTCACATCACGAATGTGCTGAGCAGTTGCAAATTATGTGATTGCCCTTACTTTATCTGGATCAGGACGGACACCATCTTCGTTGACCAGGTGCCCCTGGATTTGAATCTCCTTGGCGACTAGAGGCACTTCTTTGGATTGAGGCGGAGTCCTGTAGTCTGAACACACTTCAATACAGTTGATAGGCGACTCAGATGTTCTTCAAATGTTTTCGATAAAACGACAATGTCATCCAAATAGCAAAGACACGTCGTCCACTTAAGGTGTCGAAACAAGTTGTCCATCATGCGTTCGAATGTGCCGGAGCATTACATAATCCACATGGCATTACTTTGAATTCATAGAGGCCGTCAGGTGTAATAAAAGCCGTCTTCTCCCTGTCAGCTTCGTCAACATCGATTTGCCAGTACCCTGTCTGCATGTCCATAGTTGAGAAGTATGTAGCTCCTTTCAAGCAGTGTAAGGTGTCGTCAATACGCGGCAATGGGTAGACATCTTCCTTTGTGATTCTGTTCAGCCGCCGATAGTCGACACAGAACCGCCACGTGCCATCCTTCTTCTTTACGACGACCACTGGAGACGACCAAGGACTCTCCGAAGGTTGAATACTGTCATCGTGCAACATATTCTCCACTTTCTCCCGAATTATCCGTCTTTCAGCTGGCGACACTTGATGAACTCTTCTGTCGTAGCGACGTCTTTTATCAGAAGGGATTGGACATGTCTTCTGCTATACCCTTCATCAGGTGCGTGATTTTGTTGGCCTCAGTAATATTCCAATCGACTATTTTACACAGGGCCAAAACATTGTGTATGTATGACTGTGTCGGCTCACCTTGTCGTTGGGCGCGGTTTTTCAGTCGTTCTTCCGCCGAGAGGATTTGTCGCTGGCGGTCACCAAACGTCTTCTTGTGTTCCATCTGGAACGTTTCCCAGTCAAGCAACTTCTCTTCGTTGTTTTCGAACCATTACCGGGCTGTTCCGAACAGGTAGAAATAAACGTTGGCCAAGCACATTGTATGATCCCACCTGTTGTAATGGCGACTCGGTCGAATCCTTTTTGCCATTTGTTGGGGTCCTGTCAAGCGCATCCAGAGAACACCGACGGGTGACTGATGTGTAACTGGCTTACCGCTGGTTTCATGTCCATGTTCATGTTCATGTTCTTCTGATAATAAGGACTTTCGGAAGGATGTACTCGGTATATCCCTTGTATTCCGATTCTAGTCCGTGTAAGCGACGGTTTTTACGTTGCAGCTGTTGCAAAGGATACCCGGCGCTTCCACCTAACAATGTAGCGTTGAAATGGAAGCAGGCTTGACTTCGAAGGCTGGGTTGTCAACTGAACACAGCACTTGTACTGAAAGCAGTTTTATTGCGAAAACATACACGCAGCACTAACTCCCTCTCGGGCAGAGTGCTCTGCTATTTACACCCAGACAGAATGTACCAGAAATTAGAAGAAAAGTTAACATAAGAAACATGTGGAAATTTTAAGTTAACACAAGAAACATGTAGATTATTCTGGAAATGATAATGAGAAAGAAATATATTTTTGCCAGTGGACGGTATTGAACCGACAACCTTCAGCACGGCAATCGATGATGCTATTCATTGCGCCACGCCGTCAGTTGGTTAATTTCGACTCTCGCGGCAATTTTATTTATGGATCATATGTTGGAACGACAGACTGTGCAGGGTGAGACTAAACTGGATGAAAACAGTCTCAAATATTCGGACGACTTTTTTGCGATGGAAGATTCCACTGAAACGTTCGAGCTAGAGCATAAATCTAAGCGTAATGATACAAATATCAGCATCTCCAAAACAAAATTAATGCCTATGGGAAAGAGATTTAAACAGATTTAGTACCAAATAGGAGGAAAAAAGTTAGAACAAGTCGACAGTTTCAAGTACTTAAGAAGTATTTTCTCACAGCGTGGCAACATAGTAAGAAAAAAAACTTGAATCAAGATGCACCAAAGTTTATGAAGTTTGCGCACAGCTACGATCTGTTCTAATCCGCAAGAAGGAAATCAGTACTAAGTCTAAGTTAGCAGTGCCCCGTTCAATCTTTCGACCTACTTTGTTATATGAGTAGAAGTTGGGTAACCTTATTAATAAGGTGGGGTTACAGGTACGAAAGTAGCAAGGTGATTGCAGGTACTACTAAATTAGATCAATGACAGAAGGGTGTCGAACATGAAGAAATCAAAGAAAAACTGCGATTTAACATCATAGATGAAGCAGTTAGTGCGAATAAGTTTACAAAGAGAGGGTATTATATGTGGATCAGCGATTTCGGTCAAATTTTACATGGAAGTTCTATATTTAATAAAAAGAGTCACGTGTTTCGGATTTTTTCTAGACAGTAGTTTCTGAAAAAGTGGTTAAAAAACCACGTATACAATGCTACACATAGAAAGCTCATCAAAATACGAACATTTCTAACATACATGGGATCAAAAGTTAATGATGTCGAGTAATTAACGGTTTTGTATTTTCGTGCCGTAGATTGGGCAGAGTTACTGGCTCTCAACGTAGCATGATTACTTAGCGGACGATACTTTTTTCCCTTTTGAAACACGTCTCTATTCTGCTATCTTGTTTACGTACAGCAACTTTGGAGTGGCCGGGCGCGCTAAAGTGCCTTCTGCGTTGCGCGCGGTTGCTGGCTGTCGGAGGTTCGAGTCCTCCCTGGAAAAGGGCTGTGTGTGTTGTCCTTAGCATAAGTTAGTTTAAGTAGTTTGTAAGCCTATGAACTGATAACCGCAGCAGATCAGTCCCTTAGATTTACAAACATCTGAACATTTGGTTACGTACGCATCCACCATACGAACACCATGGATTGTCCATGTTACAATCTGCTTATCTCCAACGTCATGTACTCACAAATACACAGAGCACTCTTTCATCGCGACTGAAGCGTGCAACGTAAAGACGGAGATGGACAACCGGCATACGTCGTCTTTTGCTAGAATTTGCGTTCGTATTGAAGTATGTATTTCCTGCGGTTTTTTCATACTATTGTCCTCCTACCGAAACTGTGACACTAACAAATTTCCTGTACAAAGTTCTCTCCAGTGTGATATTCAAACATATGCTTTTATCTTTAAACCAGATGGTAACTGCCATACGTCAAAAACCAATTTGTCATACATAAAGTAGTAACGAAATTCCCGGAGTAATTCGTACTTCGGCGTTTGGTATGTCTAAAAGTGTCAAAATTCCCATGACGTGCGGAGATGGGTTAAGAAAAGGAAAACCTACCTTTATAACTTTTGTAGATTTGGAGAAATCTTCTAACAATTTCGAAGATATCAAGGATAAAAGATAGAACAAAATATCAGATACAAATTTTATATTAACTATACTCCAATTATCACAGTCAAAGGGCAGGAAAGGAACGTAGTAGTTGGAAGGGTAGGCTTTCCCCAATGCTATTCTGTCTGTACAATGAGTAAGCTGTGAAAGAAAGTAAGGAGATACTTGAGAATCGAATTAAAATTCACGGAGAAGAAATAAAAACCTTGCGGTATACCGATGACATTGTAATTATTTCGAAGTTGGTAAAAGACCCGCTTCCGCCGGAGGTTCGAGTCATCCCTCGCACATGGCTGTGTGTGTGTGTTGTCCTTAGGATAAGTTAATGTAAGTATTTTGTAATTCTAGGGACCGATGACCGAAGTAGTATGGTCCAGTAAGTCTACAAACATTTGAACATATTTTACAAAGGACAAGGAAGCATAAATAAATGGAATGGACAATGTTCTGAAGGGAGGACATGAGATAAACATTGTCAGGGAAAACATGTTCAATGGATCGCAGTCGATATTAAACGAAACAATAAAAGTGGTAAATAAGTATTGTTATTCTGGTGTTAATATAACTTCTAATGGCCAAAGTGGTGAAGATATGTAATGCAGAATGACAATAGGGAGAAAAGTATTTCTTAACCACAATTCTATTAACATCGGCTATTTATTTAAATGTTAGAATGTCCTTCCTCAAAGCTTTTGTGTGGAGTGTAGCCTTGTACGGAAGTCAAAAGGTTGACCCCTGTGATAGACCTTCCCGCTGTTCTGCTGTAACATCACCTAATTCAGTGAGGGCTGAAATTTCATTCCTACTCTTGTGTTCCACTAATGGATTTCTCGAAAGGCAGTCGGCATCCTTGTGTTTGCACCCGTTCTTGAATACCACTGTAACGTCGTACTCTTGGATTCTTAGTGCCCATCTTGGTAGTCGACCTGATGGATCCTTCAAGCTAGTCAGCCAACACAAAGAATGGTGGTCTGTCACGACGGTGAATGGTTTGCCGAATAAATACGGCCGGAACTTGATGCCTCAGATAACTGCGGGACATTCTTTCTCAGTTCTAGAGTAGTTCATGTCGGGCTTTGAGAGTAATCTTGATGCGTAGGTTATCACCTTTTCAGCACCTTCCAGAACTTGTCAAGCACTGCACCAATCCCATAACATTTGCGTCTGTCTGAAGTTCAGTTTCCGCATTCTCGTCGTACAAGGCTAGAACTGGTGCGGTAGTTAGAGCCTTCTTAAGTGACCCGAAAGCGCTTTCTCTTGTCTCGTCCCAGTAAAACTTGGCGTCTCCCTGCAGAAGTTCTAGCAATGGATGTGCCTTATTAGAAAATCCTTTTATGAAACGTCGGTAGTATGAGCACAGTCCGAGAAAACTTCTCACATCTCGAATGTGCTGAGCAGTTGCAAATTATGTGATTGCCCTTACTTTATCTGGATCAGGACGGACACCATCTTCGTTGACCAGGTGCCCCTGGATTTGAATCTCCTTGGCGACTAGAGGCACTTCTTTGGATTGAGGCGGAGTCCTGTAGTCTGAACACACTTCAATACAGTTGACAGGCGACAGGCGACAGGTTGACCCCTGTACGGTAAATATTTCAGTCATGAGAAAAATAGAAGCTTTTGAAATCCGGTGCTACAGAAGAATGTTGAAGATCATATGGGTTGACTGAGTAACTAATTTCGAGGGGGTGGGGTATAGCACAAAACTGGCGAGAAAAGAAATTTCTGGCACATCCTGACTAAAAGAAGGGAGCGATTGGTAGGACATGTTTTGATACATCAGGGGATCTTGAATTTTCTACTGGAGAGAAGTGTGTGGAGTAAAAGTCGCAGCGGGAGACCAAGAGAAGAACGCAATAAGCAGGTTCATATGGATGAGGAATGACGTTCTTATTCATAGGTGTAGAACAGCGTGGAGAGCTGCCTCAAACCAGTTTTTGGACTGAGCAATGGTAACAACAAGCTTGCCCACGAAAAGCAAAGGTCCCAGGTTCGAATCCCGGTTCCGGCACACAATTTTAATCTGCCAGTAAGTTTCATATCAGCGCACACTCAGCTCCAGAGTGAAAGTTTCATTCTGGGAAAACGCAGGGAAACTTTATTTTCTTGACACACATCAATGATAAAAAATTTCAAGCGTTAATTGTAAGCATTAATCTTAGGCATTAATGACATTGCAAATTTTTGTCATATAATTAAAAGGTGGCCGCTCTGCTGCTTTGAAATTCTTGTAATTGGAGGTACAGTTCACAAGAAACTACATGAGAAAGATCTCCTTTTCAGACTATAGAAATGTTCCCACATACCCATTTGCTAGACACATGTTAAAAATAAAAATACATATTAGAAGATGACAGAATCATAAGATCTCCAAACAATTTATTCAGATCCAGACTTAGCCACTCTCCTCTCATTTGATGTGGAATACGTGTAAACTAGTATCCCAGAAACAGATACAATAAATGTTATACAAAGGAATCTACAGACCCACAAAACCCTTCCACAGGAATAGATAACAGAAATAATAAAACTTCGAGAACTAATAAAAGAACTATTTCCAGATCAACAATTAATTTTATTTACAAAGTGAAGATTGCCAATGGGCTCCACAATATCAGGAACTGTAGCAACTATCTTTATGAACCATTTAGCGCAGGTCATATTTAACAGCCGACCGCGGTGGCCGAGTGGTCTGCGGCGCGCCATTCACGGTCTGCACAGCCACTACGGTCGGCGGTTCGAATCCCCCCTCGGGCATGGATATTTGTGCTGTCCATAGTTTTAGCTAGTTCATAAGTAGTTTGTAAGTTTAGGGACTGATGACCCCGTAGTTAAATCCCATAAGCTGTACAAACATTTGAGCATTTTTCATATTTAACAAAAACAGGTACAAGATCCTACACTGGGTCAATCACAATAGAAAAAGAACAAAACAGCCAGTTAAATTTCTTAGTCACCATAAAGACTCAAATCAACCGTCATAAATTTGATATATACAGAAAACCAATAACAGCATACACAGTTATACACCAGACATACAACACCTAGACGCACAGAACCATACAGCACTTGGATACTTGCCCCACAGATTAAACACCGTCCCACAAGACATGGACAACTACCATAAACGAATACCATTACTAATAGTCACAAACAATGGATACAAAGAAAGCCTATGAACAAAGCTGAACAATAAAATTAAAACTCATACAATCATATCAGTACCACCACCACAAGGGCAGAATACCACAGAAACACACCGGACACAAATGGTACAACTACACAAAGTGGAAAAGTGAAAAAAAGGAGAGATGGTATACAGCCATATACAACCGGAAATACACACATAGGATATCCAACATTTTCAAAAAATAAAGCATAATAGCTCACCTAACTAGCATCAAATATAGTTTTCAAAAACAATCCATATAGAAAACAACGAATATAGCAACTTGATTGCAGCACAGGTGACGGAAGATACAGTGGTAGAACTAAAAGAACATTGGACACCAGATATAAAGAACATGAAAGAGTCCGGAAGTATAAAACAAGTCACTCATCCTTTGCAGAAGACTTATACCAAACCAACATAAAACCACCATCAGAGAGACAGAAATGGAAATCATAGGAATAAATAAGAATAAATAACAAGGGAAACCTTCTCACCCTTCAAGAAAAGTACCGAGGTAAAAAAAAAAAAAAAAAAAAAAAAAAAAAAAAAAAAAAAAAAAAAAAAAAAACACCACAGAAATAAACATAAGTGACGAAACCAATGTTCAAATGTTTGTTAAGCTTATGGGACTTGACTACGGAGTCATCAGTCCCAAAACTTACAAACTACTTATCAACTACCTTATTCTAAAGACGGCACAAATATCCATGCCCAAGTAGGGATTCGAACCCCCAACCGTAGTGGCCGTGCAGACCGTGACTGAAGCGCGTCAGTTCCCGCGGCCACCGCGGCCGGCGTGACGAAACCAATCTAGCAACTCACACGCTCATCAATCTTACTGATCACCTATTGATCACCTTATATAACAATAAACACGAATATATAACTACCCCCACCACTCTTAAAGCCAACGCCCCTCCCCCCCCTCACAAACCCTCAAACCACTAACCCGACCCCTCCCATACCCTCACCACATCCCAACCATCGCTTCATTTACATATCTGAAAAACACCTCAGAGACCCTATTCTCTACATTAAAAAATACGAATGCACACACATACATAAAACACACAATTAAAAAAGACGTTGGCAACGCACTGTAATCAGTTGAAGAGACATGACAACACACAAACATTATGGTGAAGTGATACACAAAGCGAAAGGCATTCCACTAATAAAATGGTGACGTACAAACTCCACACAGTTTAAAATAAGTGGTAACAAAAGGAACGAAAAAAAAAAAACGATATATAGACGTATACAATAAAAAAAAGCACGCCACAACCAGGCCAAGTCCAACCAACAAGATCGAAAAAACAGCAGTGGGGTGTAAAGAAGAGGCAATAATACCTTGAGTAGACTATACATCACATAACGTGCACAAAGAGTTAAAAAACTATTTTTAATCTATTAAATACCAAACGAATTTGGCCGAGGAGACTGAGGCGCTCCAGTCACGGTCTGCACGGCCACTACGGTCGGGGGTTCGAATCCCCCTCGGGCATGGATATTTGTGCCGTCCTAGTTCGTAAGTAGTTCATAAGTAGTTTGTAAGTTTAGGGACTGATGACCCCGTAGTTAAGTCCCATAGACTATACAAACATTTGAACTTTGAACCAAACGAATTGTACAAACCTGAGTATCACTCACAGAACCAGAGAATATGCTTTTAAAACAAAAAGCGAAACGCGTCAGGCATAAAATAATAGTCTTAATTGCAGCCAGCACAAGACGGAAAATCTCTAGTAGTTAACAAGAAACTGAATTTCATTATATTTTAAAATTACAAGACGAAGCACTACTGAGGCTACGTTTATTCTCTGACGATACCATTATGGCTGCACTGCATCAAGACATGGAAATAACAGATCTGAAGATGGCCGTAATTCACCGAAATCGCTGGTCTAATGACTAAAAATTGGAATCATTGAAATTAGTAAAGAAAATCAATTTATACTAAACGGATCACTATTATATTTGCGACTATGTCGTAATTTGTAATATTACAGATACTAAAAGCATTAATACATCAATCCGATGTTGCAGCTAACAAACAAGATTTAGCTTGGAGACTATTTCCATTACTTTCACCGATATAAAGGACCATCTACATTAATGCATCTACTTATTCATCTACATTGTCCACTAAGTATAAGAAGACTAAATAACCACGTTCTTAATCGCAGACCGTTTGGATATAGAGGGATGGCGGAAGCGAGAAAAAGTTTCGTAAAGATTTGAAGTTATATGTAATGTCGTTAAGTGTTAGTATTTTCGAGTAATGGATGAGAAAAATTGACTGCCGTCAGCTTGATTTTACATAGTTTGTGATTGATAAAAGTTGTCTTAACGTGTTAAACTTAATCTGTAGATAGGGTCGCCATATGAAACCTATTAACAAGTATGTACTTCGCTACAGGCACGAGTACTTGAAACTTACAGCCGAGATTTCCAAACTTGACAGTCAGTACTGATAAACCTACACGGTTTCTTTACGAAAATGCCAGAAAAGCAAGTCTGATGATAGCCCTCGGTACAACACTGATGTACTTTGGACGGCAACAGTGCATTGCGTTTCACCACAATAAATTATACTAGAGCCCTGACTCGATAGAAACGCTAAGGAATGAAACATCAAATACATAGGTGGAAATGAGGTTAAATTATGAGGTAGACGAAGATTAAAATTTAAATAGAACAATTATCGCGTTCAGAATCAAACATGAAAGCATGAAATCTTGAATTGTTGGAGCCTGTTTACGGTATCATTTAAATAAAGAATGTGTGAGGAAAAGAGAGTATTACGAATGTAACACATTCACACATTTGAACTTGACGAACAGAAGGAACTAAACACAGCACCCTACAATATACATTCAAGGAAACAAGTCTCTACCGACCGAGTAGCTGTTACTAACGAATTTAACTCTGGCATACCGAGAACGAATTTATGAATCACACTTGAAACGAAATAAAAGATTAATATTTAATCTGCCAGGAAGTTTCATATCAGCGCACACTCCGCTGCAGTGTGAGAGTTTCATTCTGGAAATATCCCTTAGGCTGTTGTCTCTCTTCCAAGAGTCATATTCCAGCAAGGTTCGCTTGAGAACTTCTATGAAGTTAGGAAAGTAGGGGGTAACGTACTGGCAGACGGACGGACCTTGAAGCGTGCCGGGATAGCTCAATGGTATAGCGCTTACCCGCGAAAGGCAACGGTCCCAGGTTTGAATCCCGGTTCCGGCACATAATTTTAATCTGCCAGGAAGTTTCATATCAGCGCATACTCCGCTGAAGAGTGAAAGTTTCATTCTGGAACGGTCCCTTATGCTGTGGCTAAGCAGTGTCTCCACCATATTCTTTCTTCCAGGGGTGCTATTGCTGCAAGGTTCGATTAGAACTGTGAAGTTTGGAAAGTAGGAGGCGAGGTACTGGCAGAAGTAAAGTCGTGACGACGGAACGTGCAGCGTGCCGTGATAGCTCAGATGATAGGGCGCTTGCCCTCGAAAGGCAAAGGTGACAGGTTTGAATCCCGGTTCCGGTACACAATTTTAATTTGCCACGATGTTTCATATTAGCGCACACTCTGCTGCAGAGTGAATATTTCATTCTGGATCCACAAATCAGATTAAAATTGATGCAGCACACATATAGTCTGCCTCATGACGTGGCATATGGTAAATTATAAATGTTACTGCCCAATTTCCTCCCAGGTAGAGTTTCAAAACTGCACCGAAAGTCAACGGTGCCAATGTTAATACGAGTAGCGAAGGAACCAGGCAGTAGTGCCATGAATGACTCATGGTGAGAGGTTTCACATTTTATATTCGGTTTATAATTACACGAAATACTGACAATGAAATTTATGTTGCCATCAGGTAGCCCACCTAAAATTAAAATCCAGGGCACCGGAAATCGGGTTTTACGAGGCTGGTTTGAAAAGTTCTCGGAACAGAAAGAAGTATTTACTTCACTGAAACTTTCTTTTTATAGGTTTCAGAAATTATTGCAACCAAGCGTCTTTTTTCTTCTTAATGAAGATTTATTAAACCATGACCGGTTTCAAGCTGCCCAGCAGCTCATCATCAGATGGTGTATACATTCAGTGCAAATTACATTTGTATCTGTGGCTGGGCAGAAAACGAGAAAAAGTAAACACTAATTGCGGTATGTTACATGGATTCAATACAAAGAAGTCCGTCTTCAAGATGTTACTTACAGTTATGAGTTTCACATTTAGTTTCACCGTGTGTTTTTTGTGAAACTCCTAATTGTAAGTAACATCTTGAAGACGAACTTACATTGTATTTAATCAGTGTAACACACCACAATTAGTGTTTACTTTTTCTCGTTTTCTGCCCTGCCACAGATACAAATGTAATTTGCACTAAATGTATACACCATCTGATGATGAGCTGTTAGGCAGCTTGAAACCGGTCATGGTTTAATAAATATTCATTAAGAAGAAAAAAGGCGACTAGTTGCAGTAATTTCTGAAACCTATTTCAAGACACAGTCGCAGGTTCCAATACACATAATGGGTAAAAGTTTTAACTTTCGTTTTATTTTTGAACGTAGTATCCTTGTAAATTAATGCACTTGGTCCAATGATTTTGCAGTTACTTGATCCCATTTTGAAAGTGAGATTCCTGCAAGCCTACAAAATTTTTGTCAACTCCGGTTATCAGTTCATCGTTTGAAATAAATCTTCGTCAGCAAGAATTTTTAGTTTTGGGAAGAGATGGATACCTGACGGAGCCATATCACGTGAATAAGGAGGTGTGGCAACAATTCGTACCTTAGTTCGTGTAATTTTACCCCGTCAACGGCACATGTGTGCGGCCGCGTATTGCCTTGATGTAAGATGATTTCCTTCCTTGCTAAACCAGCCTTTTTTCGCGTATCTTTTCGCGTTTGTCCAGGTCGTTAGCACAAAGTATTCCCTAGTAATTGTTTGCCCACTGGGGAGATAATCAACAAACAGAATCCCCTTCACATCCCAGAACACTGTTGCCATTAGCTTTTCAGCCATAATAAATGTCCTTGCTTTTTTGGTTGCGGAGAATCAGCATGTTTCCACTGATATCACTGTTGTTTGGTCTCTGGGGCATACTAGTGCACCAAAGTTTCATTTGTTCGAAAAATTCATTTGCGCAAAAAATCTTGTGCGTTTCACCTAAAACAGGCCAAAGATCGCTCCGATATGTCCATTCTCACCCTTTCTTGATCCAGCATCAGGAGTCGCGGCACTCACACCGCAGATAAATTTTTCATTTCTAATTATTTAGTTAAATGTGATATATCATTTCAGATTTGGTAAGTGTGACCAATTTCACGTCCTTTCAATCGGAGATCCTCCATAATCATTTTGCGCACTTTTATAGTTACTTCTAGAGTAGATACACATCTTAGCTGACCACTGTGCGATGATCATCTAAGCTCTACCGACCAAGTTTAATTCATATGTGAATTTGTTGACATCCAATATTAATTTAAAAGTTTGGAAGTCCTTTCTGATAGCATTTGTCTGGAGTGCAGCGTTGTATGGCAGTGAAATATGGACAATAAGGAGTTCAGTCGAAAAGATGACAGAAGCTTTCGAAATGTAGTGCAATATGCGAACGTTGAAGATTAGATGGGTACATCACGTAAGTAATGAGGAGGTACTCAACAGTATTACAGAGAAAAGAAGTTTCTGACATATCCTTACCAAGAGAAGGGGTAGGTTGGTGGGACAAATTCTGAGACATCAAGGAATCGTCAGCGTAAAACTCGTACAGGCAGACCGAGGGTCGAATACAGTAAGCAGATTCAAAAGCATGTAGGCTGTTGTTTGTCTTTTCAGATGAAGAGGCTTGTACAGGACAGGGTAACATGGAGATCTGCATCAAACCAGTGGACTGTAGACCACAACAACACAACAGCGCTTTCCTCCCGTGGTGGTTCCGATATCTTCTCAAACCACCCGCGTATGTTGTAGGTTTATTTTCGATGTTATGTTTTTTACATTGGAACGTACCGACCAATTATATAGCCAAATGAACCTCTTATTGTGTGCCAGCGTACCGTATCCCAACTACTGCCTCCCAACTGGGATCTTTTGCAAACAATAGCGGCATTAGTAATCGCTCTCACAGAAGGGGCGATGATATCTAGAGTGCTATTTTCGTAAGCTGTGAAAGGTAAAGGAGCCATCACCGGACACTTTGCGTCACGTTCGGTTCGTGGCTGCAGCTCGATTTCTGTAGAAGCGGCGAGGTCATTTCCTGCCACTCTGCACCTGAATGAGGTATCCTCGTTTAAAGACACGTGTTTAGTTCCGGCTCTTCCCGCCGTGTTGCGATAGCCAGGTAATGAAAGTATCTCTCTGTCTCTCTCTCTCTCGCCCTCCTGCTGAGAAGCGTGGGTGGAGGCGGGTGCTTTTTCCACGCGCGCCAGAGTGGCCCTCCTAATTGCTCACGGAGTCCTTCCGGAGTCTACTGTGCCAACAGAGCCGCATTTGCATGGCCACAATACACATACACACACGCGCAGTTGATTGTCTGACTCAATAGCTCGCATCAGCCGGCCACAAACATCTCGGCGTCATCATTACTGGCGGAATGAACACAATGGGGATTACGAGGCGAGACACGGGCGTGAAGGCGGTCGCGGCTGGGACCCCCACCAGCGGCGGGGCGGCGAGGAAATTTCATTTGCTCATCCGGTAATTAGCGTAATAACCCGGGGACAAAGGCGCGCGCAGCTCAGCCGCGAGCGATGCAACGTAAAAGGTGACGCCGGCTGGGAAAAGGTAACATCCTTAATGTCGCAAGATTGAAAGTGTGCCACGTCTCGAGCACAAGGGTTGAACAACCGATTAACTTCCCATGATAGGGGTTCACACCCATGTAGAAAATTTCAAGTAGCACATCTACCAAATTGAAATGTTCAAATGTTTGTAAAGCTTATGGGACTTAACTACGGGGTCATCAGTCTAAACTTACAAACTACTTAGGAACTACTTACGAACTAGGACGGCACAAATATCCATGCCAGAGGGGGGATTCGAACCCCCGACCGTAGTGGCCGTGCAGACCGTCATTGAAGCACCTCAGTCTCCTCGGCCACTGCGGCCGGCTGCACATCTACCCAAGGAATTACAGTCATCAGAAAAGATGATGAGGGAAAATTTAACATCCTTAATGTCGCAAGATTGAAAGTGCGCCATGTCTCGTGCACGTTAATTGCGAGTTTTTACAAGAGTTGAACAACCGATTAACTTCCCATGATAGGGGTTCACACCCATGTAGAAAATTTCAAGAAGCACATCTACCCAAGGAATTACAGTCATCAGAAAAGGTGATGAGGGAAAAGTTAACATCCTTAATGTCGCAATATTGAAAGTGCGCCACGTCTCGTGCACGTTAATTGCGAGTTTTTACAAGGGTTGAACAACCGATTAACTTCCCATGATAGGGGTTCACACCCATGTAGAAAATTTCAAGTAGTACATCTACCCAAGTAATTACAGTCATCAGAAAAGGTGATGAGGGAAAAGTTAACATCCTTAATGTCGCAAGTTTGAAAGTGCGCCACGTCTTGTGCACGTTAATTGCGAGTTTTTACAAGGGTTGAACAACCGATTAACTTCCCATGATAGAGGTTCACACACCTGTTGAAAACTTCAAGTAGCACATCTACCCAAAGAATTACAGTTATAAGAAAAGGTGATGAGGGAAAAGTTAACATCCTTAATGTTGCAAGATTTTTGCAATAAAAAGAACGTCAAGTATAGTGATAGAAAGGTCTGCTAATGATATTTTCATGAACAGTAATAAATGGTTTAAAGCCAACTCATTGTCATTAAACTTTGAAAAGACGCACTACATGCAGTTCAGAACATGTAAGACATTTCCTGACAGCATATGCATTAAGTATGAAGAAGAGCAGATAGAAGAGGTTGACAGTATTAAATTCCTGGGATTACAACTTGATAATAAATTTAGTTGGGAGGAGCACACCACAGAACTGCAGAAACGACTCAACAAATCTGTATTTTCAATGCGAGTGTTATCAGACATAGGAGCCATAAAAATAACAAAGCTTGCATACGTAGCTTACTTTCATTCCTTAATATCATATGGTATAATATTTTGGCGTAACTCTTCAACTCAGTCAAAAGTCTTCAAAGTCCAAAAACGTGTAATACGTATTATTTGTGGAGTAAATTCACGGACATCTTGTAGAAGCCTCTTCAAAGAACTGGGTATATTAACTACTGCCTCTCAGTATATTTATTCCTTAATGAAATTTGTCATAAATAATATATCCCTTTTCCCAACATAATGCTCAGTTCATACATACAATACTAGAAATAAAAATGATCTACACAAGGATTTATAAGCACTTATTTTAGTTCAAAAAGGGGTCCACTACTAAGGAACACACATTTTCAATAATTTACCATCAAGTATAAAAAATGTAGCTACAAATAAAGATCAGTTTAAGAGGAACCTAAAAGACTTTCTAGTGGCCAACTCCTTCTACTCCATTAGTGAATTTCTAAATTGTACCAAATGAAGCATGCACTCATACTATATTATTATTGTTATATAATCAGAAAAAACCTTAAAAATTATGTATCTGTAATTATAAGTGTATGTATTTGTATTTATATTATTAGTGTTGTTGTTGTGGTCTTCAGTCCGGAGACTGGTTTGATGCAGCTCTCCACAATACCCAATCCTGAGCAAGCCTCTTCATCTCCACATAAGAACGGCAACCTACATCTGTCTGAATCTGCTTACTGTATCCATCTCTTAGTCTTCCTCTGCGATTTTTACCCCACACACTTCCCTCCAATGCTACATTCACAATTCCTTGATGTCTAAGAATGTGTCCTACCAATCTATCCCTTCTTTTAGTCAAGGTATGCCAGAAATTTCTTTTCTCCCCAGTTCTGTTCAGTACCTCCTCATTAGTTATGCGATCACCCACCTAATCTACAGCATTCTTCTGTAGCACCATATTTCAAAAGCCTCAATCCTCTTCCTGTCCGTACTATTTATCGTCCATGTCTCACTCCCATACAAGGCAACACTCCATACAAATGCCTTCAGAAAGGACTGCCTTAGTCTTAAATCAATATTCGATGTTAACAAATTTCTCTTTTTGAAGAACGCTTTTCTAACCATTGCCATTCTGCATTTTATATCCTCTGTACTGCGACCATCATTTGTTATTTTACTGCCCAAGTAACAAAACTCATCTACCTCCTTTATTGCTTCGTTTCCCAATCTAATTCCTTCAGCATCACCTGATTTTCTTACACTGCACTCCATTACCCTAGTTTTGCTCTTGTTAAAGTTCATCTTATATGCTCCTTTCAGCACACTGTCCATTCCGTTCAATTGCTCTTCCAGGTCCTTTGCTGTATCTGACAGAATTACTATGTCGTCGGCAAAAAGCAATGTTTTTAATTCTTCCCCCTAAACTACAATTCCTTAACCAAATTTCTCCTTGCTTTCCTTTATGGCTTGCTCAATGTACAAATTGAATAACAATGGAGAAAGACTACAACCCTGTCTCACTCCCTTTCCAACCACTGCATTCCTTTCATGCCCTTCAACTCTGACAACCGCTGTCTGGTTTTTGTACAAGTTGTAAATAACCTTACGCTCCCTATATTTTACTCCTGATTGCTTCAGAACTTGAAAGAGTTTAATCCTGTACTCACCTGACCAGAAATCCTGTTCTTCCTGCCACCGAACTTCACTAATCCCCACTATATCTAACTTCAACCTATCCATTTCCCTTTTTAAATTTTCTAATTTTCCTACTCGATTAAGGTATCTAACATTTCACGCTCTGACCCGTAGAATGCCAGTATTGTCTTTCCTGATGATCACATCCTCCTGAGTAGTCCCGGCCCGGAGATCCGAATGGGGGACTATTTTACCTCCGGAATATTTTACCCGAGAGGATGCCATCATCATATGTTCATACAGTAGAGCTGCATGTCCTCGGGAAAGGTAACGGCTGTAGTTTCTCCTTGCTTTCAGCCGTTCGCAGTAACTGTGTGGCAAAGCCACATTAGCTGATGTTACAAGCCCAGCTCAGTCAATCATCCAGACTGTTGCCCCTGTAACTACTGAAAAGGCTGCTGCCCCTCTTCAGGAACCACACGT
Organism: Locusta migratoria; assembly: GCA_026315105.1. Taxonomy (NCBI): domain Eukaryota; kingdom Metazoa; phylum Arthropoda; class Insecta; order Orthoptera; family Acrididae; genus Locusta; species Locusta migratoria. Next base: position 828,483,411 of record CM048745.1, on the reverse strand, counting down.
TTGTCTGGCCTCTCCACAGATACCCCTCCGCTGTGGTTGCACCTACGGTACGGCTATCTGTATCGTTGAGGCACGCAAGCCACCCCACCTCGGCAATGTCTGTAGTTCATGGGAGTGGATATTATTAGTATTATCTGTTATTCAACTTGTAAATTTTGTTTCTTGACATGTTCCACATCCACGAGGATCCCCTCAATATGGATCTACGGAACAAATAACTAATCTAATCTAATCTAATCATTGAAAGTGCGCCACGTCTCGTGCACGTTAATTGCGAGTTTTTACTAGAGTTGAACAACGGATTGACTTCCCCTCATAGGGGTTCACAACCATGTAGAAAGTTTCAAGTAGCACATATATTCGCCATTGACTCTAGGAATTACACTCATCAAAATAGGTGATGAATATTTTCAATTTACCCACCAGTGGTCACTATGGACATTCCTCTGATGTTCATGTAGGAAGGTGATTGTGTTCATAATTCAAAATGGCATTGTAAGTGGCTATCAGCAAACTTTCGTTAGAACATTTGCCTCATGATGTCTATTAGTACTTCATTTAACACATAATCATTATAAATTATAAAAGTAAGTAACAAATTAAGGTACGATAAAGGGACTTACACCGGACGATAGCCCTTTATCTCTTCTCGATCAAGATTATCTTTGTTTTTACCTAAAGGTCGTAGAGGTCGTACCTTCCGAAATATAATTTTGATTAGGCGTTCGAGTTGGCGTTTACAGTTGCAGCTCACTCGCAGAACAGTAGACTTTCGGATAATAGTTCGCGATCGGGAGCGCTCACTTCTTTTAGTTCGTCCGCTCCCTGTGACGTCTGAGCGGCGTTGTCTGCGATGTAGATGGAGGGAGAAGTTCCCCCACCTAGCTACTTCATGCGCTTGCTGCTTGAGCCGCTAACGATATCTCGCAAACCAAAAGAAACAGTTTGTGCATAATTTCTCGCGCTTAAGTTGAGTTATCTCTATATTTTGGCATTATGCAATTTATTAGTCAGATATTGCAGAGTGCAGAATACTTGAAACAGAAATTTTGTAGCACCGAACTATGTAATCTAGCAGGCAGACGCTCACCTCGAAATGGCTCTCATCAGCAGAAGGGAAACACGTGATTTTTAATTCTGCTGCGCTTCCTCTCGCTATTGCTCATCGGTCTTCGGAAAAGAATCCAAAGAATAAAGAAGCGAGATACGTTTGGCTTAATAGTTCGCGACCGGTAACTCATGTTTTAGTTCGCGACCGATTGCACATATTTTAGTTCGTGACCGATCGCGCATATTTTAGTTCGCGACCGGTAGCTCTCCTTTTAGTTCGCAGCTCGGCCGCGAAGAAGGCCAATCTTTTTAGTTCGTCCGCTCTTTTTCGCTTTAACTACCGCTTCTAAAAGAGCTCTTTCTTTTGCTATGACAGCTTTTTTATGTAATGATCAGTGTTGCCCAAGCGTATGCTATTACCCGTATTTTTGGGCAATTAGACATCAAACTCTTAAGGAAATAAACCAGTTATTTACACGAATGGGTGATAAAATGGTACTCAACTATTTTGCATACAGAGTACTCGTAGTATTTTATTTTTAAAATGGATTTCTTTATTTATTTAATACGTAATTGAACGGAAATTACCTACACAATATGCTAAATGCACCTACATTCATGAATAAAAATGCACTCTTATAAATTTCTCGATACAGATATTTCAATGGCTGATCCTACTCCTAGCAACTCATCGGTGTCTGGTAATAGGAGCAGTAGTCATGAGAATAGAAAGGATTCTATATGGGACGAGTATAATCAAGAAATACCTTAGAAAGAAAATTTGTGGCAGTGAACTATGAAATTTCAGCTGAGCTGCATTTCAGCTCGAAATGACGGTAACTGGCAGAAGGGAATCACGCGATTCTGCTCGCTCTCGCGTTCTCTCGCTGTTCTCCGTCAGTGTTCGGAAAAGGAGCGGACGAACTAAGAGGCGAGGGACTTGCGAACTAGTTCGCGTAGTTCACCTGTGGGAGCGTTCTTCCGAACTAGTTCGTTCGCGAACTACACAAGACTACAGCACAGGTAGTTAGAAACTGTGGCGACTGGTATATTTCTCGCTTTTCGAACGAACCTAATATGAAAGCTGACATTTCTCTCACATACGGAAAAGAATACACAGTACTTATCCCTTATATATTCTACTTTAAAATATTGCGTACAAGGTGTACCTTCGCATATACTATATTTTTAATGTTAAAGAAATGTAACCTGAAACTGACGTATAAACTGACAACAAAGTAACTTCCAAAGAGTTCTATTCTTACCATTTCATGATCATAGATAATGAACGTACAGTTACATTCTCGACAGTTGCCGTTTATTTCAGTGAAGTGCGAGCAGTAAACGTTATACTCTGTGACTTAAAGTAAACTTAAGGCACTTTGTATTCAAACATTGAATTGATTTTTCTTTTGTACAATACACAATCGTAAGAAATGTGTGAAACCAGACAGTTCTGAAGTAAAACGGCGAAAACTAAAGGAACAGCGAAGAAACTAACCATCCAAAGAGCGTGAAACACATTTACATTCCCGACGAACCAGGATGACCGCAGTGAGAAGCAGAAAAACGGAAGAACAGAAAAATGAACGAACTGAAGATTCAAGAATTGCGGCACAATTTTACAATAAACGACTGCGAACGAAAGCTACCTGTGACAATATTACTCTGCGAGAAATCCGTTTGAGGACAGGTAAGCAGTACGTCTTAATGAATGAAGCATTACACTACGACCCGAAGAAAGAATATTACAAGCACGTCATAATCGGAGAAATGGATATTGTCTGCAAATTTTTCAACGCGAAAAAAATTAGTAGATACCAGGATTCTGCAGTATGAGTGGAAAACTTCGATTACCATCAATGGAAACACCGCCCCAGGAATTTCTACGTTATGTGACCGGGGAAACTCTAGAATCTAAACACTTTCTCCAGAATATAAAAGCGTGAAGCTATAATTCGAGCCGAAAAAAGGATGCCTGTAGAGCACGAACGCCCCTTTAATGCACCTCAGATAGTCGGTCACCATTATCATTGCGGATAGCGGAAACAGAAGCCATGACATAATTGTACAGAGACACACCGAAATATGAGAGCTGAACTATCGAAAGACGAAGCAGCTGCACACTTACATACTTTTACAAATAGGCGAAGGTACATGTGCTAATGACCAGACGACTGGCCTCATCGATCTCAACAGTCATTTCTGAAACATAGCCAACACTAAAAACGAGCTCATCGAGCACATTTATCCCGACATTGTTCATAACTACACCAATTCGGAGTGATTACTTTAAAGAGTAAGAATGAGCAAAGAGGTATATTCAACCTATACAAAAAACAGACAGCGGTTATTAGAGTCGAAGGGTAAGAAAGGGACGTACGGGCGAGGGTTCGAATCCCCCCTCGGGCATGGATATTTGTGCCGTCCTTAGTCTTAGCTAGTTCATAAGTAGTTTGTAAGTTTAGGGACTGATGACCCCGTAGTTAAGTCCCATAAGCTTTACAAACATTTTAATTTGATATTAAGAAAGGGACGTAGAGGTTGGGAAGGGACTAAGACAGGGTTGTAGCCTTTCCCCAATGTTGTTCAATCTGTATATTGAGCAGGCAGTCAAGGAATGGAAGGAGAAATTTGGAGAGGGCATTAAAGTGCAGGGAGAAGAAATAAAAACATTGCGGTTTGCTGATGACATAGTAATTCTGTCAGAGACCGCAAAAGATCTGGAAGAGCAATTGGATGGAATGGACAGCGTCTTCAAACGAAGATAAGAGTAAAACGAAGGTAATGGAATGCAATGTCAGAAAATCAGGCGATGCTGAAGGAATTAGATTAGGTAATGAGACAATAAAAGTAGTAGATGAATTTTGTTATTTGGGTAGCAAGATTCCTTCTGATGGCCGAAGTAAAGAAGATATAAAATGCAGAATGGCTATGTGAAAAAAAGCGTTTCTAAATAAGCGAAACATCCAATAATAATTTAAATGTTAAAGTCCTTTCTGAAAGCATTTGTCTGGAGTGTAGCATTGTATGGGAGTGAAACGTGGACGATAAGGAGTTCAGATAAAAAGATGATAGAAGCTTTTGAAATGTGGTGCTACAGACGAATGATGAAAATTAGATGGGAAGATCACGTAACTAATGAGGAGGTGCTTAAGCGAATCGGGGAGAAAAGGAGTTTGTGGCATATTCTGACTAAGAGAAGGGACAGATTGGTTGGACACATTCTGAGACATCAAGGAATTGTCAACTTAGCATTAGAAGGAAGCGTTTGAGGTAATAATCGTAGAGGGAGACCGAGGGACGAATATAGTAAGCAGATTCAAAAGGATGTAGGTTGCCGAACTTATTCTCAGATGAAGAGACTTGCACAGGACAGGGTAGCGTGGAGAGCTGTATCAAACCAGTCTACGGACTGAAGACCACAACGACAACAACTTTAAAGGGCGATTTTTGCAACTAAAAATAATGTTATTGACGATATCAACTGTAACATTCAAAAGATAATTCCCGGTGAAGAGAGAATATATAAATCAGTTGAAGAAAGTGTAAACTTCCCTACAGAATTTGTAAACTCTCTACGAGTACAGGAATGCCGTTACACCGCTTATAATAACATTGAATCTCTGATCATACTTCTACGAAATCTTAACTCGTCAAAACTATGTAATGGGACAAGGATTATTATCTAATAGCTGTTAAATCAGAGCATCGACTGGAGAGCTTGTGATTGGAAAAGGCAGACACAGTATTTTATTTCTAAGATACCACTGAACTCTACTTAGTGCCAATCCAGTTTAAAAGACTGCAATTTCCCATAAAATTAGCTTATACTTTTACTATTAATAAAGCACAAGGACAAATTTTAAAATATCGTGGTATCGATCTTTCTCTCACAGTCAAATGTACGTCGCTTGCTCTAGAGTAAGAAATCCGAAAAACTTGCAGTACACCTTCCAAATAATAAAATGAAAAACGTTGATTATAGAGAAGTATTGCAATAACTGTTTATCCTTTTAATCCAACAACAACAAAATCTTATATTAAGTCCCGAAGCGTAGCCGGGTACTGCAGCTGCCTTAATATCTCCCGGAGTATGGAATATTTAATATATATATATATATATATATATATATATATATATATATATATATATATATATATATATATATATATATATAAACTTACGGGTGCAGAAATCTACGTCGGCCTAAATTTCGGAAGGAGACCACCCTGCCATTCTCGAAGCAATACTGCAGCGAGGAAGCAATGTGCAACGACGATTAATACCTCGGTTTTCAATGACAACGGGAAAGAAAATAAACACGGAGCAAGCATACATCGCCATTACATGAGCAAAGGTGAAAATCATCAGAATTATCGATAATAAACACAAGTCTGCAACGAGTGACTTGACATTAATTTTGTCCCTCTGTTTTTTGACAAGAGACCATGATTCCACACAGAAATAAAGCAAAAACTTTCATCCCTATTCATAATGATATTCCCTAATTTGATTTCAATCGCTTCCTCCATAACATAATCGCAACAGCTGGAAGTTCATGACAAACTTTAGGTTTTGTTATATTCTGTCCGGGACCAGTGTCTAGGCAGTGTTCGGCAACGGCAGATTTGTAGTGTTGTAGTAAACGTGCGTGACGTTTATTCTCAGTACATGGATCCTCAACAGTCTTAAATGTTTGACCAATGTATGACTTTAAACAAGACACGGCCAATTTTGTTGAAAATGCTGCCTACGTATGCCAGAAAGGCCATTGACTTGGCAGCCATCTTTGTGCTATCATTAGTAGCCCATTGCACATCAGGTCGACAGTGCAACGCTCTTTTAATTTGTTTCACTGTAACCATTCTGGTGAAAAGTGACCTACAGATATAACAGCTAAGTTGACAAACTTTCCGGGTCTGAAATGACGTGAGCTCTGTGCACTAAAGAACGAGAAAACCCTTCACGCATATGTGAGTGGTAACTATCAGCCTGCAGTTACAAATCAGTGTGAGTTGGCTTCCCATAAACAGCATGTCCCAACGTACCATCTACCTTCCTTCTGACCTAGGCCAGACATCAAAAGTATAGTCTACGTATCTGAAAAAGCAGGCAGGTTTCAACGTCGCTGACTCCAATGCACTTTATTAAAAGTCTTCCATGAATAAATTAGCAATGATAGGTGAAAATGGACTTCCCATTGCATGTCTGTTAATAGTTCTGGTTATTGAATAAGAAGTAGATGGAAGTCAAAACAGGTCGAATAAATTCGTTAATCAGTATCAAACCTAACCTTAATTAGCTGCAACGAATCAGAAAGAGGAAAGCGAGAAGAGAAGAGAGAAATCACACCAAAACTGAATAAACATCGGAGTCATTCAAATGCAGTCCCTTTAACCGACGCAGGAAGTGTGCCGAATTATTAATGTGATGTTTACAACGGTCTATTGGTGCGCTCAACAATCCAATCGAGCAGCCGTAGCGTGTGGATCTCCGTGCCGGCGCGTTTCCAGGAGTTCAGTCCGTCAGTTCACCCGATGATGGCGACATGTATGATCGCCGAAATATTGTGCCCGTTGGACACTATAGACCGGCAGTACACCCGTGGATATTTTGAACAACAAAAATGTTCAGCCGGCCGCGGTGGCCGAGGGGATTGAGACGCTCCAGTCACGGTCCGCACGGCCACTACGGTCGGGGGTTCGAATCCCCCCTCGGGCATGGATATTTGTGCCGTCCTTAGTTGTAAGTAGTTCATAAGTAGTTTGTAAGTTTAGGGACTGATGACCCCGTAGTTAAGTCCCATAGACTCTACAAACATTTGAACATTTTTAAAATGTTCAAATGTTTGTTAAGCTTATGGGACTTAACTACGAGGTCATAAGTCCCGAAACTTTTGATTGAGGCGCTCCAGTCACGGTCCGCACGGCCACTACGGTCGGGGGTTCGAATCCCCCCTCGGGCATGGATATTTGTGCCGTCCTTAGTTGTAAGTAGTTCATAAGTAGTTTGTAAGTTTAGGGACTGATGACCCCGTAGTTAAGTCCCATAGACTCTACAAACATTTGAACATTTTAAAAATGTTCAAATGTTTGTTAAGCTTATGGGACTTAACTACGAGGTCATAAGTCCCGAAACTTCAAACTACTTATGAACTAAACTATACTAAAGACAGCACAAACATCCGAGGGGGGGATTCGAATCCCCGACGGGGAACGGCCTCGCGCATTATAGCAAAGCGCTTCAATGCGGTCACTCCACCGCGTCTTAAAACAACAGTGGCTTCTCCCTTATCCGCAGGTAAAATAACAGTGTCAGGATTCACCTTAAGTGAAGGCAAAGTAGCTGCCTCTTCTGTTATATTACTCACTGGCGGGCGTGCCCTGTTCACCCGACAAGCCCCCAAGGGTGCTCGCGGGTCTTTCTTGAGTACGAGCGCAGCGAGCACGGAGCCCCGAGCTAATGCAGTCTTACTTCCTTCTCTCTTCGAAGTACACTGAAGTGGCAAGTATTTACAGGCAACATTATTTAAAATGTTGTGCATATATCCACATTACCCTCCAGTAGTCACTATAGATGTTCCTTTTGAGTTACACTAGGTGCTGTGTAGATAATAAGAAAGTTTTCGTCGTTGCCACTCTGCTTCTTCAGAGACCGTGAAATCACGGCTTGTAAACAAATGCAGCATGGCAGACTCTGGTTCTTGTAAATGCACAGTCGTAAGTGTGCCTCGTAATGCAGTAAAATGTCTCGGAACAGGCTCTCTGTTGCAAAATGTATCAAAATCATCACACTGATGAGACAGAACATAAGAAAAGTTGACATTGCGAATACTGTTCACGGTAACCATACTGTAGAATAAGCACCAGGAGACGTATTCTAAAGTAGATCGACATCGCGAAGGCCATCTACGCAAAACTACAGAAATGAGGGCCGTTATATAAACTCTACAAAGACCTACTGCTCTGTACCATGAGCTTCGAGATTCCACAGGAGTTGCAGTAAGTATTCGAACTGCGTGTAGAGATTTCATTATGTGGGGTTTGTCGAAGGGAAGACCGTCCAAGAGGTCGCCGCATCCTCCACATCGCAGGTATGCTCGTGAAAGTTGGGCTAGAGCACATCAACTTTGGACACGGTAACACTGAACCATACGCTGTCTACCGACGAAGTGCAAATAGGCTTGCACCCTTACGACAACTCTGTTCGTATATAGAGACGAACAGGGGAACGTACTCATGCCTAAATAACTCTCTCTTCAAATGTTGAAATCCATGGGACTTAACAACTTCAGTTATCAGTCCGTAGACATACAATCTACTTAAACTATCCTAAGGACAACACCACGCCCATGCCTGAAGGAGAACTCGAATATCCGACGGAAAAAACAGCGCTCTCCGCACCAAGGAGCCTTACAATGTCGGGACATTCCACCGCGACTCTCTCTTAAAATTTATTTTTCGGTCTATCATATTTTGTGTGTGTGTTTGTGATAAAAGGAAAAAAAAAGGAAAAAATAGACGGAGAGGAAGAGAGAGAGAGAGGGGGGGGGGGAGACATTTAGAAGTTTACAATAATACCAGTAACAAACATCCAAACGAAAAATAAGGTCACTTCCCAGAGCTGGAATAACGAAATATGAATGGGAAAAATGAACAACAGCAAGAAATGAGGAATGCAATAAACGGTAGAGCACGTGTAGTCCAACATCAGCAAAAAAAAAAAAAAAAAAAAAAAAATTAAGTACACGTAATTTATATACCACTAAGCAATAGTTAAGTAGAATGTGCCACAACGTCTTCTAGCCTCCACAAAAATATTTCAAAACGTTAAAAAAATCGTTGTCGAAGTCTACATCTACATTTACATGGATACTCTGCAAATCACATTTAAGTGCCTGGCACAGGGTTCATCAAACCATCTGTATGCTATTCATCTACTATTACATTCTCGAATAGCGCGCGAGAAGAAAGAACATCTGAATCTCTCCGTTCGTGCTCCGATTTCTCCTGTTTTATTTTGTTTATCATTTCTACCTATGTAGGTGTCAGTCAACAAAATATTCTCTCATTCGGAGGAGAATGTTGGCGATTAGAGTTTCATAAGTATACCACGCCGCAGCTATAAACGCCTTTGTTGTAATGATTCCCATCCCAGGTCCTATAACATTTCCGTGACAATGACAATACAAAATGGGTTGCCCTTCTTTGGACTCTTTCGATACCTTCCGTCAAACCCACCTGATAAGGATCCCACACTTGGCAGCAATACTCCAAATGAGGACGAACAAGCGTGGTTTATGCAGTCTCTTTACTAGTTCTGTTGCATCTTTAAAGTATTCTGGTAATAAAACGCAATCTCTGGTTCGCCTTTCTACGACGTTAGCTACATGTTCTTTCCAGTTTAAGTCTGATGTAATAGTAATTCCTAGGTATTTAGTGGAGTTTACGTCCTTCACATTTGAAATCATTTATCTTGTCAACAAACAGATTTCTTTCTATACTCATGTGGACGACTTCACACTTCTCATTATTTATAGTCAATTGCCAATTTTTACACCAAACCAGTATCTTATTACGCTCGTTCTGCAGCTGGTTTTTATCTTCATATGACTTTAGTAGACGATAAATGACGGCGTCATCTGCAATCAACCTAAGAGAGCTGCTCATATTTTCTTCCAAATCGTTTACGTAGATAAGGAACAGCAGAGGACCAATAACACTACCCTGTAGAACGCCGGATTTCACCTCTGTTGTAGTCGATGCCTTACCATGGATTACTACAAACTGTGTCCTTTCTGAAACTAAATCCCGTATCCAGATACAAATGTTGGGCAATATTCCATATCCACGCAATTAGATTAAAAGTAGTTATGTACGGTGTTAAAAGCCTTCTGGAAATCAAGATATACGGAATGAATTTGAGATCCCTTGTCGAAAGCACTCATCACTTCGTGTGAGTAAAGACCTAGTTGTGTTTCACATGAACGATATTTTCTAAATCCATGTTGACCTTGGGTCAATAGATCATTCTGTTCGAAATAATTGATAACATTTTAATACAGGATATGTTCCAAAACACTTCTGCAAATTGACGTTAATTAATAGCCCTGTAATTTAGTGGGTTACTCCTACTGCCTATCTTGAATATAGGTATGACCTGTGCAACTCTCCAGTCTTTTGGTACAGATCCTTCTTTGAGCGAGCGGTAAGGAGGCCGCTGAAGTTGGCTTGCATATAACAAAAGCGAAGCACATATATCACTCAGAAATATTGGTTTATTTCAATAGCAATTGACGGAAAAATGCAATAATTATCAATTAAAAGGGGTATGTCACAATTCATTTAGCACATTTCTAGAGATTATAGAAGGGAGTTGGTAGATTAAGTTGTAGGAATCGGTAACTAGAAACACATTAAATAAAAAGTTCTGGTAAACACGGACTCGAGTATCCATAGGTGGTATGAGCATCTGATCAATAGAAGGGACGTGTTTTCTTGTATGGAAGACGATGAAGTGCTCACACTCCTTAAGGCGTGATTTAAAGAATTTTATTCGAAATAACAAATTTCTCCCTGCTTCATTGTATTAGGTACTGATGTACTACCAAATGATGGGATCGCACCCGGATTTCCTTATTTTTCAAGCGACTGATCTTACCATTACGCTACCCCAGTACGAGTTCAAGACTTCCGTATCACACATTGACTACATACATGGCGGTCAACTACATTCATTCCTTTGCACTCACACTTTTTCATACCGCGCACGCCAGTACGCGTCAGTAAAATGTTCGAAAACGTTGCGTGTGAAATTCAAATTTTTCAGGGATCTGTAACTCAGGTTCTGTTCATGACAGGAATAAGAAAAAGCGTTTAGGCTAGCTCTTGGCCTAGTGATCATTTGTATTTGCATTACAGGAATGACAACACTGTAGCTAACCTATTTTACAGCGTCAAAATTTGAAATATTACACATTTCCCTGGGTGCCCACCTCAATTGAGCAAATCGGTTGTTTTTTTTACAAACTGGTAGGCTTTATACCGATTATAAAAGCAGCAATTATTCATGGGCTGTACCTGAGAAAACCACAAAAAAAAAAAGAAAATAAAAAAAAAATAAGTTTTGGGTACCAAAACTGCGAATTGTGGTGGCGGCAGTTTCCATCCTTTAAATTAATTACTAATCGTCGAAATTTTTACCATTTGTCCTTCAGATGGTATCCTCATATCTGTTTCCAAGATCTATAGGTTCAAACCTATCAGACGTTTGCAAAAAATCAGAAAACCCGAAGTACAGCAGTTATTGCGAATATTTAAATAACTAACTATAGCAGATTCCTCAAGCTTTAAAACTATATCTTGCAGAAATAGCACTTTTCCATTTTCAAAAAAATATATACGTTAGTACAATACACCCGAAAAACTCTGATGTTTAAGTAACTCAATTGTGAATTGTGCTGAAGACACTGTTCACTTTGAAACCCACCTGTCTTAGTTGCATCTAGAACTATCAGAGGTTGCGTATCACTCCCGTTTCTGACGGCCCAAACCATTAAGAGCCTCCACCACTCTGACTGATATACAGGGGCCATGGATTCACGAGGTTGTTTCCAGATCCTTGCTCGTCCATCCACTCTACATATTCGGAACCAGTCTCGTCAGACCAGGGAACATGTTTCCAGTATGAAATTTTCACACTGCAGCGGAGCGTGCGCTGATACGAAACTTCCTGGCGGATTAAAATTGTGTGCTAGAACCGGGATTCGATCCTGGGACCATTGCCTTGCGGGTACAAGCGCTCTACCCTCTGTGCTATCCCGATACGCTTCACGGTCCGTCCTCACAACTGTACTTCCGCCAGTACCTCGCCTCCTACTTTCAAAACTTCACAAAAGACCTATGAACCTTGCCGGACTAGCACTCCTGAAAGAAAGGATATGGTGGACATAGCTTAGCGACAGCATAAGAGATGTTTGCAGAATGAAATTCTCACTTTGCAGCGGAGTGTGCGCTGATGTGAAACTTCCTGGCAGATTACAATTGTGTGCCGGAACCGGATCTTTGCCTATCGCGGTCAAGTGCTACTTTCTTTCAGGAGTGTTAGTCCTTCAAGGTTCGCAGGAGAACTTATGTGAAGTTTAGAAAGTGGGAGGCGAGATACTGGCAGAAGTAAAGTTGTGAGAACAGACCGTGAAGCGTGCCAGGATAGACGGTACAGCGCTTGCCCATGGGTGGCAAAGGTCCCGAGTTCGAATCCAACTTCCGGCACACAATTTTCACGTTTCCATTCTTGAACATTTCAATGTCAGAATTGACGAGCGCAGGGGAGTCGTAAAGCTTTGCGTCGCGTAGTCGTCAAGGAAGAGGGTGGACGATTTTGAAATGTGATGCAACGGAAGAATGCTGAAGATTAGGTGGGTAGATGGTGTAACTAAAGTACTCAACAGAATTGGGGATCGATCGGTAGGTCACATTCTTAGACAAGGAATCGTAAATTTAGCATTGGATAGAACTGTATGGGGTAAAAGTAGCTGAGGGAGACCAAGAGACGAATATACACTACTGGCCATTAAAATTCCTACACCGAGAAGAAATGCAGATGATAAATGGGTATTAATTGGACAAATTTTTATACTAGAACTGACATGTAATTACAAACTCAAATGTTCAAATGTTTGTAGAGCTTATGGGACTTAACTACGGGGTCATCAGTCCCTAAACTTATAAACCACTTATGAACTAGCTAATACTAAAGACGGCACAAATATCCATGCCCGAGGGTGGATCGAACGCCCGACTGTAGTTGCCGTGCAGAACGTGACTGGCGTGCCACAGACCGCTCGGCCACTGCGGCCGGCATGTAATTACATATTCAAACAAGTTGGGTGCATAGATCCTGAAAAATCAGTACCCAGAACAACCACCTCTGGCCGTATTAACGGCCTTGATACGCATGGGCTTGGATGGCGTATACAGGTACAAATGCCCATGCGGCTTCAACACGGTACCACAGTTCATCAAGAGTAGGGTTTCGCAGGGATCGAATGAAGGATAGATCCACTGGTCGTAACACATCTGAAATGTAAAGGCCACTGTTCAGAGTGCCGTCGATACAACCAAGAGGTGACCGAGGTGTGTAACCAATGGCACCCCATACCATCAAGCCGGGTGATACGCCAGTATGGCGATGAAGAATTCACCCTTCCAATGTGCGTTCACCGCGATGTTGCCAAACACGGATGCGACCATCATGATGCTCTAAACAGGAACTGGGTTCATCCGAAAATATGACATTATGCCATTCGTGCACATAGGTTCGTCATTGCGTACACCATCGTAGGCGCTCCTGTCTGTGATGCAGCGTCAAGGGTAACTGCAGCCATGGTCTCCGAGCTGATAGACTATGCTGCTGCAAACGTCGTCGACCTGTTCGTGCAAATGGTTGATGTCTTGCAAACGTTCCTATCTGTTGATTCAGAGATCGAAACGTGGCTGCACGATCCGTTACAGCCATGCGGATAAGACAGCTATCATCTCGACTGCTATTGATACGAAGCCGTAGGGATCCGGCACGGCGTTCCGTATTGCCCTCCTGAACCCACCGATTCCATATTCTGCTAACAGTCACTGTCGCGATACGATAAACCGCAGTAGAGATGGCCTACAATCCGACCTTTATCAAAGTCGGAAACGTGATAGTACGCATTTCTGCTCCTTACACGAGGCATCACAGCAACGTTTCACCAGGCAACGCGCGTCAACTGCTGTTTGTGTATGAGAATTGGGTTGGAAACTTTCCTCATGTCAGCACGTTGTGTGGATGCTCTGAGAAGCTAATCATTTACATATCACAGCATCTTCTTCCTGTCGGATAAATTTCGCGTCTGTAGCACGTCATCTTCGTGGCGTAGCAATTTTAATGACCAGGAGTGTAGTAAACATATTCAGATGGGTGTGGATTGCCGTTCTTATAAGGAGATGAAGCGACTTGCTCAGGATAGAATAGGGTGGAGTGCTGCATAAAACCAATCTTCGAATTGAAAACCACAACAGAAACAATAACACGAGTGGGCCTTCGACTACGAAAGCCAATATTGATGATGTTTCGTTGCAGGTTCGTACACTGACTCTTGTTGATGGCTCAGGGGTTGAAATCCGCAGCAATTTGCGGAAGGGTTGCACTTGCGTCACGCTCTCTTCAGTTATCGTCGTCCCCGTTCTTTGAGGAATCCTATTCGGCCGCATCGATGTCGGAGATTTTTTTTGTTTTGTTTTAATATTCATGGCGGAATCGTGAAACGGAGAATGGGGAAATTCTCACCTCACCGATACTTAGCGATGGTGTGTTCCATATCTTCTGCGCCGATCATAAAACCAATATCCAACTCACTTCAAGTGTGATAACATGCTTCTGTAGCAACAGTTACCGATCTCATGCCTCCAAATGTTTGTAAGGCTTATGGGACTTAACTGCGGGGTCATCAGTCCCTAAACTTACAAACTACTTATGAACTAACTTATACTAAAGACAGCACAAACATCCATGTCCGAGGGTGAATTCGAATCTCCGACGCGGGAGGTCGCGGGATCCGCAACGTGGCGCTCCAGACCGCTCGGCTACTCCCTCGCGGCCGCCTCCAACAGACACATAATACCTTCTTTGGCGTTGCCAACTGCAGCGGCGTCTTCTCAGTGTTTACGTATCTCTGTGTTTGCTTACGCATACCTAAACCAATTTCCATGGCTCTTTTTTTTTTTTTTTTTTTTTTTTTTTTTTTTTAATATTTCTCGGTTTTCGAAAGGCATTTGACATGGAAACGCGCTACAGACTGCTACTAACGAAGGTACGAGCTTAGGAATAGTTTCCCAAATGTGTGAATAGCTCGAAGATTAGTACGTTGTCCTGAATGACAAGTCTTCATCAGAGACTAGGGTGTCGTCAGGGGTGCCCCAAGGAAGTGTAATTGGACCGCTATTTTTTTTCTATCTATATGAATGATCTGACGGACAGGCTGACTTGGAATTACGACTGTTTGTTCATGATGCTGTTGTGTACTGTAGTACGATTCAAGATGACTTGTACCAAATTTCTAGGTGGTATGACGAATGACAACTAGCAACTAGGCGACGCAGATGAGTAGGAGAAACAATCCCCTAAGGTTCGAATACAGCAGTAGTAGTGTGCTGCTTGATAGAGTAGCGTAACGCAGTGCGGCGATATAAAATTGAATGAGCATATAAGGACAGTCGTGATGAAGGCAAATGGTAGACTTTGCTTTATTGGGAGAACTCTGGGAAGGTGTGATTCGTTTGTAAAGGAGACCGCATATAAAACGACTGTACGACCCTGTCTTGAGTAATTTTTAAGTGTGTGGGATCCACACCATATCGGTTTAAAGGAGGACATAGAGGCACTTCGGAGCGAGCGGCGAGGTTTGTAACTGGTAGTTTCGATGAGTGCGCGAGTGTTAACGAACTGCTTCGGGAACTCAACTTGGAATCGCTGCAGGGGAGGGGCGGCGACATCCTTTTCGAGAAGCAGTGTTGAAGAAATTTAGAGGGCCGGAATTTGAGACGAAATGAAGAACGAACTTCCTGCCGTCGACCTATTTCGCGTAAAGACCACAAGGGTAAGATTAGAGAGATTAGGGCTCGTATCCATGCATACAAGTATTCGTTTTCTCTCGTTCTGTATGGGAGTGGTAGAGGAAAGCAAGTAACTAGTAGTGGTTCTGGGTACCCTCCGCCACACACATATGGGTGGATTGCGGATTATATTTGTTGATCATCATCATCATCATCATCATCATCATTAGAGACTGATTATGCCTTTCAGCGTTCAGTCTGAGCATAGTACCTCTAATAAAATTCCTCCATGATCCCCTACTCACTGCTAACATTGATGCCTCGTCTGATGTTGTGCCATTTACTTCAAAATCATTCTTCACCGAATCTAAGTACTTTCTTCTTGGTCTGCCTCGACCTCCCTTACCCTCCGCTGCCGAGCTCATAAGTCTCTTAGGTAACCTTGCGTCTCCCATGCGTGTAACATGACCCCACCATCTCAGTCTGTTCGCTCTTACTGCTTCATCTATGGTGTTCATTCGCATTTTTCCTTTGATTTCCTCATTATGGACACCCTCCTGTCGTTGTTCCCATCTATTAGTACCTGCCATCATTCTTGCTACTTTCATATCTGTAACCTCTACCTTGTAAATAAGGTAACCTGTATCCACCCAAATTTCATTCCCACACAAGAAAGTTGGTCGAAAGATAGAGCGGCGCACTGCTAACTTAGTCTTGGTACGTACTCCCTTCTTGAAGAAGAGAGTAGATCTTAGCTGAGCACTCACTGCATTAGCTTTGCTGCATCTCGATTCTAGTTCTTTCACTATGTTGCCATCATGTGAGAAAATACATCCTAGGTACTTGAAACTGTCTACCTGTTCTAACTTTGTTCCTCCTATTTGACACTCAATCTGTTTAAATTTTTTTCCCACAGACATTACTTTCGTTTGGAAGATGCTGATCTTCATATCAGAATCCTTGCACCTCTGACTGAGCTCTGAAATATTAGTTTGCAACCTTTGAATTGAATCGGCCATTACAACTAAGTCATCCGCATATGCGAGACGGCTTATTTTGTTTTCACCTATTTTAATCCCGCCCTGACAGTCTACTGTTTTCAACATATGATCCATGAATAGTATGAACAACACTGGTGACAGGTTACAGCCTTGTCTTACCCCTGAAACTACCCTGAACCATGAGCTTAATTTGCCATCTACTCTAACTGCTGCCTGT
The DNA here is from genome assembly GCA_026315105.1 of Locusta migratoria. Classification (NCBI taxonomy): domain Eukaryota; kingdom Metazoa; phylum Arthropoda; class Insecta; order Orthoptera; family Acrididae; genus Locusta; species Locusta migratoria. Next base: position 828,466,551 of record CM048745.1, on the reverse strand, counting down.
CTACCTAAAGCCCTTTAATTGCCTGCAGAAGTTTGCCTCGTATACCATAATCTTGTAGAACTGAGAGTAGCTTCCTCCTAGGAACACGTTCATAAGCCTTTTCTAGATATATGACACATAGATACAATTCCCTGTTCCACTCATAGCACTTTTCATTATCTGCCGTAAGCTAAACATCTGGTCCTACCAGCCTCTCAGAGGCGTAAACCCACAATGATTTTCATCTGACTTGTCCTCAATAAATACTCGCACTTTCTTTTCAACAATACCTGAGAATATTTTGCCTATAACGCTAATTAAAGAGATACATCGATAGTTGTTACAATCTTTTCTGTTCCCATGTTTGAAAATTGGCGTGATTACCGCTTTCGTCCAGTCAGACGGGACCTGTCCCGCTTCCCACGCCTTCTCAATTATCCTGCGTAACCATTTGAGACCTGATATTCCACTGTATTTCACGAGTACCAGCTTAATTTCATCTACCCCAGCCACTTTATTGCACTGTAATCTACTGACCATTTTCTCCACGTCCTCAAATGAGATCCTGTTTCCATCGTCGTTCCTATCCCATTCTACCTGAAAATCTGACACATCATTGAACGTTTCACCTACATTGAGCAATTGTTCTAAAATATTCCCTCCATCTGCTCAAGGCATCCACAGGATTGACTATATTTGTTGATGTAATTAGAAATAGATGCTACCACAAGAGCAATTTTCAGTTGTTTGAAACACCATCAAATAATCTTTGGAGACTTTCACTGAAGTACTCGATCCACCAACCGATTCAGAAACTCAGTCGGCATTGAAGTTTCTGAGCCGCAGAGGAGTAGCCGAGCGGTCGAAGGCGCCTCGCACCGGAGCGCGCGGTTGCTCGTTGTCGGAGGTTCGAGTCCTTCCTTGAGCATGGGTGTGTGTGTTGTCCTTAGGTTAGTTTACGTAGGTTTAAGTAGTTTGTAAGCTACAGATGATGACCACGCAGTTTGGTCTGATAGATATACAAACATTTGAACATTTTGAACAAAATTTTAAGTCTAGTTACACATTACAATTGATTAGCAAGTCACCCAAATGCCTAATGGAAGGCGTTCACAGGTATAAAAATAATTAACAGAGTGAAATCACTGCACCTAACTTAGGATCTACCGAGGATGATACAACACTGCACAAGGCACAAGGATGGTAATTCGCAGGGCACCGCAACTAGGCATGGAATCACATATTAATTTTGAAAGTAACCGAAAACTGACGGTACACACCCACGAGGCAAAGGAGAATAATGGTGTTGGAAGAGGGAATACATCTACAACTACATCTACATCTACATGGGATACTCTGCAAATCACATTTAAGTGCCTGGCAGAGGGTTCATCGAACCACCATTATACTATTTTATCTCCCATACCATTCTCGAATAGCGCGCGGGAAGAAAGAAAACCTGAATCTCTCCGTTCAGGCTCTGATTTCTCGTATTTTATTCTGATGATGATTTCTACCTATGTAAGTGGGAGTCAACAATATATTTTCGCATTTGGAGGAGAATGTTGGCGATTGGAGTTTCGTAAGCAGACCACGCCGCAGCGATAAGCGTCGTTGTTGTAATGATTCCCATCCCAGATCCTGTATCATTTTCGTAACGCTGTCTCCCGTGTATCGCGACAATACGAAACGAGCTGCCCTTCTTTGGACTCTTTCGATGTCCTCCGTCAAACCCACCTGATAAGGATCTCACACTGGGTAGCAATATTCCATAAAAGGACGGACAAGCGTAGTGTAGGCAGTTTCTTTAGTAGTTCTGTTGCATCTTTCAAGGGTTCTGCCTATAAAACGCAGTCTCTGGTTCGACTTTCCCACGACACTATCTACGTGTTCTTTCCAATTTATGTCAGAAGTAATTGTAATTCCTAGGTGTTTTGTGGAGTTTACGGCCTTTACTATTGATTGATTTATCATGTAAAAAAAGTTTAACGGATTTCTTTGCGTACTCATGTGGATGACTTCACACTTATTATTTAGAGACTATTCTTACACCATACAGATATCTTATCAAATCGTTCTGCAATTGGTTTTGATCTTTAGATGATTTTACTAGTCGGTAAATGACGGCGTCATCTGCAAACAACCTAAGAGAGCTACTTAGATTATCCCCTAAATCGTTTATGTAAATAAGGAACAGCAGAGGACCAATAACACTACCCTGTGGAACGCCCGATATCACCTCTGTTTTAGTCGATGCCTTACCATAGATTACTACGAACTGTGTCCTCTCTGAGAGGAAATCCTCTATCCAGTCGCAAATTTGGGGCAATACACCGTAACCACTGTAACTAGGCAGATGGAACAGGCAAATTCACAAGAACCTTTTGGGTCGAGAAATTACCGGACGACACACGGCAAGTACTAAATAACGGAGCACACTACCAAGCCAATGTTTAATAAAGTCACTCACAAAGCCAACGCTCCATAGCAAAGGTGATGGAAGACGACGATGACGAGCTGATACAGAGCAGTAAAGCGGCCTTTCAAATCCGCCATATCCGCCCGAGAAGAAAGCTGGGACGCCGTCCCCGCGCGCCGCGACAACACACACAGCGGGCAGAGGTGTGTCACAGAACACCAAAAATAACAAAAGTGCAAACACCATGTTATCACACGGAAACACAGAACGACAGCAACTCTACTAGCGGCCTGGCAGTGAACTTTCAATCCGAACAATGTGGCGCGAAAATCCATATGTTTATTTCTAAATACACGAATGAGAAAACGTTATATTGGTGTTAGATGACAATATTTTTTTCATTTATTCTTTGAGGGTGGACCTCATAGAAAGGTTTTTGAGGCCTTGCAAAGTAATATATACGAGAAATTTAAATCAAAAATTAACATTAATTGCTTGTGGCTGTTGTTTACAGTCGGCTAAACTTCGTAAATGATGTCGTGGTAATCTTTTTGACCGTAAAATTGTTTGTTTCTAAAACTCGGTACTGCGATTTTCACCAGGTGGCGTTATCACATGGAAATAAATGTAAAGTAAATAATGTATCATCATTAAAACACCTAATATTACGGATGCAGGCCGGCCGCGGTGGCCGAGGGGAGTGAGGCGCTTGAGTCATGGTCTGCACGGCCACTACGGTCGGGGGTTCGAATCCCCGGGGCTCCAGTCACGGTATGCACGGCCACTACGGTCGGGGGTTCGAATCCCCCCTCGGGCATTGATATTTGTGCCTTCCTTAGTCTTAGTTAGTTCATAAGTAATTTGTAAGTTTAGGGACTGATGACTCCGTAGTTAAGTCCCATAGAGTATACAAACATTTGAACATTTGAACGGATGCGGACAAAAATTAAGCAGTATAACAGCAATATATTTACACTGCGAATTAAAAGAAAATGCACACAGAAGATCGCAATTAGGAAGACGTCGCTATAGAATCTCAGCACAGAACACCACCTACGAATCAAAACAAATATGGAGGACTGTAAAGCGCAAATCATCCAATAGGAAAGCGAGATGAAAAATCGCAACGCTCGCAGCGCTCTATGTGGCCTGGCAGCGAACCAACATCGTGTTACCGGAAATCCCTATATGAGTTTCACCCGCCTGAGGTGTGTGGCTTCCAAGAGCACCGCACCACCGGCCCACGGTGCTCGTGACTTGCAGTGGCTCGCTGCCAGTAACCTCCAAGGACGTACGTCGGTCTCGCATCGGCTACTGACTGTACTGCCCTCTCTCTCACCGCGGCGCGCATGCCCATTTAAAGAGGGCACGAGGCAAGGATAGTAATGAGAAACAGAAGAAGCGCGTCGCCGCGAAATTACAATCGATCTGGCTCGATGAAAGCAAAGAGAAAGATATAGTTGCTGGTAGAACTTTCGGGTTATAAGGCCGTGGTTCATAAAACTTTCCAGTTTCACCTATCGTTTCGACCAGAGCTGCGCCGGGCATCCTCAGAGGTCTTCTAACTTCTGATGAGTCGGATGTCTGAGAGCGCCATATATACTGTGAAAAGTGGGCGTGGTCAAGTTGTCACGTTATCAGCAGAGATAGTCCTTGTCAAAGATAAAACATCACTATCGATTGCAATCGGTCAGAGATAAAACCTGTCGATCTATCAAAGCTACTGTCCGTATGTCACTAAGTTTCATAGCTTCTACTTTCCTGTTAAAATTTTCTTTATGTTTGTATATTTCAATAGCTTCCTTGTATTGTCGTGGATAATAATTAGTCATTGTAGATAAAACTGATGTTTCGCAAAACCTCACTATATGACTTCCAGATTGAAGAGCATGCTCTGCCACAGCCGATTTCTCTGTTTTTCCTAGTCGGCAAAGACTTTTGTGTTCCTTCAGCCTAGTTTCTATACTTCTTTTTGTGGTTACAATATAAACTTTAACACATGTACACGGCATTTTATAAACGCCACAAGCAGAAAGAGTAGGTCGTTTATCTTTCACAGAACGGAGTATCTGACATATTTTCTTAGTTGGTCTGAAAACCGGTCCGATGTTGTGTTTGCGTAATATTTTTCCTATTTGATCAGTTACTTTAGTTAGAAGACCTCTGAGGATGTCCGGCGCAGCTCTGGACGAAACGTTAGGTGAAACTGGAAAGTTTTACGGACCACGGCCTTATAACCCGGAAGTTCTACCAGCAACTATGACATCCGGTCGTGAAAGCCTTCATTGCGTGAAAGAGAAAGATAAACAAGACAAAAGGTGGTACGTAATGAGTAATCAGAGCAGAAGGATAACGGGGAAATAGTGCGATGCTGAGCCGAAACGGCTCACATTCTTGAACGGCATCAGCAACAAATCCTAACCGGTATGTCCCCACAAAATAACTAATCAATACAAAATCAAAAAACTTTCTTACACAGCAAAATTATCTATGTCCTTTCTCACTAATTATTAATTAACCGAAATACTTCATTAACCAACTCACATAGGATAAATCACTATGTCCTACACATTATTCAATTAATACCCAATTAAAATCTTATTCACACAGCATAAAATTATCAGCGTCCTCAAATAATAACACCAATCATTTTTTCTTTCAGGCACTGATTTGCATCTCAGTACTAAATTTCTCGCACGCTCTCATTACCATTGAAATAATTGGCATCAGCACTGTGTTGTGCTACACTTTCATTTTATTTCTGCACCATGTCCAAAGGCACACAACTTCAAATTCAGCTTAACTTGCCTCATTACATGAACAACTTTGATTAAAATTTTGTAATTTTTTTTATCGGTCACCTGCAACTTAAATAACCAGTCTAAGTACATCTGAAGTCACAAACACTTTATAAAGTTGAACTCAGAGAATAAAACAATCATTCACAGAAACATTTACTATACATACTCTAATTAAGCACTTAAATTGAGTAATCAGAGCAGAAGGATAACGGGGAAATAGTGCGATGCTGAGCCGAAACGGCTCACAGTCTTGAACGGCATCAGCAACAAATCCTAACCGGTGGAAGGGGCGCAGTCCACGATGTCCCCTTGTGAGTAGCTACTGCGTGAAATGAGAGCATCGCGGTAATGCAGTGGCGAGGGCGACAAAGCGGCAGTGCATTAGCAGCCTCCGCCACGTGCGAACCACGTCCCAGTGCCGCGTGCCGCGGTCCAGAGATCAGGAGGCGCGTGGCCGCTATCTGTCGGGAGATCGGAATAAAAAGCTCGCGCCGAGGTGGGCGTGGCCCGCTGTCACACCGGCGGCGCTTCCGCGGGGACGACAGCCACAGCCGGCATTGTCGGCGCGGCGGCTATGAGGCCAGCAGCAGCGAGGGATTAGCGCATAATGGGCGCGAGCAGGCAAGTTATCTGCAGCCGATAACAACAGGATTACCGGCAGCCATCAGCGCGAGGAGCCGAGCGTGGGAAGTGATTCGCTGCGGGGTGTTGGAACATATGCTGTGTTAAAACGTTGTGAATTACCCCTAGCAGGACGATCTGCGCCCCAAGCTAAACGTGGTGGTCTCGGCTAAAGCGCAGTGGCTCAGCGAGGTTGGTAAGAGGGCTGAATATCCTCTCTTATAAATTAGAAAAATTGTAATAATCTTAATACATGTAAAAATTTAGGTGTTTGTTCCTATATTTCACTCGACAATCAAAACTACACATCCCAAACGAATAGTGTTTGAATGTGGTAGTAGGTCACTATGATGGTAGAAGGTTGATAACGCTAAGGGAGTGGGAGGTATTGGAGTTGAAAGTTACCGACTTATATAAAATTCTACTCAGCAAAAACTACACAATGGAGACAAACGACCTCTCTTTGTTGTTGTGAAAAGTCTCCCATTGTACACCACAGCAGTTCCGTGGCGATAGCCGTAAGAGGCTGGAAGATATAATATTTGAACGTTGTCAGCTTTTATAAAATTCGGACTGAAGATCAGCGATGACTGTTAAAAGTTGACCACTGTACGAAATAAAAGCTTAATTCTGGTAGGAGGTGTCCAGATAAGAGTTTAATGTTATAAAGAAGCTTAATTTTAGTAGTAAAATTAGCAAAAGGTCCATGTGAGCTACCGGCTACTCCCTGCTGTACAAACCTTGTTCCCTGGCCCAAATTAAGAACTGACTTGGTTCCAATTACACTAATAACAGGAAGTTAACGATACAGTGGCCAATATACGAAGCAGCTCACACGAAATTACACACAGACATTAATAAACAAACCACCAAAATTAAAGTTATTTCATAAAGGTGGCTAAAGAAAGATATTTATGGCGCAACGGAACTTAAACATAGAAAATTGCATCTGAGCTTGTTCTCAGCACTGGTGAAAAACAGTATTAAATAAAAAGGGGGAAGGTGCTCGAAAACTACTATTTATAGGCAAGTCAAAACTGAATTTAACATAAATTACACAGAACTTAAGGCTATTGGGAGAGGATTTACAAACAACACTCACTCGCTCACACACACGCAATGCAACAGCGAAACTCACCTGAAACGAGGCAGAAGTAGACGCCGGTATCGTAGGCGAAATTCAGCAAACTCGGAGGTACCACACAACACAATATACAATAAAAGTGCGAATATGGCTCTGGTCTGTCGTACCTGATATGAGAACTGCGTAGAATTTCATAAGGAAGCTACTGAAATGCATCAACATGCGATTGGGAGCGTTCACAGAGACAGAAAAAGTCCAGTCTCAAAACCCGGAAAAGTGAAATAATTACAAAGACAGAAGAGTGAGAATAAAAACTACGGCATGCAACCTATAGAAATGTATAGAATTTCATAAGCAAGCTATTGAAGGCGGTTGTGCAAGACTCGGAGAGAATTACTGACAAAGACTGAGTGCATACTACAAGTTCGGAGGAGAAACAGCAAAATTAAAAAAAAAAAAAAAAATAGGCGGGGAGAGAACATCGCGAAATGTTTGTGGAAATCAGAAGGATACATGCATAGTTGCTTGCGTGATGGGCATGGAACAAACAATAGTGGAAGCTGAAGGCTTTGTTCTAAGTCCCAACCACGTGGAACACATATCACTCATGGAAGGAAATGATAGAAAGTTTTACGTGCACTGTACAAAAATTAACATATCTTCTGTTACAAACTGAGCCCCACAAAGCTAAAAAGAATTTACACAGAGTTCGTACACCACCAAATAATCACAAAAAAAGTCTGTAAATCTATCGGACCAAACTGCGTGGTCATCAGTCCATAGCTTACAAACTACTTAAACCTAGGTAAACTAACCTACGGACAAACACACACACCCATGCCACAGGGAGGACTAGAACCTATATGGTGAGCAACTGTGCGCTCCGCAGCGAGGTGCTTTAGACCACTCGGCTACTCCACTGTAGCTAATCACAAAAGGTTTGAATATACCAGGCCCTTATCAAACTGCAACTAGTAACACATACACGGCGTTTATCTGTTGGAAATCACTGGATTGAAAAACTGGAACACATTTCCGTGCATGATTGGAAGGAATATTCCAAAAAATTAAAGATATGTTCAAGAGTCCAAGTTGCTAGACAATGAACCCCTACCATCTCCGCAAGCACAAGACCAGAACCAACCCTACCTCACCATGATCCCAGCACCGAGTGAAGACTTAACGGCAAGGAGGCGCGCGAAAGCTACCGGAAACTGGGAAATCCACGAATGCTGCGGCGGTGGGGAGGAAAGATTCCGTGACTTGCCATGGCGATGGCTCGTCGACTGGCTTGTAACCAAAAGGTGTAGAAACCTCTTTGGTTGCATCAGCAGCAGCGGTTGGTAACGACTAACTATCGACTCTGAGCCAAGCTATTAAGCCGGTGAAATAAGGGGAAATCTTTTAAGGATGCTACTGAGACTATTTTGATGATAGAAATGCGAAAATTTGGACCATGGTTAGGATTAAAAAATATATATGATCGGTCCTTTTTTTTTAAATTCTGCCATCAATGGTGCAATAGGGGTGGCAGGTTCTATCAGGAAAACATTTTTAAACCTAAATATATGAAAATTTATATTTAGAAGTAGAAACAACCAATACAGACCATTCAGTCTGCCTGTGGAAAGCAGCGGGAATTAAGCTACTTATCAAATAAAATAAAAATAAGAATAATATGAAAAACACTGATCCAAGAATTCAACGATCAACATGGAATAAGCACAATACTAAGTGCGCAAGGATCCCAACTAAACAAAACATATACGGAGAAAAAGAAAGAGAAATGGAATTCAAGGTGTGGCGGGCGTGTTCGAAACCCTATCAAACGACGGATTTTTCTGTTTGCGCTGTAACCTATCGTTCACCTCTCAACAATGCGAGGAAGCGCCATAAACGCCACGAGGTTCCGATTCCACGTTATACTGTAGGTCCACTCTCCGCGGTTGGATACCTGGGGTAGGTTAAGCACATGCAAAGCTGCGATAGACTGGTCGAGTGCTCCAAGGGACCTTGCTGCGAAGCGCGCTGCTGCTCGCCGTCGGAGGTTCGAGTCCTCCATCTGGCATGGGTGTGTTTTTGTCCGTAGCATAAGTTAAAGTAGTTCGTAAGGCTAGGGACTGATGAGCAACGTAATTAGTTCCTTAGATTTACAAACATTTGAAAACTTTTGGACATGCAAGTGTCCGAAAAGGCATCCAGTTGAAAGACTTGTACCATGCCAAAGGGCCACACGAAATTATACTCTGTATTACATACACTGATTTAGACTATCTTGTACTTGTGAAAAACAACTAGCTCTTTATTCACATGATGAATGTTGTCGACGAAGTATCTCAGATTGATTTAAAATGGTTCCATTCGATACTGGTGGCTGGTACAACAACAGGTCATGAATTTATGCCGAAAATCAGTCTCAGTTACAAAGTTTTCTTTATTTCAATGGCGCGTTTCGCCCTTTTGACGCATATTCAGGTAATGATTTTATCTGGCCGCTCTGTGCTGTGCGCGACATGAAGTGTTTAGTTTCGCCTAAAATTATTTGATGATGCCTCAAATGGGCATAAAAAATGAAATAAAGAAAATTTTGCAACTGAGACTGTCGCGGTCAAATTGATTTCATATGTTTCGCAAATTGTAAAATTTTCCGATGTCTGCTGCTCTCCTAAGGATGGATAATCGACTTGTAACACATGAAAATTTCTGCCAGACTGGGACTTGAAGTTGGGTCTCCCGCTTTTCGCGAGCGGTCGCCTTAACCTCACGGCCACCCGCACACGCTCCCTCCCCAGACCCAAACCCCCATGAGTTGCACTTGTCTCTATCCCTCACATGTTGGCACCGTTTTAGTGTGAATCCCGCAAGAGGGAGAGACACTATTCTACCACCGTATGCCTGTCACGGCATAGATTATGGAAGAGTTCTCGTATTGCTGTATTTCAATGAAATAAATACAGTGAATTAATTTAATTTCATTTTATTAACCTTTTTATCATCTTCTCAAAATAATTCTAGAAGACCTTGAAAAGTAAGAACGAAGATTACTGCCAAAAATACTAGGACCGACGAAGAATATCGATGGGGAAAGGTTCTAAGTTTAAATAAGGCACTCAATGAATTTTGTCCTAAAATTACTGATGTCATCTGGAGGAGACGAGGTACTTCCCATTGACCTTTATGGAGAATGAATAAAAATCGACAATCAGAGGAGATTCACACATTCTTTCAAGATACACCGGAGTTGCCGCGTGGTCTAAGGTGTCACGCAACGGACTGGGCGGCCACTCCCGCCGGAGTTTCGAGTCCTCCTTCGTGCGTAGGTGTGTTTTTTGTCCTCAGCGTACGTTAGTTTAAGTAAATTGTAAGTCTAGGGACTGATGACCATTGGGACCGAGCGAGGTGGCGCAGTGGTAACGTACTGGACTTGCATTCGGCATTCGGAAAGATGGTGGTTCAAATCCACCTCCGGCCATCCAGATTTAGGTTTTCCGTAACTTCCCTAAATCACTCCAGGCAAATGCCTTTCAAAGGGCACGGCCGATTTCCGTCCCCATCCTTACCCAAACAACCCGAGCGTAAGCATTGTCTCTAATGACCACGCTTTCGACGGGACGTTAAATTCTAAACTTCTTGATGACCATTCCAGTTTGGTCTGATAGGTTTACAAACATTACTTCAAAATAGGAAAAGAGTTCAAGCACATGGTTTGGTGGTTGCTGTCAGAAGAGACCGGGAGGAAAAGCATATTGATCAGGAGATCTTAGAAAGAGATCTCAGTGTAGTGCAGCAGTAAAGGAAATCAAAGATTTTGAGTAAGACCAATCCAACAAACTTACCATTTGGTGATGGTCAGAAGAGAGGAAACGAGCTCATTCCCAAAAGATGAATGAGTTCCGAGCAAGATTAAAGAGAAGAAAAAGTTTGAATTGTATAAATAAACTAGCTTAAACCCGCGGCTCCGGTCGCGTGTTGGTTGATTATGATAGATAAAGTACCTTTCAGTAGTGTGCTTATGAGACTGGTTTTGAAGCAACTGAAAAATATTCCTATCAGATTGCAGAAGTCTATGCATCTACCGTTTATCAGGAAAGTAAGTAGTGTAGATCAAATCACACGTAAAAATGCACTCGTTTCGAAGAATCCAAACACGAAATTCAACAATAATGATTGTAATAATATAACAGATCGATCACTTTGTTGTAATGCGCGAAACGTCAAATCACTTTTTTTAAAGAGATGTATTAAAATAAATTTCTTTTTTACTGCTTTATTTATCTATTCTAATATTTCCTTATTCGTATGCTTATCCTTACAGAGAAAGAGCGAAAACATTGTAGCACGCATAGACCAAAGGTATGGTCTGTGGCATCACGTTTCGCTGTATGCGACCTCCTTGCTATAGAGTCGCAAACGTCATCGCTGGCCTTCAGTCCGATTTTTTAAATAATTTGACGACTTTCAACCACCTTATTTTCCACCCCCTTATAGCTAACGGCATGAAACTGCTATGGTGTACAACGGTACATTTCGGCAACAATTACACACAGACCATTCGTTTGCGTTCTGTAGTTTTCGCTGCAGAGCGAAATATTAACACACACACGTAGAATTTTATATACACCGATAATTTTCCATCCCAATATACTCCACCCTTTTATCATTATCAACCCTCAAGCAACAATGCAACCAATAAAACCATTTTCAAAGAGTAAATATAATTTTCAAAGACTCATAATTGTTCCGCATTTCGCGTTATATTCCTCAAATTACTGGATATCTATCAGATCGCTATAAAACTATGCCTAAAATCTTTTTCAGGTATAAATTAGTTACTGTACAAATATTTAAGTCTCTGCGTCTTGTCGTTCGGGCGTTATAAGCGTACACCGAACATTCACATTAATATATATAGATAATTTAGCTATCCGATCGCCATAAAACCGTGCCTAAAGCCTTCCCCGGGTAGGCATTAGTAACTGTACAAATTTTTAGCTCTTTATGTCTTGTGGTTCAGACGTGATAAACGTACACCGAACGACATTCACATTAATATATCTAGATAAATAGCTATCCGATCGCCATAAAACCGTGCCTAAAGCCTTCCCCGGGTAGACATTAGTAACTGTACAAATTTTTAGCTCTTTATGTCTTGTGGTTCAGACATGATAAACATATACCGAACAGACATTCACATTTATAGATATAGATAAAAGGAAAGACACTGGACTCAAAACTGAACCTTGCGGGCTTCCTTCATGAGGAGTATTGGTGGAAGATTAAAGCTAAGTTTTAGCGACTTTATCATTGGCTCTTGGCTTGCCCCTAACGAAAAGAGAAGAAATAACTGGAAATATGAAAGATTAAGACTGTGATGAAATTGTGGAGAAACTGTTTGTGCCTGAGGTTTTTATCCGCAGTGGAGCGCAGCTGCAGGGCAGAGTTCCAGGACCGCAGAAACTGCGAGCGGCGGAAAGTCGTCGGCCCTCGGCGCGGCGTTTTCTGGCCTCTGCTCAGTATTCCCCCCCCCCCCCTGCCGGGTACTTCCCGGAATTGTTTCCAGAGGACGGCGAGCGGCGAGCATTCCCGCAACGTTCATGCAAATTCTCGTGTAAACAGGCCGGCCTTAGCTCGCTAATGTACTGCCGCCGTATGCAAACTGATGCCGCCATCTTACTTTCAATAGCCCTCCCCACCCACGGCCGCACTCGACGGCGCTACCTAGCTCGGCGTTTCCTTCTCTCTCTCTCTCTCTCTCGTTCTTCCTTTCTCTTAGTGTTCTCTCCCTTACTCCGCTTGCCCTGTTTTGCATTCGAGGATTGTCACACGGAGAGACCCGGCACCGCTCTCCGACTATAACAGCCTTCTCTGTAACTGGGCACTACCTTATCACGTCTCGCTTCTGCTTACTCATAGAATTCGCCATCTTCACAGCAGACACACGACTCTCGTATCTACATCTACATCGATACTCTGCAAATCACATTTAAGTGCGTGGCAGAGGGCTCATTAACCACTTTCATAACTTTTCTCTTCCGTTACATTCTCTAATACCGCGCTGGAAGAAAGAACACCTAAATCGTTCCGTTTTCGATCTGATTTCTCTTATTTTATTCGGATGGTCATGTCTCCCTAAGTAGGTGGGTGCTAGCAAAATATTTTCAAATTCAGAAGTTAAAGTCGGTGATTGAAACTTCGCAAACAGATCACGCCGCAATGAATCACGTCATTCTTCAACGATTTCCACCCCAACTCGTGCAACATTTCCGTGACGCTTGTCCCTCCCCGTAACGTGATAAAACAAAACGAGCTGCCCTTCTCTGAACCTTCTCAATGTCTTCCGTCCGTCCCACCTGGTGAGGGTCCCACAAGGGGCAACACTACTCCAGGAGAAGACGCACAGGTGTGATGTAGGCAGTCTCTTTGATGGAGCTGGTGCACCTTCGAAGCGTTCTGCCGATGAAACGTAACCTTTGGTTCGCCTTCCCCACAATATTTTCTATGTGTTCTATCCAGTCCAAGTTGTTCGTAATTGTAACTCCTAGGTATTTGGTAGAATTTACAACCTTAAGGTTTGACTCTATTTATCGCGTTCAGCGGATTTCTTTAGTGGTCATGTGTATTACTTCACACTTTTCTTTATTTAGTGTCAATTGCCAATTTTCGCACCATGTAGAAATGTTGTCTAAATCACTTTGCAGTTGCTTTTGATCCTCTGTTGACTTTACTAACCGATAAACGGCAGCATCATCCGCGAACAGTCTAAGGCTATTCAGACTGTCTCCTAAATCGTTTATAAACACGAGGAATCAACAGATTAATTCAACTGTTTTCTTATTACATTCCTTACGAAAACTAGGATGCTGATAGTGCACGATTATTTGACAATGCGACAATTTTGAGTTGAAATACCTGAACGACATCTGCATTGCACAATATCGACTGCACGGTGAATCAAAAAAGGTTCATATATTTAGTTCGAAAGTTAATGCCTAGCATGAGGCGGTACGTTTAGAATAACTTGATTCATTAAAAAGGGGAATTAAAAGTACTAAGTCTTCCAAAAATATTACTTTTGGTAGCTTACTTTCTAAGTTACAATTCTGAGACTTTTTCTTTGCGTAAAATAAGGGTAGCATTGCAAAGGGTCAGATTAAATTAGATTTTCGTTCCGTAGATCCATGTTGTGGAGATATTTGTGGATGTGGAACATGTCACTAAACAAAATTTACAAGCTGAATAATACATAACACCAATAATATAAATACAGATACATATATATTTTTCAAAGGTTTTTTTAATGATGATACTAATATAGTATGAATACCGATACATGCATCATTTGGTACAATTTAGAAATGCACTAATGGAGTACAAGGAGTTGGCCACTAGAAAGTCTTTTAGGCTCCTCTTAAACTGATCTTTATTTCTTGCTAATTTTTTTATACGTGATGGTAAATTATTGAAAATGTGTGTTCCTGAGTAGTGGACCCCTTTTTTAACTAAGCACTTTTAAGTCCTTGTGTAGATCATTTTTGTTCCTAGTATTGTATGCATGAACTGAGCTGTTTGTTGGGAAAAGGGATATATTATTTATGACAAATTTCATTAAGGAATAAATATACTGAAAGGCAGTAGGTAATACACCAGTCCTTTGAAGAGGCTTCTACAGGACGTCCGTGAATTTACTGCACAAATAATACGTATTACACGCTTTTGGACCCCAAAATATTATACCATATGATATTATGGAATGAAAGTAAGCAAAGTATGCAAGCTTTTTTATCTTTATGTCTGATAACACTCGTATTGAAAATACAGATTTGTTGAGTCGTTTCTGTAGTTCTGTGGTGTGCTCCTACCAAGCTGTAATCCCAGGAATTTAATATTGTCAACCTCTTCTATCTGTTCCTCTTCATATCTTCATTAATGCATACGCTGGCGGGAAATCTCTTACATGTTCTGTACTGTATGTAGTGAGACTTTTCAAAGTTTAAAGACAATGAGTTGGCTTTAAACCATATATTAATGTTTATGAAAATATCATTAGCAGACCTTACTATAAATTTGCTTGACGCACTTTTTATTGCAATACTTGTATCACCTGCAAATAAAACGAACTCTGCTTCTGGTAGTGTACCTGATGGAAAGTCATGAATGTACACAAGAAAAATCAACGGGCCTAAGATCGATCCTTGTGGAACACCACATGTAATTTCATCCCAATCCGATCATGACTGTTGGCTTAATTCACTAGTCACTTGCACTGACACCCTTTGCTTCCTGCTAGTGAGGAACGACTTGAACCATTTTGCAGCATTTCCCGTGACACCATAGAATTCAAATTTACTTAAAAGGATGTTATGGTTCACACAATCAGATGCTTTTGACAAATCACAGAAAATATCTCTGCTTGCAATTTATTATCTAATGAATTAAGTACGTTATCACTGCAGGTGTAAATCGCCTTCTCGGTAGCGGAACCTTTCAGAAATCCAAACTGTGTTCTGGACAATATGTCATTCGTGGTCAGGTGGTTGAGAAGCTGCTTGTACCTTCTCTAGAATTTTGAGAATGCAGGCAAAAGTGAAATCGATCTGTAGTTTGACGGTCAGTTACAAGCTAAAAGGATAATTACTGATATTTGCTTCCATTCGATTCTTCGGATCGTGAATTAGGAACCTAGCTCAAATCTCAGTTCTGGCGTCCATCCTGATGAATCTATGCAATATCCATGATACACAAGACTTCATGAAAATGTTGTGTGTAGAATACTTAGCTCCATGTCCATAGTAGATACCCCGGTTATCACTAAATCGACGAAGTTAAGGTCCGTCGGGCTTGACGTGTCACCGACTGGTTCTGCCGAGTGCTGTTGTCAAGCGGGGTGCATTCAGTCATCGCGAGGGCAATAGACGGGCTACTCTATTGACAAGTAGCGGCTCCGGCCACGAAAACCGGCACAACGGCCGGAGTGTGGGTCGCTGATCACGTCCCCCTTCATGACGCATTCGCTTACTTCCTCGGGTGGACGTTGGCACGGCGGCCGGTCGTTATTTGTTGGGCCTCTTCAGTTGTTTACAGAGTACAGAGACAAAATCTCCTGTCAAGTGATGTGACGAAATTGATTACTTCCATAAATGAGAGACTTTATCCTAACAAAAACTACGCTCAGGTTAATACATTCCTTCTTAATAATAAGTGCAAACGAATCTGCAAGTGTCTTTCAAATTTCCGAAATGGGCGCTTTTTAATATCTAATATATAAAAAATTAATGTTTTTTTATAACAGCCTACATTTGTCGGTAGGAGAGTGATCTTAAATGATTAGAATGAAACACTTCTTAAATCTCCTGTCATGTTTGTGTCTCATGCTACGTTTACCGCCCACTAAACCCTTGGGCTACTGTATGGTTGTCTCACCTGTATTTTATATAATAAAAAACTCTACTTGTACTTACTTTAGATTAGGTATAATAGTAAAATGTTAATTTATCATCACCTAGGTATGATTAAGAACAGATAGTATTGCGCTTCAGTGTCGGCAACCTTAACCGTGTGCTACTGTCACGCTTCACCTAGGCATTAGGCAATTGAATTTTTCCTGAATTGTATATTTGTTTGTTGTAAAAAAAAATTTTTTATGTTTTCCTGAGAGTAGCTTAGTGTCAGTAAAATTGTAAATAATAGATTAGGTCATGCTAATA
The DNA here is from genome assembly GCA_026315105.1 of Locusta migratoria. Taxonomy (NCBI): domain Eukaryota; kingdom Metazoa; phylum Arthropoda; class Insecta; order Orthoptera; family Acrididae; genus Locusta; species Locusta migratoria. The sequence continues at coordinate 828,449,943 of CM048745.1, read as the reverse complement.
CCTTCATCTTGTATACCAACTGATGATATTTTCGTAAATTGTATTGTACCTATTATCAGTGCGCATGTGCAGTTTGCCTGGCCCTATTATTCTGTGAATCTCAATGTAAAATTCTTTTTAAAATTCGTTATTACTTATGTATCGCATATATGTTTTGGTTGTGTCATTACGATTCTATTATTGTTTTTGGGTGACACTTACGCCACCTGTTGGCAGCATGTACAACTATGTAACCATTTATTTTGACATTACCTTTATTGAATGATTGAATGTTGTATTGAAATTTTGTGATGTGTTTTTAGCTTTGGCACCACTGTTAGGCAACACGTTTTTTTTTTCTCGTGCGCTTGTAGCCATGATTGACATCTTATATGTCTTATAATAGATTTTCATATCTTTGTCATGGGCGCCTCCTATAGGCACAAATGTCGAACTCTGCTAGCAGCCATCTCACGATAGTATATGTCAGTCACCTGCAGCAGCGAACCATTTTTTTGTGTGTTATTATTAGTCGCAATGTACCACGGACTTTTACTCGAATGTAACCTCTTCTAGCCTGTTGTTGCATTTACTGTGTACAGGTAATCTATAGCTTTTGTTGGGCTATCCTGTAATTCACACTGTGTATTATGTTCTCACCATGACTTCAGTGTTTTATAATTATATTACAGTTGTTAGCTGTCTGTCAATGAGGGCTTGCCTGGCGCTAAAGCAGTGGTGTGTCACCATTTTATTTTTGACAACGCAAATTATTGAGTGTCTTTCACTTAACATCAAGAGAACCACCACTGAACATGTAACAGCTGATTTGAAGTTGCCAGCAGCAATTGTACGACATGTCCAACAGTTGTCTCACACCACCTTTGCTATTGGTCGGCCATTTGGTAAACCACGAATTCGAGAAGTCTTTTTCTGCACATCTGCACTGTAGTTTTTAGTGCCAACAAGTATTGCCGAAACTAGTAGTGAAATAAAGTAATTTTGCTTTAAATCTGATCTAGGCTACTCTTCTTTAAGAAGTGTTTCGTTCTAATGTTTGTTTGTTAGTCTTTTTGTTAGTGTTTCATATACGGCCATACCGTCCATCTGATTGCGATAAAACTTTCTCTACTCATTGCTTGCACTAGTGTGAAGGTTACAGGCAAACTAAATTTAACTTCGTATGGTGCATGACGGAGGATTCTTTACAATTAGTTAATTCCTTTCTTATGCCTTCACGCTGAAACGGCTGGACGGATAGTATGAATGAAATTTAGAACAGATGTAGCTTATACCCTGATTAATACATGCGCTACCTTTCGTAAGCCACCGTATGGTGCGTGGCGGAGGGTACCTTACAATTACCACCCAGATTTAGTTTTTCGGTGATTTCCTAAATTACTCCAGGCAAATACCGGGTTGGTTCCTTTGAAAGGGCACAGCCGATTTCCTTACCCATCTTTACCCAAAATCCGAACGTTAGAACCGTCTCTAATGACCACGCTGTCGACGGGACGTTCAACACTAAGCTTCCTTCCTCCTTTCATAACAATGGGTTAACATGTTTGCTGCTCCTTCATGCTGAAAAGGATGGACAGATTTGAAAGAGAGAGAGAGCTTATATCTTGAATTAATACTTCGGCTACCTTTCGTAAGCAAACGTACAGGGTACGTTAGAATAGATTAATACATTTGTTACTCTTCACGCTGAAACGGCTGGTCGATATTGAATGAAATGTGTAATGAAGATAGATTATACCCTGAATTAATACACGGGATACCTTTGGTAAGCTTCCGTAGGTGCATGGCGAAGGGTAAGTTACAACAAACATTCAAATTGTTTGCCTGGTCACAATGAAAGTCAGCACATAAATGTGTGTTTTCATGAAGGAGAGTCCTATAATCTGCAAGTCAGTGAATTTACCATGGCGGAGGGTACCTTGCGACTTTATCACCGGACGTCCATTAACCATAAAACTTGGCGCATATATGTGTGTTTTCATATATAGGAGGGAGAGGAGTAAGTTAGGGAGGAGACGGACGGGAGGGACGAGACGGACAAAGAGAAGGTGGAGGAGGAGAATGAGAGAAGGGAGATGGTGACAGACAGGTGAAAGGAGATGAATAGATAGAGGGTGAGGAGGAAATGGACAGAGAAAGGGACAGGAGGAGACGGGGGAGGAGGAGATGAACAGGGAGAAGGGAAAGGAGGAGATGGAATAATGGAATAATGGAAGATTGGAAACCTCAAATATATTTGTTCGCTAGTTCGTATTTTATGCGCTGGCATAACGTTGATATGATTGAGATAAAACTTCTACATACATACTCCGCAATCCATTGTAAGGTGCGTGGCGGAGGATACACTGTACCACTACTAGGCATTTCCTTTCCCATTCCACTCCCAAATAGAAGGAAGAAAATAAGAATGCCTATATGCCTCCGTACGAGCCGCAGTTCCTCAAATCTTGTCTTTGTGATCATTACGCGAAATTTAAGTAGGCGTAGATCGTACTACATTCACCTTCAAATTCCGGCCCCCTAAATTTTCTCAACAGAAATTCACAAAAAGAACGTCATCTTTCCTCCAGGGATCCCCAAATAGTATTCCAGAAGCATTTCCGTGACACTCGCGCATTGTCTAACCTACTTGTTCGCCTCTGAACTGCTTCTATGTCTTCCTTTAAACTGATCTGCTGCGGGTACCAAAACACTCAAGGTGTGGTCGTACAAATGTTTAAAAGCGGTCTCCTTTACAGATGAAATACATTTTCCCAAAATTCTCCCAATAAACCAAAATCGTCATTACATGTTCGTTCCATTTCATATCGCTCTGCAGTGTTACGCCTAGATATTTGAACGACGCGACAACATCAAGAAGCTCACTACTAATGCTGTATTTGAACATCATGGGATTGTTTTTCCTACTCATGCGCATCACCTTACATTTTTCTACATTGAGAGCTAGCTGTCATTCATCGCACCAACTAGAGATTTTGTCTGTCATCCTGTATGCTATTACAGTCAATTAAAGATGACACCCTCCCATACACCACAGCATCATCAGCAAACAGCCGCATATTACATCTGTCCATCAGATCATTTATATAGATAGAAAATAATAGCGGTCCTATCTCACTCCCCTGGGGCACGCCTGACGATACGCTCGTCTCTGAAGAACACTCGCCGTCGAGAACAACGTACTGCTTTCTGATACTGAGCAAGCCTTCCAGCCAGTCACAAATCTGTGAACCTATTCCATATACTCGTATCTTCGTTATCAGTCTGCAGTGTGGCAACGTGTCAAACGCCTTTTTGAAATCGAGAAAAACACAATCCGCCTGTTGCCCTTCACCATTGGCTCGCAAAATTTGACATGAGAACAGGGCTAGCTGAGTTTCACATGAACGATGTTTCTTAAGCCCGTGCCGATTTGTAGACAGATCTTCGAACTGAGAATATGCTCCAAAATTTTACATGAAACTGATGTCAACTATATTGGCCTGTAATTATGCGGGTCATTTCTTTTTCTTATAAACCGGAGTCTCCTGCGCTTTTTTCCAATCACTAGGAACTTTGCACTGGGTTAAAGATTAGTGATAAATACAAGCTAAGTAAGGGGCCAACGCCGCAGAATAGTCTTTGTACACGAAGAAATACAGGGTCTCCGGCGAAACACACGAGAGTGATGGTAGGGCGCCTTATTCTTGGGTGCTCTGAGCGGGTGTGTGTTTATCCCGTGTTCTTGGGGTGGTGCAGAGGCATACAGTAACTTCCTTAGGTCTTGCGGAGGACCGTCAGCTAGAACTGTTAGCTACTTAATGGGAGCATAACGAGCGGAACCTGTGATAACTCTCAAGACATCATTTAAAAGGATATCAGTATTTGTTGTGTGGGCGCTGTTCTCCCACACTCGCGCTTAATATTGGCCAGAATAATATACGTTTTTGTACAAAAAGATTGCCATAATCTTACGAAGTAAGAACATCACAAGCAACTGCAAAACGATTTAGTTAAGATATCTGCATGATGATAAAATTGGCAACTGACGCTTAATAACGATACGTGTGAGCTCATCCGTATGACCACTATAAGAAATCCGGTAAACTTCAGTTATACGATGAATCAGTCAAATGTGCAGGCCGTTAATTCAACCAAATAACTAGGAGTAACAATTAAGAATAACTTAAATTGGAAAGAACACATAGAAAACATTAAGGGATGGCGATACAAACACAACATTTCATTGGCAGAAGACTTGGAAGATGCAACAATCCTACTAAAGAATGTGGTGTCGCACAAGTCCAAAGTGCGCGCCACCTACTTTCGCCGCGCGCCGCCATGCACGCACGGCGCGGCGTTCTTACGACGTCAGCCACGAGCGCCCTCTGCGACAACTCCGCTCGTGGCCACCACTGAACGAGATCGTCCACTTGGGACTGAGATACGAACCAGTAAAGACTTCGGAATCAGATAGGCACCAGTGAAGACTTGGCTATCAGTTACGCACTAGGCAGGCCTCTAGCTCAACTCTGTATCTGCAGTACTGATCTATGTAAAAGTTAAGTATTGTATAAATTCTGTGCAATATATATCTCGTTCTAATTTACTTTAGTGTTTCTAGTTTCTGGCTGCTCCCCTCCGTACCTGCACCAGCGTGCTATCTTTATTCCTGTGTCGGTCTCATTCCACTCGGCCACCGACACGTACGACGGAAACGAGACACAAAAGCGGCGACGAGGCTGGGACACAAAAAAGAAACTGCCTACATTGCACTTGTGCGTCCTATTTTGGAGTATTGCTGCCCATTGACGCATTCACACCAGGTGGGACTGACGGACGACTTACAGAAATAATGGCAGCTCGTTTTGTATTATCGCGATATATAGAAGTTGATACACCCGGTGTATTAAAGCAACTTCAATCACTTAACAAAACTGAGTCTCCCGGTCCTGATTGTATAAATCCGAAGATTGGTTTGAACACCACAGTGCTTTACTAGGCATGGTCCTGTTTGGAGGTGGTATGTTGTTGACTTCCTCTGACCTACGAACTGACTTACCCAGCCAGTTATAGGGGGACCTACAGTTTAACGTGGGTTGCGAACCACGGTGCTACTCGGTATTTTTCACATGAGCAATACTGCCAAAGGTGAAAGAAAGTGGTGACAGATAAAAGTCCTAGGCCTAGCGGGGATCGAACCCGCGACCTGTGGATTTGTAGTCTGGCACTCTGCCACTTAGCTACGGAACCACAGCCTTTCAGAGAGAGGGTATGCTGATGCAATAGTCCCATACCTAGTTATCATATACGCTCGCTCAGCTAACATTCCACATCCAAACACTGGAAAGTTGGACAAGTTACGCCAATATTAAAGGCAAAAGGAAGAGGTCTGCGCGGATGCGGATGTCCGCGGATGTATCCGCAGTATTTCTTACCTTGCGGATAAAGTTGTAAGCGATGCGGCTATCTGCGTGTTACATGCGGATGAAGAGCGTGTTATCTGCCCAGTAAGTCTGTCGAAATGTTAGCTGGAAACTACACGCCTGTGGACATTCTTGGATGAAGAGCGTGTTATCTGCCCAGTAAGTCTGTCGAAATGTTAGCTGGAAACTACACGCCTGTGGACATTCTTGGAATCCTTGCAAGGCCCAGGTAGAGCGGAAGTCTTCATGCCCTGGCCACAGCGGACTTAGATGTATCCGAGGGACCTGCGCTTAATCCGTTTACGTCACCGAATCTTACATGCGATCTGTCAAGTGCTCTCTGGGTGGCAAACCGGTCCACTGGCCACCAGAGGTGCCATGCCAAATTTCCGCTGCCTTCAGTTAGCGCTTTGTAGTGACCGAGTGACAACGTATATCGTAGTGAATACAGTGACATTTCTTTCTGAAAATGAACACGACATCAATGGATACTATATCGTTTAAAGTGTAAAGAGATGACTTGACATTAGTGACGGAAAACAAATGGAAATAGTCAATTTGGAAAAAAAGTTAGATACTTATAATGGCAGAAAATGGTCAACGATATAGTGGCCTGTTTTGCGAGTAAAATAGTAACTTATATTTTTACTCAGGACACAGTTTGCTGAAACATTCGTGGAGACAGAACAAAGTAGCATAATTACTTACTTAAATACTAAGAGACATGCAAAAGTTCCTGAAAATCCACCAAATTTGAAGACAACCGCGACAAAAAAACTTATCAATCTTGTTAGCAAAGATATTTTACCGTTATAAGTTGCGTGTGGATCTGTGTTTCTCGAGACGGCACAGTTTCTTATTGATGTGGGGGAAAATTACGATGCAGTTAGTGCTAACAAACTGCTACCTCATCCAACCACCATACGCAGTAATTTGAAAGAAACCGCCGAGCGACGGCATGAGACGGTCACCGAATAAGTTAAAACTGAATTCAGAGATGTAGGTGGAACACTGTCGATTTATGGACTTATTCATACCGTAAAATGAACTATTTGTGAGTGACTGCACATTATATTAATTATGGGAGGGGGGGGGGAACCTTGAGGATCGAGTCTTTTGCACCAGGTATTTTGAGAACAAAAAACATTAAAAAATAAATAAATAAATAAAAAATAAAAAAATAATTAAAAACGGGAGAAAACGTCAAACTTCAATTAATCAAGATTCTACGATCGTTTGAATTATTCAGTGCTGTGAAGAATATTGTGTTTGCTACGGACAGAGGTTCGCTACGGACAGAGGTTCAAATATCGGGGAAAATAATGTGTCTATATTGTAAAACTCCAAAAGAATCGTTTATTTATTTATTTAATGTAAACAGAGTAAAATCTCCTCTATGCCGATCAGCTTTAACCATTGAAATTTAAGGAGATGCCTATATTAAACAGTTGACGTAGTGCTCCGACCACACGGGCTCTGAAGCGCTACTTTGTGTGTCTGGAGAAATAATGTTTTCCTGTTTGGAACAGCCTGTTTTGGAGTGGGTATGGAACAGTTACCGTGATTCGAGAAGTCAAAAGTAGTTAAATTGTCTCAGAAATGACACTCTAACAATAATTATATCATTACCTACCTTGGTTTTAAATACTGCTATTTATTACTATTACCCATTCAGAACTTTAGTATCTGCGGATAACGGTCTTAAGGATTCGATAATGTGCCGCGGATGCAGATGCTCTTGCGGATATGGGCCTTGGGAATATGGTGCGGATGCGGATAACACTTTTCTTATCCGCGCAAACCTCTAGCAATAGGAGTGGCCCACAAAATTACAGGTCTGTATCACTGACGTTGGTTTGCAGCAGGATTTTAGAACACATACTTTCCTCAAATATTATGAACTACCTCGAAGACAAGGATCTATTGACCCATAGTCAACACGGCTTCAGGAAGTATCATTTTTGTGAAACACAGCTAGCCCTTTACTCACATGATGTGATGAGTGCTATCGACAAGGGCTGTCAAAATAGATTCCGAATTTCTGGATTTCCGGAAGGCTTTTTGACACTGTACGGCACAAGCGTCTTCTAATCTACGTGCTTATGGAATATCGCCACAATTGCGTGATTGGATTCGTGGTTTCCTGTCAGACAGGACACAGTTCGTTAAAATTGACGGAACGTCATTGAGTAGAACTGAAGTGGTATCTAGCGTTCCCCAGCGAAGTGTTATAGGGTCCCTACTGTTCCTTTTTTTTATAAACGATTTAGGAGATATTCTGAGTAGCTCCGTAAGACTGTCCACGGATGATGCTGTTACTTATCGATTATTAGAGTCAGCAGAAGACCAAAAGCAACTACAAAATGATTTAGATCAAAACATCAGCATTATCCAAAAAACTGCAATTGACCCAGTGTGAAGTCATCTATAAAGGTAAAGCAGTCAACAATCCGAAGATTGGTTTGAACACCACAGTGCTTTACTAGGCATGGTCCTGTTTGGAGGTGGTATGCCGTTGCCTTCCTCCGACCTTCGAACTGACTTACCCAGCCAGTTATAGAGGGACCTACAGTTTAACGTGGGTTCCGAACCACGGTGCTACTCGGCATTTTTCACATGAGCAGTACTGCCAGAGGTGAAAGAAGTGGAAAGTGAAAGATAAAAATCCTAGGACCTGGCAGGGACATCCATATGACCACTAAAAGAAGCGCGTTAAACTTCAGTTACAAGATAAATCAGTCACACCTAGAGGCCGTAAATTCAACTAAATACCTAGGAGTAACAATTACAAACAACTTAATTTGGGAAGAACATATAGATAATATTGTAGGAAAAGTGAACCAAAGACTACGTTTCCATGGCAGAATGCTTAGAAGATGCAAAAGTTCTACTAAAGAAACTGCCGACACCAAACATGTGCGTCCTATTTTGGAGTATTTTTGCACATTGTTGGATCCCTACCAAGTGGGATTGACGGACGATTTAGAGAAAGTACAGAGAAGAGCAGCTCATTTTATATTATCGCGATGTGGTGGAGAGAAAGTCACGGAAATGATGCAAGAGTTAGTGCGGAAATCAGTAAAAGAAAGGCGTTACTCGTTGCGACGAGACCTAGTTGCGAAATTTCTTTCACGAACTTTCTCTTCCGAATGCGAACAGATTTTGTTAGCACTCACCTACATAGGAAAACATGATCATCAAAATAAGATAAGAGAAATCAGATCGAAAACGGAAATACGTAGGTGTTCCTTTTTTTCCGCGAGCTATTGGAGAACGGAACTGTAGAGAAGCATCATAAAGTGTATAAAACTTTCTCAGACTTCTTGCCGCGTCATTGATGAAATCTCAAGATTTCGAAGATATCCTCCATCTTCTTCGTCAGGAGCCACGAAGAAGAAGATGGAGGATATCTTCGAAATCTTGAGATTTTATCAAGAATTGACGCGGCGAGAAGTACAGCACTGTCGCCGTGAAAGACTTCGTACTCATCATAAAAGTGGTTGCGTGAACCATCTGCCATGCACTTCAATGTCACTTGCAGAGTATCTATGTAGATGTAGAAGTATATTAACTAATGTGATTCTCAGACATCTAAAAAAAATGTTGAAATGTTTGTTAAGCTTAAGGGACTTAACTACGGGGTCATCAGTCCCTAAACTTACAAACTACTTATGAACTACCTACAACTAAGGACGGCACAAATATCCATGCCCAAGGGGGGATTCGAACCCCCGACCGTAGTGGCCGTGCAGACCGTGACTGAAGCGCCTCAGTCCTCTCGGCCACCGCGGCCGGCTCAGACATCTACCGTGATCGTGGACGTATTGCGAAAACCCTTTCATTTTGAGTTACCTATGCAATACGTATAAGAGGCAGATGGCTTTACAAAACTCGTTGCTTGCACGTAGCGCTAGGAAGCCTATATTCCCATAGATCTGGGTTTCGAGCAATCGATCTACACAACAGTCAGAAACGTTGAAAAACTTTGTGTTCGCATTACCTGGGCAGCAAGTGACTGACGGTTGGCAATGTACACTTCCACCACAGGAGAGAGACCTCCAGTCATGCTACAGCGAAGCGTGCCGCACCGGTTTATCTCCGATGAAATGATCGTAAGGCATTTTTGGCCGAAAGATCCCATCCGGAATTGTTGCCCGACTAGTGCAATTTTTTTTTCTTTTTTCGCTGCTTGGGCGAGTTGCGTGTCGGTGATGATGAAATGATGATGAGGGCAAGACATAACACCCAATCTCATGCCGGGAGTAGATCCCGAGCCCTCTGCATGGTACAGGGCGTTGTGTGTTTCCATCATCATCGACATGCAAGTCGCCAAGTGGCGTCAAATAAAAATACTTGCACTTGACTGGGAGTATCCCCAGGAAGGTCTGGAGGGGGGGGGAGCTGCATCCCGACAGCGCCCCCCTCCTCCCTGGATACTCATCCCATCCCACAACGGCGGCCGAGGTCGCGTTTGACGGTTAGTGCCCGTGTTCGGTCTCTCCCGAGTGACCTGGAGTCTCTTCCTCTGCCGTCCCTAATCAAATTCCAGTCGCGTACGCCACTATGGTGTATTCCTCGACCTGTTATTCGACTAGACTTGTCGCAGAGCTCTAAACACTCTGTCCACCCTGAGATCCTTCGCCGCCAATTTCTGTCAATTCTTGACGGATACCAGGGCTCCACGGTTATCTAAACGGATGGTTCGATAGCAGAAGGTCTTGTTGGCTTCGCGTATATGTACGCGGGACACAACGAACAGCGCTCTTTACCGGAGAGCTGCAGTGTGTTCACAGCAGAGCTGGTGGCCATACTTCGTGCACTCGAGCATATTTCTGCCTGCCCCGGGGAGTCCTTCCTCATTTGCAGTGACTCCCTGAGCGGCCTACAGGCTCTCTCAATCAATGCTTCCCTCGCCCTACTTTGCTTCAGGCCATCCAAGAATCCCTGTATGCCATCGACTGATGTGGGAGGTCAGTGGTCTTTCTATGGACTCCAGGACACGTTGGTATCTACGGTAACGAGCTATCCGATAGGTTAGCAAAGGAGGCTATCCATAAACCTTGGCTATGGGTATCACAGTTAATGACCTCAGTTCGCAGCTGCACAGCCGAGTTCTTGGGCTGTAGAATGCAGAATGGCGTTCCCTCCAGACACCCAACAACTTACGGGCGATAAAGGAGACAACGCACGTGTGGAGGTCCTCTATACGGACTCCTCGCAGGGACTCTGTTGTCCTCTGCCGACTCCGTATCGGCTATACTTGGCTGACGCACAGCTACCTTCTGCGTCGCGAGGACCCTCCTCGTTGTCAATGTGCTGAACATTTGACAGTCGCCCATATCTTGAAGGAATGCTCTTATTTCGACACTCAAAGGCAGCGTTTTAATCTCCCTGACTCCTTAAACCTTATTTTAGGTGACAATGCCTCTGTAGTTGATGCTGTTTTAAATTTTATTCGTAACAGTGGACTACATAAGTCCATCTGATGTTTAGAATGTTTTATCTATTTGCTCTGCACCTGCTTAATTTTTGTTTAGGCAGGTGATATCAATGTGTTAGTGTCTGGACGTTCTTTTATCTCTGCCACCTTGCAGCCCAGACACTCTGATTTTCTCTTTTAACTCTCTTCTTTCTCCCCCTTTGATTTGATTTTTCAGGAAAGCCAAAACAGTCTTGGTCCAATCCGCCACTGCCCGCACCGAAACGAGGTTTATTGTGCGGTATCGCTCCCTGTATATCTAGTAAAGCCAACCAATGCCCTTGAACAGTGCAAGGAGTCCCTTTACCAGTTCTTTATTAACACAACTTCTTCGGGTCTGGTTGTCCCAAATGTTCTGTGCCTTTTACTCTCCAATGCAATGCATTCGAAGATTAGATGTGATTTAGTTTCATCACCGTCATCACAGATCCTACATTTAGAGTCCTCTTCTGTTATTTCCGTTGTATGTATGTGTTTTTTGAAATTCCCATGCCCTGTCAGCAATCCAACCATGAGTCTAATCTCTCTCCTGTTCAGGCCCAGGATTGCAGAGCTTCTTTTAAAACATGGCTTTGGCATCATTACCTCGCCATGTTTTTGTTGATAGACTTTGGTCCAATATTCTACGTGCTGTCTTCTGAGCCAGTTACGTAGCTCCAATTTTATCATTGCCTTGGTGATTGTCAGGACAGGTTCTGGTCCAATAAATGGAGTCTCTGCCCCCATTCTGGCTAATCTGTCGGCATGTTCGTTGCCACTGATCCCCGAGTGGCCAGGGACCCACAATAGGTTTACTCTATTGCTTTCCCCTAGCTCCACCAGAACCCTGTGACATTCTGCAACAATTTTAGACCTTGTTGCAGGAGCTGCCAGTGATCTCAGGGCCGCCTGGCTGTCTGAATATAGATGCTACGATCTTTGTAGCCCTACGCAAATTCTCCTCCACACATGCCCTTATGGCAGTGATTTCGGCCTGGAATACTGAGGCCAGTTGCCCTAGAGAGATGACGCCTTCCAGTCTTGGCTGCACCCCATATACCTCGGCCCCAACGCCTTGGTCTGATTTTGACCCGTCGGTGAACCAGACAATATCCCCCGTACGCTGTCGAACTATTTTCTCCCACTGCTCCCTACTTCCAATTGTTATATTGAAAGGCTCCCCCGCTTATTTGCTTCTTTTATTTAAGACGACTTCCATCTATGGTTTGCCGTATTTTAACACTTTGTCAAATTTTAACGCTCTTTCATGTTATCTCTTTGACTAGAACAAGGGACTGATGACCATAGTAGTTTGGTCCCTTTATACCCTCAACCAACCAACCAACCAACCTGGATACGCCACTGGCATGTGTATATTACGATACCACTTATAACAGTATCTGCAGTTGTACCTGTTACTCCCTGCATACTGCCGTGTGTCCTAGACGCCGCTGGAAGGTGTTGGCGAACATCGGGCTTCCACCGTACCGAGTGCTGCACACACCGCCGGCTCCATTTTAGTTCCCACTCTGCGTCTACCGTGTAAACAAAAACCCTGCCCGCATTCTGTTGCGGTCGTCGAGCGGAGGCATTTGTCGAGCATTCAGCGGCCGTGTTAACACCGGGCAAATAAAGCGGAATGGGCGAGCCACCAGTCAGCGCCGGAGCCGTGCTAACAGCGCGTCATCAAAAAAGCACAAAGCAATTTGCATTAATACCTGCATTCAAATTGTTTGCATGCGCGCTGATTCTGTGCGCGGGCGACAGAAAAAAAAAAAAATGAACCACTGCCAGAAAGAACGCTGGCTTAATTTTTCCAGCGCTTCGCAATTCCGACGGTGCTGTAAAACAAAAATTTTTTCCCCCCGAAAAGAGAGAGAGAGAGAGAAAGAAGCGTAAAAATTGCTCGCATTACGTAGCGCAATTAAGGATGTATTGCATTTTAATTTCGGGCTTAGTTTATTTAAATTAGCCGACTGTTTGTTAGAGTTGACGTATTCCGGCTTGCCGGTTAAATGGAAGAGCAAATTAGGAGGTCGGCCGGAATAAAAAACAGGTCGCCCGCGTGAAACGACGGGCGCCCACGAAAAAAAGAGGTTTCCTCTTTTTTTTTTTTTTTCTTTTTTTTTTTTTTGCGTTTATTAACATCAGCGGTTTACGGCTGGCTGCGGCAGCGCGCGACAAATGAGAATAGCACTTCCTTTTAATTGGCCGGCGGCCGCTGTGAATGCTGGCGCCTTTATGAAGAAGCATGCGGCGTGTTTAGCACTGCTAAATAAGAGGACGGACACCCGTTTAATGCGGAGCGGCGCTGGGAGGACGGCATGCATAATGATCACCGCACAGTGGCCCGAGGAGGTGTAAGCAGGCTGCTGGAAGAGGGCAGCACTACCTTCTACATCTATATACATTCTCAGACGTGTGGTTCCTGAAAAGGGGCAGCAGCCTTTTCAGTAGTTACAGGGGCAACAGTCTGGATGATTGACTGAGCTGGCCTTGTAACATCAGCTAATGTGGCTTTGCCACACAGTTACTGCGAACGGCTGAAAGCAAGGGGAAACTACAGCCGTTACTTTTCCCGAGGACATGCAGCTTACTGTATTAACATATGATGATGACATCCTCTCGGGTAAAATATTCCGGAGGTAAAATAGTCCTCCATTCGGATCTCCGGGAGGGGACTACTCAGGAGGATGTGATCATCAGGAAAGAAAACACTGGCATTCTACGGATCGGAGCGTGGAATGTTAGATCCCTTAATCGGATAGGGAAGTTAGAAAATTTAAAAAGGGAAATGGGTATGTTAAAAGTTAGATATGGTAGAGTGAACATCGGTGGCACGATGAACAGGATTTCTGGTCAGGTGAATACAGGGTTATAAATACAAAATCAGTTGGGGGTATTACAGGAGTAGGTCTGATAATGAATAACAAAATAGGAATGCGGGTAAACTACTATGAGCAACACAGTGATCGCATTATCGTAGTCAAGGTTGATACGAAGCCAACACCGACCACAGTAGTACAGGTTTATATGCCAACTACCTCTGCCGATGATGAGGAGATCGAAGAAATATATGAGGACCTAAAGGAAATTATTTAGACAATTAAGGGAGAGGAAAACGTAATTGTTATGGCAGACTGGAATTCGGTAGTAGGACAAGGAAGGGAAGGGAAGAATTTTGCACGGAACATAATTTAGTTATAACAAACCCCTGGTTTAAGAATCACGAAAGAAGGTTATATACGTGGAAGAGACCAGGAGACACCGGGAGATACCAGATAGATTTTATAATGGTAAGACAGATTTCGGAACTAGGTTTTAAACATACCCAGGGGCAGATATAAACTCTGACAATAACTTATTGGTCATGAATTGTAGACTGAAACTGAAAAAACTGCAGAAAGGTAGGAAAATAAGAAGATGGGACCTGCATAAACTGAAGGAACCTGAAGTTCTTGAAAATTTCCGAGGGACCTTTAGGCAACAATTGACAGAAACGGTGGAAAATAAAACAGTAGAGGAGGAATGGGTAGCATTGAGAGAGGAAATAGTGAAGGCAGCAGAGGACAAAATAGGTAGGAAGTCAAGACCTACAAAAAATCCTTGGATATCACAGAACATACTAAATTTAATCGATGAAAGGAGAAAATATAAAAATGCAGCAAATGAAACAGGAAAAATGGACGATTAAGAAATGAGATTGACAGGAAGTGCAAAATGGCTAAGCAGGAGAGGCTAGAAAGCAAGTGCAAGGATGTAGAAGAAAGTATAAATAGGTGAAAAATAGATACTGCCTACAGGAAAATAAAAGAGATATTTGGAGATAATAAAAAGAGCTCTGTGAATATCAAGAGCGCAGATGGAAACCCAGTTCTCAGCAAAGAAGGGAAAGCTGAAAGGTGGAAAGTGTATATAGAGAGGTTCTACGAAGGTAATGAACTTAGAGGCAATATTGTAGGAAGGGAAGAAGAAGTAGATAAGGATGAAATAGGAGATACTATACTGAGAGATGAATTTGACAGAGCACTGAAAGACCTAAGTCGAAACAAGGCCCCTGGAGTAGATGATATTCCCTCAGAGCTACTGAAGTCTCTGGGAGAACCAGCCATGACAAAATTGTTTCACCTGGTGTGTAAGATGTATGAGGCAGGTGAAGTACAATCAGATTTTAAGAAAAATGTTATAATCCCCACTCCAAAGAAAGCAGGTGCAGACAGGTGTGAAAACTACAGGATCATCAGTTTAATAAGTCATGGTTGCAAAATATTAAAAGGAATTTTTTACAGAAAGATGGAAAAGCTGGTAGAAGCCGACCTCGGGGAAGATCAGTTTGGGTTCAAGAGAAATGTTGAAACACGGGAGGCAATACTCACTTTACGGCTTCTCCTAGAAGATAGATTAAGAAAAGGCAAATCTACATTTCTAGCTTGTGTAGAGAAGGCTTTTGACAGCGTTGATTGGGATAAACTCTTTCACATTCTGAAGCACGCAGGAGTAAACTATAGGGAGCGTAAGGTTATTTATAACTTGTACAAAAACCAGACAGCGGTTGTCAGAGTTGAAGGGCATGAAAGGGATGCAGTGATTGGAAAGGGATTAAGACAGGGTTGTAGCCTTTCTCCAATGTTATTCAATTTGTACATTGAGCAAGCTATAAATGAAAGCAAGGAGAAATTTGGAGAAGGAATTAAAGTTCAGGGGGAAGAATTAAAAACATTGCGTTTTGCCGACGACATAGTAATTCTGTCAGATGCAGCAAAGGACTTGGAAGAGCAATTGAAAGGAATTGACAGTGTGCTGAAAAGTGCATATAAGATGAACATTAAAAAGAGAAAAACTAGAGTAATGGAGTGCAGTCTAAGAGAATCAGGTGATGCTGAAGGAATTAGATTAGGTAACGAAACAATGAAGGTGGTAGATGAGTTTTGTTACTTGGATAGTAAAATAACATGCGATGGTCGCAGTACAGAAGATATAAAATGCAGAATGGCAATGGGAAGAAAAGCATTTTTGAAAAAGAGAAATTTGCTAACATCGAATATTAATTTAAGTGTACGGAAGTCTTTTCTGAAGGCATTTGTGTAGAGTGTTGCCTTGTACGGGAGTGAAACATGGACGATAAGCAGTGCAGACAGGAAGAGGATAGAGGCTTTTGAAATGTGGTGCTACAGAAGAATGCTGAACATTAGGTGGGTAGATCGCATAACTAAAGAAGAGGTACTGAACAGAATTGGTGAGAAAAGGAATTTTTGGCATACCCTGACTAAAAGCAGGGATCGCTTGGTAGGACACATTCTTAGACATCGAGGAATCGTAAATTTAGCATTGGAGGGAAGTGTGTGGGATAAAAATCGCAGAGGGAGACCAAGAGACGCGTATAGTAAGCAGATTCAAGTGGATGTGGGTTGTCGTTCTTATGAGGAGATGAAAAGGCTTGCTCAGGACAGAGTAGGGTGGAGAGCTGCATCATACCAGTCTCCGGACTGAAGATCATAACAACATAACAACCAATAACAAACCTAGCTGCTCGCCTCTGAACCGTCTCTATATCTTCCTTTAAACTGATCTGCTGCGGGTCCCAAACACTTGAGCAATACTCAAGACGTGGTCGTACAAGCCTTTTATTGGCGGTCTCCTTTACAGGTGAAGTACACCTTTCAAAAATTCTCCCAATAAAACGAAGTCCTTATATGTTCGTTCCATTTCATATCGCTCTGAAATGTTACTCCTAGATACTTGAACGACGCGACAGCATCAAGAAGCTCACTACTAATGCTGTATTGAAACAGTATGGGATTGTTTTTCCTACTCATGCGCATCACCTTACATTTTTCTGCATTGAGAGCTAGAGAGCTAGCTGCCATTCTTCACACCAACTATGATTTTACTAGAAGGTAAATGATAGCTTCATCTGCAAACGACCTAAGAAAGCTACTTAGATTTTCTCCCAAATTGTTTATGTAATTAAGGAACAGCGGAAGACCAATAACACTACCCTGCGAAACGCCCGATATCACCTCTGTTTAAGTCGATGCCTTACCACCGATTACTACAAACTGTGTCCTCTCTGACAGGAAATCCCCTATCCAGTCGCAAAAAGTCGTTTGTGAGGTACAGTGTCAAAAGCCTTATGGAAGTCAAGAAACACGGAATCAATTGAGATCCCTTGTCGATAGAACTCAACACTTCGTTTGAGTAGAGAGCTAGTTGTGTTTCGCATGAACGATATTTTCTAAATCCGTGTTGACCTTGGGTCAATAGATCATTCTGTTCGAGATAATTCATAATAATTGAGTAGAGGATATGTTCCAAAACCCTGCTGCAAATTGACGTCAATGAAATAGGCCTGTAGTTTAATGGGTTACTCCTACTGCCTTTCTCGAATATACGAACTTCTTGACGCAAGTAACCATGGCATACTTTTATGGGGTTCTACCAGAAGGCAGTGAACGCGATGATCAATCGCACAGTGCTGCGGACAAAACAGAAACCATTTTGTTATTCGCGTAACGTTACAAACGTCGTAGCAAGGTTTCATCTCCAGAACCAGTATCAGCCGTTTTTCTGTGGCATTTGATGCTTCATGTGTGTCTGGCACATTGTTAGCCTGCCGCGACAACGACCTTTTGTACCATTGACGGGGTCTCAGCGACGGTGCACAGTCCGTCGGCGGGAGGTTGGGTGGTCACACCACAGAAATGTGCTCGCTACACATCGTGTGAGGTATCTGAAGTGCAGCGACGAGGCCACTTCGGCTTCACAAAAAATCCCGGGGGAATTCAGCAAGGACCTTTCGTAACCGTATAGGGGAGCTACGATCAAGCGTGTTATTGGGATGTCCTCTGCTCACAATCAACATCGTACAGTCCCCCCCCCCCCAAGTGGTATCGAGATAGCACTTATGGGAGGGCGAATGTAGGCTTCCTATGTTCAGTGGTAACAGTCACTACTACTTTGGTCGTTGGCCTGTTTGTTGTGCAGGTGATGTGTCGGGATGTGTGCGACGAAGTCACACAGCGCCAACACCCTTTAGTGTGTGCAACCATGTCTTACTATTCTCGTTCTCCTCTGGACATCGTTGAGGAAACGTTGAAACATACAAGGGAACTGGACAACATCATTTAACGCTTCATGTTCGAAGAAGTCGATATGCTTTGAAAACATGAGAATCCGCTTGAAACCGAGGCGTTCATCGTAATCTTCAAGGTGTAGAGTAGGTGACGCAAAATCTCCCCTTTGCCTAATATCGTCAACTCGTATTCCTAAGCTGCTATGACTGCCATCTACAGTAATCTTGAATTTCTGTGTGTTTAACGCAGCCAGCACTAGTTGCAAGATTCCTAAGAGTTGTCGCGAAGACTAGAAAACAGGGTTACAAAAATCATTTATGATGCAGGATTGCAAAGCTCCTGCTAGCAGCGAAGCGGACGTGACCGGATGTAGGTTCTGCGTAACATTTACTCTACTAAGAAGAGCGGACTATGCCGCATCACGAGGCTCGAGATGCCGTCACTAGTCGCAACCCTTGGACACAGCAAACATAGCCGGCACAGCCTTTTCGTCAGGTAGGCATCACGTGCTGCCTCGTGACATACACGCAATGCTCTGGAGTAATGGAACCTTCTAGAACAAGTGGTGCCGGGTGCACTGCCGCCTATAAAGAGGCTAGCCCCCATGGTGTCGGGGACAGTGACGCAGTGTTGGAGGAATTGTCAGTCGTCAGGGATGGTCTAGCTGGAGTTATGAAGCTGTGAAGATGTGTAACGTGCTACGTGACCACGAAGGGACTTAGGCTCATTTCCATGTCGACACTTAGTCCGGTGCGCTCGCCTCTGCTATATTGGGACTTAGGGAGCTATGGGAAGTTACACTACTGCAAGGCAATTGATAACTTTTATATAGTATACGAAGGCTTCCGCGGCCGTTGTCATTGTTGATAAAACGTAACACCCAGAAGATGGCCGCTTGCAATAGTGGCCGAAACGTCGATGAAATATTTGACATATTGACGATGCGGTCCAATACGCAGAAGAGTTCTATCAACAACTTGTATATAGACTTGTAAATAGGACGGATGTGCCAGGGTTGCTTCCAGTGTATATATCCTCTACCTCAGAGTTATAATTGCATCCAGAATAACCTGAGATCCCATCCGAGTTCCTTACTCTAACTCCCCCTACAGCCTTCTTTTCAGCAAAGCAAGTGTTCAGAAGGCAGCCCGCGACTACGAGATCTCCTGCCAAGTAAGTCCTTAACGCGCTTTCTTGCATTCCTCCCACTCCCTCTCAGGACTCATCAGTAGGACACGACAGAATCTGAAGTGTTGAGGATTGTGTCAATCGTTTTTTCCCGCCTGCAGTGAATCAAGGGAGTTACGTAGTACGACATACAATTATTTATTTTATAACGGTTACAATCGTAAGACAGATATTAATAGTGAGAAAAGGAACTCTGAAGCACTGTCGTGTCTATGTTTGTGTTCATCGAATCATGTTCCTAACACCGCCTGTATGCTAGAAAAGATAATTGAAGAATATAGAAAATGGAAACTGGAAGTTAATACTGACAAGGTATAAGGTAATGGGAAGTAAAGGACAAGATGTAGAACTGGAGAGAGGGAAGTTCTACGAGTTATATTTCACGATGATGGAAGAGATTACAAAAACATAAAGAAAAAGGGAAAGGGAAGAACCTAATCAGGACTCTACATCCGAGTCTGTAGATTAACAACTTGTCTAATCAGTCGAAAAACAGTATGTGTAAGACAATAAAAAAAAAACAGTCATGACGTATGGAAGTCTGGGTCCTAGATAAAAGTAGAGTACAGAAACTACTTGTTTCAGAGATGTCATACTGGAAGGAAGGAAACTTAGGGTTTAATATCCCGTCGACAACTTGGTCATTATGGATGGAGCTAACTCTCGGAGGTTTGAGGAAGGATGGGGAAGGAAGTCGGCCGTGCCCTTTCAAGGGAACCATCCCGACATTTGCCTGGAGTGATTTAAGGAAATCTCCGAAAAACTAAATCAGGATGGCGGGAGGTAGATTTGAACCACCGTACTCTCAAATGCGAGTCCAGAGCGTTACCACTGCACCACCTCGCTCGCTCTGTCATACTGAAAATCTTAGAACTTAACCTTATTTGATAACGTGAGAAATAAAATAATTAGAGGAACGATGACAGGTACAACCATCATTATAGATACAATAGTGGATAAACAGTATTCAAGAGGGAGTGGAGAAACGAGGATTAGAAGATGAAGTTCGGTTAGGTGAGGACCAATGGCGCTTAGGATGAGAGAAGCGGCAGTAATGTTGCAAATTCGTACTGTAACAATAATAACAAAAACATTCACTATATTCCCAAATTTATTTTCTACTTAAAAATGACTTAACTAGGTTCAGTTCCTCATTTCCTTCCGCGTCACACTCTGCTCTCCCAGAGACATGAAACTGTGCCAAAATTTGAACCAACATCTTACTAACGAAACCGTGGGGACAGAGATGTGTTGCATATAAGAAAAAGCGGGAAATCTTTCCTGCTTCTGAAGGATCAATACATCATGAGGCTTCGAGAAGTGGAGCAACATGAATCCTGCCATCAACACTAAGAGAAAAGTTAAAAGAAAGTCCAAAATCTGATATTCTTGTTACAGTGAGTGTGCTGGTGAACCTTCAGTAGTAGACTACAAAGACGATTTCGAGCTGGATGTTGATGACCAGTCTGCAGATGACGTTTTCCGATTAGTAATTTTTTCGATGATTTTTAGTGGGGAACAATACCTCCTATACTCTTCGCGTTTCAACTGGAATCGCAAATTAACTGCGAATTCCGACCACGTATTGGCTCATTCTTCTGTACAGAGCTGCGTTTTGCCACAGCAACCCACACGCGTCAATAAATCTCCATTGCAGATGACTTAATTACAGCGGGTTTCAAAATCACTGTGAATGAACATAACCTTCGCCCTTTTTACGGCTAATTTGCGCAGCCACGGACACTGCGCCGTTTTGCCACTCCACGCCCTAATTCCCTGCTAATTTGATCTTATTAAAAGCGACGCACGGGCCCTCACGTAATTCGGGTTTTAACTCAAATGCGTGGTTTTTTTTATAATCTGGCGATTTTGCTGGTGTTTTTGCTTTTTTTGTGCCGTCGTTTTGCGAGGAGGAGACTCGCTGATGGCAGTTATTCATTAAAATGAAATTCGACTAATAAACAGTTGTTATCTGTGGCTTGTGGAGGTACTATCATACGTGGAACTACTCGATAGGTAATCGACTTCAGGCAAAAACTTTACCTGTTATCTTCTTGATAACAGATACGAGATGTGATAAAAAAGTAATGGGAATTTTTTAATTTGGAAGATTTGTACATCCGAATATTATCATATAAGTACACGTGTTTCTGATGTATTTTAGAATGTCCAGTTTTTGTTTCGTATATATTTTGCCAGTCGAAGCTATTGTACTTGTTTTAGAGTAATAGGTGAGTTTTTAATATAGAACTAGACGGCTCAAAGTATCTGCATTAAAGTGTGTTTCAAAACTGAAATAAAGTGCAATATCGAATTCGAAATGTTAGTTTTGGCGAACTTACCATGAGTATGACAAGAGTTTACCAGTAGTACAATAGTTTCAGAGAGCGTCGCGGAAACGCTTACGACCAACCTGGACGTCTTAGTACATCGATTACTAACGACAGTGTGGAAGAAGTAAAGACACAGGTCCCGTAAAATCGACGAATCACCATCAGAGAGCTTGCTGATGATGACTACATATTCTTCGGCTCAAGCCAAGCATGTCAAGCAGGCCAAGCGTTAGCGACTGTGCTGCTACTGATGACAATTCTGCTAAAGCATAATTGCTAAACACAGCTTTCCGAAATTTCTTAACCAAAAAGATTATGCGAATACTCCTGAATCCGAATGAAGAACAGCTGCCAGGATGCGTGATTTAGAAGTAGATATCCATGGAGTATTAAAGCAACTTAAATCACTTAACAAAAACAAGTCTTCCGGTCAAGATCGTATACCAATTAGGTTTCTTGCAGTGTTTGCTGATGCAATAGCTCCATACTTAGCTATCATACACAACCGCAAGCTCAGAGAAAGAACCGTACCCAAAGACTGCAAAGTTGCACAATCACAAACTTAAAAATCAGGAGATCCAATTAAAAAAAAAAAAAAAAAGGTGTAGATTCTTCGACAAATCAGGAGACATGTACTATAAAAAAACTGCAGCTCATTTTAGTATAAACCTCAAAATAAATGATTTTAATTTTTTTCCTATGATCTCGTGTCTCATTTTTATAATAGCTAATTAATAGTAACAAAAACTAAAAAACCTCTTAGAGTAGCCCAAATGTTCATTGACATAATTCTGATTTGTAGCCAGTCTACGAAATTTGATTGATTTTTGGAATAAAACAAAGTGCACAGCTGTATTTTTGTGCTATGCATTTATCAGGGAACATTTTAAGGAACAAGCGACCTACATGGTCATTGAATTTGATTGGTAAATTGTGCTCTAAAATAAACAACGTCTTTAACTGCTCGGCATATATCACAAGATCACTTTCACTTCTACCAGCAAATTTATGTTTCGTATTGTTACTTGAAACTCACGTTAAACTGTGAAGACAGCTGATAACGACTTAAGTTTCATAACACACATGAAAAGAACATATGATTTTAATACCTATTTGACGACTTTAAAATGCAGATATAACTGACTCACTGATGGTCACGAGAGTGATGCTATGGTGATGCTGGTAATACAAAGAGTGATGACGGTTATAATGATTGTGGTCATCTTCAGACCTTGTGTAACAATTTTACAGCATGTGCATCTCACTCCCATTATGAGAGCAAAAAATGTTCAAATGTTTGTTAAGCTTATGGAACTGAACTACGGGGTCATCAGTCCCTAAACTTACAAACTACTTACGAACTGCCTTATACTAAGGACGGCACAAATATCCATGCCCGAGGCGGGATTCGAACCCCCGACCGTAGTGGCCGTGCAGACCGTGACTGGAACGCCTCAGTCCACGCGGCCACCGCGGCCGGCGTTATGAGAGCACTTGTCACTAATGAAACAACAGCACCATATGGGCCTGACATAGAATCTAATATCTGAAAGATCCATAGTCCCCCAGTGGCCAAGGACGGAGTCACGAACGTCACAGAACGTGTTGTATAACCTCGCGCATCGTAAATTGTGATGGACGATTACTCTTGTGACGAGCATGGGACTTTATATCGATTATTACCCAAGCAACAACCAGTATAAAACTGTACACTGTACTGGTGTTGTGTTTGCCTGGTCATAGTGAACTAAATGATTAATTTATTCTACAAGATTAAAAAATAACTTAGTTATGTAAGAGCCTAAGACGCACTGTACATTTCTTCTACGAACAGTCCATTCTACTATGTTACAAACTGTTACCGACGGGTAAGTGAAACATGGTACAGGACGACACATCTACTACAGGTTTCATCTTTGACAAAACTGTAACTTATTTTAAGGCTAGGGCTTCATCTACCTCACCCCCCCCTTTCTCTCTCTCTCTCTCTCCCTCCCTCTCTCTCTCTCTATCCATATATAGTGAAACCGACAATGCCTCGCAAGTACTGAATATGGATGAGAGTTAATCCTTAATCGCTCTGCGCATCAAATGTTCAAATATTTGTAATGCTAAGGAGCAACCTGCTAAGGTCATCGGTCCCAAGTCTTACAAACTATTTAAACTAACTTATCCTAAGGACATACCATACATACTCAGTTGCTCAGTGACCGGCGGCCAGTGCACACGTGACCAGCAGCAGCTCTACATTGTACGGTAACCGGCTTCTTAATAGAAGCGACTTATTTACATTTCGTGTGTGCTTTCTCTTGCAGCTCTTTATACTTTAGTGTGCTCGCGTGTTTGTTTATTAAGAATCGCGTTTATTTGTCAGCTCAGTTACTGAATTTTTTATTTATTAGCTCGCGTATATATTTTTCAGATTCGCCGTTAATAAACAGTTCAGCGTTAGGTTTATACCTTGCAAAGATCACTGTTTATCAAACTACTGAGTCCTCTGACGTACTTACTTGGAAGAAACAAAGGTTTTTAGAATGGCTAGGAACTGTGACTGCTGCGAACGGATGGAGGCAGAGTTGGTGACTCTTCGCTCGCAGCTTCAGGCGGCGTTGGCTTCGCTGGCAACGCTTGAGACTGCGGTGGGTGGGCGCCGCTGTTGTGGGCCGCTCGCGGGGGTGCAGCAGACGCCCTGTGCGTCTGTTGTGCCCTCCGATCGGCCTGCGGCTGTGGCCAGCCCGCTCACTGCCCGTGAGGAGGTAGCCCCCCAATCCGTGGTGGATTGGGAGGTCCCCTCAGCGCGTGTCAGGCGGCGTAAGACTTCCCGGGGGACCGAAGTGGAGGCCTCCCCGGTTAGTCTTGCGCTGTCTGTGGTAGGGGATGTTCCTGATGCGGATGGTGTCGCTTGTCCTGTACTCGCCCCTCTGCCCTCAAGATCCGGGCACTCACAGAGGGTGGGTTTGTTGGTAGTTGGGAGCTCCAACGTTAGGCGGGTAATGTAGCCCCTTAGGAAAATGGCTACTAGGGAGGGGAAGAATTCCAATGTGCACTCCGTGTGCATACCGGGGGGAGTCATTCCGGATGTGGAACGGCTCCTTCCGGATGCCATGAAGAGCACAGGGTGCAGCCAACTGCAGGTGGTGGCTCATGTTGGGACCAATGATGTGTGTCGCTTTGGATCGGAAGAGATCCTCTCTGGTTTTGAGCGGCTATCAGAAGTGGTTAAGACTGCCAGTCTTGCTTGCAAGATGAAAGCGGAGCTCACCATCTGCAGCATTGTCGACAGGACTGACTGCGGACCTTTGGTTCAGAGCCGAGTGGAGGGTCTGAATCAGAGGCTCAGACGGTTCTGCGACCGTGTCGGCTGCAGATTCCTCGACTTGCGCCAAAGGGTGGTGGGTTTTCGGGTTCCGCTAAATAGGTCAGGAGTCCACTACACTCAGGAAGCGGCTACACGGGTAGCGGGGGCTGTGTGGCGTGGACTGGGCGGTTGTTTAGGTTAGATGGCCTCGGGAATACACAAAATGGGTTTCAGTCTCAAAGGGGGCAGGTCAGACACGGGAAGAAAGTAGACATAAAAACCATTGGTGTAACAGTTGTAAATTGTAGTAGCTGTGTTGGGAAAATTCCAGAGCTCCAAGCGCTGATAGAAAGTACTGAGCCACAAATCGTTATAGGTTCTGAAAGCTGGCTGACGCCTGAGATAAATTCGGCCGAAATTTTTTCAAAGGGCCAAATGGTCTTCAGAAAGGATAGAATAAATAAAACAGGGGGTGGCGTGTTTATTGCTGTTACAAACGGTTTATCCTGCAACGAAATTGAGGCAGATACTTCCTGTGAATTGGTCTGGGTAGAGGTTATACCTGACCACCGAAATAAATTAATAATTGGATCTTTTTATCGGCCCCCTGACTCAGACGATGCGGTTGCAGAAATGTTCAAAGAAAGCTTGAATCATATTTCAAATAGGTATCCGAAGCATACTGTTATAATCGGTGGCGACTTTAATTTACCCTCGATATGTTGGCATAATTACGTATTCAAAACCGGGGGCAAATATAAAACATCGTCCGAACTAGTTCTGAATGCTTTTTCTGAGAACTACTTCGAACAGTTAGTTCATGAACCCACTAGAATAGTACGTGGTTGCGAAAATACTCTTGATCTCCTAGCAACAAATAATCCCGAGATAGTAAAGAGCATCAAAACAGATACAGGGATTAGCGAACATCGAGTTGTAGTAGCGAGACTGAATATCGAAATTCCCAAATGCACCAAAAATAAACGAAAAATATATCTATTCAATAAAGCAGATAAAAATTTGCTTCACGCTTTCCTGAGTGATAGTCTCCAGTCCTTCAAAACTAAAAATGCGAGTGTAGATCAGTTGTGGCTTACTTTCAGAGACATAATATCAGTAGCAATCGAGAGATTTATACCAAATAAATTAATAAAAGAGGGGGCTGACCCCCCGTGGTACACAAAACAGGTCAGATCACTGTTGCAGAAACAAAGAAAAACGCATGCAAAATTTAAAAAGACACAGAATCCGCAAGACTGGCAATCTTTTACTGAAACTCGCAACCTAGCGCGGACTTCAATGCAAGAATCTTATAGTTGTTTCCACAACGAAATCCTGTCTCGTAATCTTGCAGAAAATCCAAAGAAATTCTGGTCATATGTGAAGTACACTAGCGCCAAAACACAAACAATACCTTCACTACGCGATAGCAATGGTAATACTACCGACGACAGTACTGCTAAGACAGAATTACTAAACACAGCTTTCCGAAATTCTTTCACCATAGAAGACGAAGTGAACACTCCAGTATTCAATCCAAGAACAGCTGCCAGCATGCGAAACTTAGAAGTAGATGTTCCTGGAGTAGTAAAACAACTTAAGTCACTAAACAAAAATAAATCTTCCGGGCCAGATTGTATACCAACTAGATTCCTCTCAGAGTATGCTGATGCAATAGCTCCGTACTTAGCTATAATTTACAACCGATCACTCAGCGAAAGATCCGTACCCAAAGACTGGAAAGTTGCCCGAATTACTCCAATATTCAAGAAAGGCAATAGGAGTGATCCCCAAAATTACAGGCCTATCTCATTGACGTCGATTTGCAGTAGGATTTTGGAACATATACTTTGTTCGAATATTATGTACTACCTCGAAGAGAACGACCTATTAACCAATAGTCAGCACGGATTCAGAAAGTATCACTCTTGCGAAACACAGCTTGCCCTTTATTCACATGAAGTGTTAAGTGCCATCGACAAGGGATCTCAAATCGATTCCATATTTCTGGATTTCCGGAAGGCTTTTGATACTGTACCCCACAAGCGGCTTCTAATGAAATTGCGTGCTTATGGAATATCTCCCCAATTGTGCGATTGGATTCACGATTTCCTGTCAGAAAGGACACAGTTCGTTGTAATTGACGGTAAGTCATCGAGTAAAACAGAAGTGATATCTGGCGTTCCACAGGGAAGCGTTATTGGTCCCCTACTCTTCCTCGTGTTTATAAACGATTTAGGAGATAATCTGAATAGCTCCCTTAGACTGTTCGCGGATGATGCTGTCGTTTATCGGTTAGTGAAGTCAACAGAGGATCAAAGGCAACTGCAAAGCAATTTAGACAAAATTTCTACTTGGTGCGAAAATTGGCAATTGACACTAAATAAAGAAAAGTGTGAAGTAATACACATGACCACTAAAAGAAATCCGCTGAACTTCAATTACGCGATAAATCAGTCAAACCTTAAGGTCGTAAATTCTACCAAATACCTAGGAGTTACAATTACGAACAACTTTGACTGGAGAGAACACATAGAAAATATTGTGGGGAAGGCGAACCAAAGGTTACGTTTCATTGGCAGAACGCTTAGACGATGCACCAGCTCCACCAAAGAGACTGCCTACATCACACTTGTGCGTCCTCTCTTGGAGTACTGTTGCCCCTTGTGGGACCCTCACCAGGTGGGACTGACGGAAGATATTGAGAAGGTTCAGAGAAGGGCAGCTCGTTTTGTTTTATCACGTTACGGGGGGGGGGGGGGGAAAGCGTCACGGAAATGTTGCACGAATTGGGGTGGAAATCATTAAAAGAAAGACGTTATTCATTGCGGTGTGATCTGTTTGCGAAGTTTCAATCACCGACTTTTAGTTCCGAATGTGAAAATATTTTGCTAGCACCCACCTACGTAGGGAGACATGACCATCCCAATAAAATAAGAGAAATCAGATCGAAAACGGAACGATTTAGGTGTTCTTTCTTCCCGCGCGCTATTAGAGAATGGAACGGTAGAGAAAAGTTATGAAGGTGGTTAATGAACCCTCTGCCAGGCACTTAAATGTGATTTGCAGAGTATCTATGTAGATGTAGATGTAGATGTAGAAACATGCTGGAAGGAGGACACGAAAGTCCGATGGGTGTGGCCGCGCAATCCCTAACAAGACGCCGCAGATCGCGCAGCTATTTCTGCACTGTTCGGTCGTAACTTCCCACATTTGTATGTTTTTTACCTTCCTCTATGTCTTTTTTGATATACTTATGTTGTTGTTGTGGTGTTCAGTCCGAAGACTGGTCTGATGCAGGTCTCTATCCTACTCTACCCCAAGCAAGCCGCATCATCTCCCCATAAGAACGGCAACCTACACCGAACTGAATCTGCTTACTTTATTCATCTCTTGGTCTCCCTCTGCGATTTTTACCCCACACACTTCCCTCCAATGCTAAATGTACCATACCTTGAGGCCTAAGAATCTGTGCTGCCAATCGATCACTTCTTTTAGTCAAGGTATGCCAAAAATTCCTTTTCTCCCCAATTTCGTCCAGTACCTCTTCATTAGTTATGCTATCTACCCACCTAATATTAAGCGTTCTTCTGTAGCACCGCATTTCAGAAGTCTCTATTCTCTTTCTTTCTGAACTAGTTACCGTCCATCTTTGACTCCAATGCAAGGTAACACTCCTCACAAATGCCTTCGGGAAAGATTTTCGATATTCACGGTTATGCATTCAACATGAACATCGAAATGTTATATATATATATATATATATATATATATATATATATATATATATATATATATATATATATATAATATAGGGTTGAAAGCAGTGTTTTTCAACCTTTTCGAATATGCAACCCCCTTCCAAATAAAAGTACTGTGGCGACCCCCCCCCCCCGTTGTTACATACCGTAACGAAACTATGTAATCTAAAAAAAAAAATTGAATCTTCTTTATTTTACTTCAGCTGTCTTTTAAATTGTTGGGCGAAGATTTTTTTTTTTTTTTTCGATACTGAAATCATTATTTTTACATCATTTCCTGCACTTTTCTTTTTCATATTTCAGGCAAGACTCGGAAGCAAATTGTGCTCATTGAAGAAGATCCCATTGTATAGATAATTTGTAAAGGAGTAGATATGTTTTCGAATTTTTCAGAATCACCTATTGTATCAAGTTCTTTTACCTATCGATTGGTTCTTGAAAACAGTTTTCATACTTTGCGATTATACATCATAAACACACTGTAGTATAAAACAATCTATAACGTATTCAATTCACAATGTTACACAGGGCACTCCATAATTTTAACACTAAATATATTGCATTGAAGCATACGTTTTTCTATTACTGAACCCCTAGTTATTAGTTATTTTATGGTTCAAGTTCTTCCTACTGTGACGGCGAACCCCCGAGCAAGGCTTTGCGACCCCCATGGTCGCACAGCCACCGAAATGGTGTGTTGTACGGAAATCAAGTGAAACCTAAATCTGGATGGCCGAAGGTGGATTAGAACCACCGTCCTCCAGACGGGTCTATAAGCATTCTTACATTTTATGAAAATTCTGAGGACCACGTGGTTTTTTTTTCTTTTTCTTTTTTTTTTTTTTTTTTTTTTTTTTTTTTTTTTTTTTTTTTTTTTTTTTTTTTTCGAATCACGTCAACTTAGGTGCAAGAGGAGTGTCTTGATGGCATACAAAGGTGCTGCGAGACTTAAAGTGTGTACCATCGACAGGTCCTGGAGGAAAGTACACATATCAAAGCTGTTGGTTCTAAAGTGAACCACAACGGGTGACTTGTTGGTGGGCCGAGTGGAAGGACGGTGTTGACGGCTATCTGGAGATCATTACAGGGTCCGTTTGCAGAGCGCCACCGGCGGCCATTGTTTAGAAAGCAAAGCGCAAGGGGTGCCGGTCCGGCCACGTGCGAGCCACGTGTCAAACGGCGCTAATGCGCCCAGGGCGGGGTAATCCCTTGCCACGTGCCGGCAGCAAACAGGGCAGCGCAGCTGGCGGAGGGGTTGCAGAGGAGGGGTGGTAGGGGCCGAAGGGGTGCCGCGGACAGCGGCGAAGGGAGGCAGCGGTAGGACACAGCGAGGGCTGCTCTCATTCCGCTACTGCGGCGGTTACCAGGCTCCCTGACAAGCGACACTGACGTAAAACGCCCAGAACAGCACGAACCATGCTTGTGATAACAGGCATACATAAACAGGACAGTGTTGTGCGTCATATTCATGCAAAACATTGCACTTTCTACTTGCCATTCTACATTTACGAAGATGCTAAGCTAGTACTTTTTGCTGATAATACAAGTATAGGTATCACACCTGACAAACAGGAATTAACTCAAATGTTCAAATGTTTCTTAAGCTTATGGGACTTAACTACGGGGTCATCAGTCCCTAAACTTACAAACTACTTATTAACTACTTACGAACTAGGACGGCACAAATATCCATGCCCGAGGGGGGATTCGAACCCCCGACTGTAGTGGCCGTGCAGACCGTGACTGGAGCGCCTCAGTCCCCTCGGCCACTGCGGCCGGCAGGAATTAACTGATGAAATTGTAAATGATATCTTCCAGAAAGTTATTAAGTGGTTCTCTACAAATGGACTCTAATTAAACTTTGATAAAACCCGGTATATACAGTAGAATGGCAATGGGTAGAAAAGCGTTCTTGAAAAGGAGAAATTTGTTAACATCGAATATTGTTTTAAGCCTAAGGAAGTCCTTTCTGAAGGCATTTGTATGGAGTGTTGCCTTGTATGGGAGTGAGACATGGACAATAAACAGTGCGGACAGGAAGAGGATTGAGGCTTTTGAAATGTGGTGCTACAGAAGAATGCTGAGGATTAGGTGGGTGCATCGCGTAACTAATGATGAGGTACTGAACAGAATTGGAGAGAGAAGAAATTTCTGGCATACCTTGACTAAAAGAAGGGATAGATTGGTAGGACACATTCTTAGACATCAAGGAATTGTGAATTTAGCGTTGGAGGGAAGTGTATGGGGTAAAAACCGCAGAGGAAGACCAAGAGATGGATACAGTAAGCAGATTCAGACTGACGTAGGTTGCCGTTCTTATGTGGAGATGAAAAGGCTTGCTCACGATAGGGTATTGTGGAGAGCTGCATCAAACCAGTCTCCGGACTGAAGACAACAACAACAACAACACAGTAAATGGCATGACACCATTAATAAATTTACACTTTGAACATAAATCTGTAGCTAAGGTAGAATATTCAAAGTTTTTAGGTGTTTGCATTGACGAGAGACTGAATTGGAAGAAACATATTGAAGATCTCCTGAAACGTTTGAGTTCAGCTACTTATGCTATCAGAGTCATTGCAAAATTTGGTGATATACATCTCAGTAAATTAGCTTACTACGCCTATTTTCATTCACTGCTTTCATATGGAATCATATTCTGGGGCAATTCAACATTGAGTAAAAAAGTATTCATTGCACAAAAGCGTGTAATCAGAATAATTGCTCGAGACCACCCAAGAGCATCCTGCAGACATTTATTTAAGGCTTCACAATATTCACTCATGAAATTCGTTATTAACAATCCAAACCCAATTCAAAAGTAATAGCAGTGTGCATAGCTACAACACTAGAATAAAGGATGATATTCACTATTCAAGGTAAAATCTAACTTTGGCTCAGAAAGGGGTGAATTATGCTGCCACAAAAGTCTTTGGTCACTTACCAAGTAGCATCAAAAGTCTGACAGATAGCCAACTAGTATTTCAAAAGAAATTAAAGGAATTTCTGAATGGCAACTCGTTCTACAATGTAGATAATTTTTAGATAAAACTTTAAAGAAATAAATAAATAAAAATAAATTAAAAAAATAAATAAAAAAAAACAAAAAAACAAAAATCCTTAAAATATTGATTGTCAAGTGTAGACAACATTTACTAAACTAACACATTCCACATCATTACGAAATATCGAATATATGATCTATGGAACATGTATTGAAAAAAAAAAAAAAAAAACTGTACCTCAAGTAACATTTTAACAGAGAGAAACAAAGTAACAAGATATCAAACCGTAGAACTGAAATTGTATGTAACTAACTGGTATTCGGCGCGTTGCTGTCGTAAAAGAAATAATTGTGGAAATAACGTTTGAGATTTGAAAGTGTCCCTTTCTATGTCGATTTCCTCCTCCCCCGTTCATCTGCTTTCGCCTGTCCGTCACCATCTCCCCTCTCTTATTCTGCTCTCCCCTCTCTCTGCTCGTCTTCCCTCCTACCCTCTCTCTCTGTCCTACAGGTGTCTGCCGTTTCTGGATGTCCTTGTTACTCGAAGATTAGATTATTACTTGTTCGATAGATCATATTTACGACATTTCGTAATGATGTGGAACGTGTCAGTTTAGTAAATGTTATCTATACTTGACAATCAATATTGTAAGGATTTTTTTTAAGTTTTATCCAAACATTCATCTATATTGTAGAAGGAGTTGCCATTCAGAAATTCCTTTAATTTCTTTTTAAATACTAGTTGGCTATCTGTCAGACTTTTCATGCTACTTGGTAAGTGACCATAGTCTTTTGTGGCTTCATAATTCACCCCTTTCTGAGCCAAAGTTAGATTTAACCTTGAATAGTGAATATCATCCTTTCTACTAGTGTTGTAGCTCTGCACACTACTATTACTTTTGAATTGGGTCTGATTGTTAATAACAAATTTCATGAGTGAATATATTTGTGAAGCTACAGTGAGGATCCCTAGATCCCTAAATAAATGTCTGCAGGATGCTCTTGGGTGGGCTCCAGCAATTATTCTGATTACACACTTTTGTACAATGAATACCTTTTTCCTCAATGTTGAATTGCCCCAGAATATGATCCCATATGAAAGCAGTGAATGAAAATAGCGTAGTAAGCTAATTCACTGAGATGTATATCACCAAATTTTGCAATGACTCTGATAGCATAAGTAGCTGAATTCAAACGTTTCAGGAGATCTTCAATATGTTTCTTCCAATTCAGTTCCTCGTCGATGCAAACACCTAAAATTTTTGAATATTCCTCCTTAGCTACAGATTTATGTTCAACGTCTAAATTCATTAATGGTGTCATGCCATTTACTGTATGAAACTGTATATACTGGGTTTTATCAAAGTTTAATGAGAGTCCATTTGTAGAGAACCACTTAATAACATTCTGGAAGATATCATTTATAATTTCATCAACGCATGGGTCTCTGGGATACTCCGTCTACCGGAAGCTCACACCCACACAAATATATATTCGTAAGCGACAAGCTGCCACCACCCTGCACAAACCACAGGTGTGCTAAGTACTCTGGTGCACCCGGCACATGTGGTATTTCATAAGGAAAGCCTTCCTAAAGAAATATAACATTTGCAATCAGTCTTCAAGGAAAATTGATATTCTTCACGCCAGATCCGCACAGCTGTAACGAGAAAGAAATGTAAAACACAACAAAAAGAAGACGATAAGGAGGAAATAAGATCTAGGGCGTTCCTTCCGTATGTGGGCAACCTCTTATAAAATAGAAAGAATTCTAAAAAAGCATAGTGTCAAAGTGATATTCCAACCACCTGCGAAGATCTCGGCTTTGCTTGGCTCTGCGAATTGGGATAGAGGAAGGCGGGAATTTACAAGATCCCTTATCAATGTGGTCAGTCCTACATTGGCCAAACTAGTCGCACGGTACGAGAAAGATGCGTGGAGCATGAGCGCCACACACGTCTACTGGAGCCCAACAAATCAGAACACTGTGTTTCTAGGGAGACTCCATGGATTATTCTGCAACAAAAATTTTGGCAACGACAAGATCCTTTTGGGATTCGAGTATTAAGGAGGCCGATGAAATACGGTTGACAGAAGACCTGATTAATCGGGATGGCGGCTTTCAAATGGATAGAGCATGGCACATAAGTCTACATCTAGTGCGACCTCTGACAAAAAGTGATTTTTTTCGACCGCCGCGCTTAAAATGCGCGAAGACGCATCCCGACAGATGGCGTAAGTGAAAGTACGCAGACGCGGCCAGCTTCTACCGTAGAGCGCGCCAAATTCTCTAGTACCATCCTCACTGCGCACGCGCCGCCGCGCCAATCTTAGATATATAGAACGACGCGCACCAGTAATCTTCAGTCTCGTACTCACCTGAAGATGGTTTCATATTTGTCAGCCGAAGCATCGTTGCAAGCCCGAAATATGATAGACCAATCAATGCGCCGGGAAAACTTCAATATACACAATTTGAAGAAAGTATTTCCTCAGAAAACTTAATCCCACACTAGATTTATAATACCCACGAAGCTTTTTTTTTTTTATCGAATGCTATCCAGTAGGACGATCTCTTTTAAAGAAGATGACTCGGCTAAGGGTTACAAAGGTGGAAAGATTGAGTCACAATCATGGTTTGTTTTTCTATGTAGTTTCGTTTTGGGGGATCATAGAGACGTGGCCACAGAAGGCTTATCTGGTTTTCATGAAGACATTGAACATTTTTTCTATGAATGCTTTCAGCTTGGTATTTGAGTGCAGTTTCCTTATATTGTTTGAGCAAATTGGACCGAAATTTTTCTGATAATTCTTGACTTGTGTATTTCTAATTTGTATATGACTTTGTTGTTTTTGAGCATTAGGCACTCTGCGACATAAATGACTTCTGGTCAGATAACGCTCTGAAAGTGACGAATTTTGGCGTTTATGAGATTGATTTTTATTGTAGATGACCTTCGTTTTCTGGTAGGCATCTTTTGATTCTGACCTCAATTGCCGTGCTTTCCTTGGCTTTGGCAGTTATTCAAAGATATTTGAAGTTTTCCTCTCTGTGGACAGTTCAGAAACGGGTTGAGAGGCTACTGGTGGCGTCTTTAGAAATGAAGATGAATTGGGTTTTGGGGAAGGACATTTGGTGACCTATTTTCGATGCGCATTCTTCGAGAATCTATAGAAGTTTCTGGGTGGAGCGATAGGAGGCCTAGATCGTCCATGGAGGCCAGGCAGTTGACAGGGGCTCCTTTCCTGGCTGTTCCGAGATTAACACTACTCGGATTACTATGGGATTTTAGCTTACGCTGCGATTCCCTGATATTTCCAAGGTGCAGTTGAATAAAAGGGACGAAAGCTGCCGGCCGCGGTGGCCGCGGGGACTGAGGCGCTTCAGTCACGGTCTGCACGGCCACTACGGTCGAGGGTTCGAATCCCCCCTCCGGCATGGATATTTGTGCCGTCCTTAGTCTTAGTTAGTTCATAAGTAGTTTGTAAGTTTAGGGACTCATGACCCCGTAGTTAAGTCCCATGGGCTATACAAACATTTGAACATTTGATTTGGACGAAAGCTCGTCAGCTTGTTCAAATGTTTGTAATTCTATCGGACCAAACTACGTTGGTCATCAGTCTACTAGACTTGCAAACTACTTAAACTAAGGTAAACTAAACTAAGGAGAACACACACACATCCATGCGCGAGGGAGGATTCGAACCTCCGACGCGGGAGGCCGCGCGATCCGTTACAAGGCGCTCCAGACCGCTCTGCTACTGCCGCGCTGCCCGTCACCTTGCTTGACGTCGGTGGCGGGAAGAAAAACTTAACCAGGCGCGTCTCCGGTTGGCGGATAGGGTAACGTCCTGTAGATATGTAGGACTTAAGCCTTTATGATCCGACGAGACTTCAAAGCCCCACTTCATAAAAATGGTTGTAAAATATTCTTAGTCATTTGAATTGATGTTTAATTGTAGCGCACCACTTTTTCTTGCTTTGGTACATTGTTAATGCATCGCAGTTCTTTCATTGATGTGATATCTGTTACGCCAAAGCAATTTGAATTTCAGCACGTAGACCTTGAGAGTATTTAGTTGTATGCAGGTGATTGCTCAGTTTGTATGCTGTGCTTTTCCAGTGGGAAAGCGCATAATATTTTTCCTGTTACTTGGTAAGTCAATTTATGGTAATGGTTGGTTAGTAGCGGTATATATTATAAATTCTCGGAATAAATTTGTAAATATAATTTGGAACTTTTAAGTCTCTTCAGGCCTATAGAACATCATTTTATTTGGTTTTTCTTTATACTAAACATATTTCGCAACAACTAAAATACCGCAGAATCGAAATATCAAAATAACAAGATCAAAATTCAGGCCATGAGGGGTTAAACACCCCAACTCCTACCGCATCTGTCTTGTAACAAGCGGGTCAAATGTGGTGTCTGCCTTCAGAGGTGTGGACGAGTCCCAACCTCCAAGGTTGTATCTGCGGTCCGATTCGATCGGACCTAAACCGAACAATTTCTGTTGTCAAAAACAAGCGATGGTAAAGTCTCTAAATTACAACAACCCCAGGTGGACGATCCACTAGCACGCAGAGCGCTATCAGCAGCAGACTGCGGATTCTGGGAAGCCTGATGTTCGGAAATCTGTCGGATTCAACTGCTTTGCCATTTCTCCGTAACTTACAAACTAAGGTAAGCTAACCTAAGGACAACACAATCACTCATGCCCGAGGGAGGACTCGAAACCACGACGGCGAACGGCACGCGCACCGCAGCACGACGCCCTAATCCGCCGCGGTGGAAATCCTCAGAAAAAAATTCTTAGTCTTACATATTTATCTGTTTCTATTATTCGGGCACTTGAGCACCTCAGAGCCTGTCCCGGGGAGTTGTATGTCATTTTTAGCGACTCCCTGAGCGGCTTGCAAGTCCTTGAACAGTGCTTTCCAATACACCCTTTGTTGTGGTCAATTCAGGAGTCAGTTTCCATTCTTGTTCAGTCTGGCCACTCTGTGGTCTTCGTTTTCACCCGGGCCACAGTGGAATTTCGGGACTAAGCAGGCAATTTCTTCAATCCCCTTAGAAATTGGTCTTCAGGAGAGGGATCTCCGATTAGAGTTACACCGGAAGATGCTTGGGCTTTGGAACTCTGAGTGGGCCGACTCGACTGCCCCAAACAAGCTTCGTGCAGTGAAGCTCTCTACAGCAGCAAGCAAGTCTTCACTGAGGGCCTCACGGAAGGAGTCAGTGGTCCTTTGTTGCCTGCGTATTGGTCACGTATGGATGACACATGGCCATCTACCTCTTCGGAAGGACCCGCCACAGTGCTAATGCGGCACTTTATTCACAGTGGTCCACATTCTGTTGGACTGTTCACTTTTAGCTGCCTTACGACAATCTTTTGACTTTCCACCTTCCCTTCCATTTATGCTTGGAGACGACGTTGCAACGGCTGACCGAGTTTTGCGTTTTATTCGTGAAGCTGAGTTGTATCATTTGATCTAAAGGTGGGTACCTAAATCTGATCTTCCAGGCACCCACCACTCAAAGACTTTCAATCTGTTTTTATTTTTGTGTTGCCTGGCCTGCTTTTACTTGGAAATTTTAGAATGTGCATAGTGGCTGGCTCATCCCTTATCGTCATCGTGATCAGTTAGCCACAATATTCTGCTGAAACATTTTAGTCCAGTTAAACATTCCTTCCCCCCTTTGTGTCTTCTTCTTTGTATTACAAGCCAAATATTCAAACTTCCTGGCAGATTAAAATTTTGTGCCGGAACCGGGACTCGAACCCGGGACCTTTGCCTTTCGCGGACAAGCGGTCTACCGACTGAGCTACCCCGACACACCTCACGATCCGTCCTCACAACCAACTCACGATCCGTCCTCACAACCCTAATTCTGTCAGTACTAGCAGAATTAGGGTTGTGAGAACGGATCGTGAGTTCTGTCGGGATAGCTCAGTCGGTAGAGCGCTTGCCCGCGAAAGGCAAAGGTGCCAGGTTTGAGTCCCGGTTCCGGCACACAATTTTAATCTGCCAGGAAGTTTCATATCAGCACACACTCCGCTGCAGAGTGAAAGTTTCATTCTGGAAGCTAAATGTTCATTACCATTGTGTACTGCTTGTGGGTATACCTTCTGTGTCAATGAGCTCCAGTTTTCTCTTCCACTCGCATTATAATGTACAGTCTTTGCTCGTAACAGGAGAATGAGGACCAAGAAGTCCAGTCCCCTCTACACAACAACAACACAAATTTATTTTTTCACCAACTCCTTTTTCCGTATGTATACTAATCCAATAAACACACAGAACGCTCCGCCACTGATAAAGGGTAAGTAGCAGGTTGGAGGTCAGCTCCAGATTAATCAGTATTCCAGGCCGTGTTTCCGGGCGGCAGCCGCACGCTAGCGGAGCGCGGAGCTACCTCGCGGCTCCACCCACGGACCCACGAAATTTAATCTGGAGGCGCGGGCCGTGGCGCCGCGCTACTTTTTATTTATTTATTCCCGTTGTCCTCGGGAACAATGCGCTGCCGTGACAGATTCGTTCCATAAATTAGGGGCGCGCGCGAGGGTGGCACAGATAATTCACGCGTGCACCGAAACGTCGCGGGGGCAGCATAAATCACGCACTCCCCAGCCACACCAGGCTCCGCAGTGGCGCCGCGCCGCCAAAATTCGCTCTGCCGCGCCGCCTCCGCCTCCACCCTTACCGGAACCCTCACCGCCGTATTACGCGACCAATTGTCTTCCTCATGACTATGGCCTTCTCGCCCGTCACGAATCTCTGTAGAAACACAGTGCACCTGAATAAAATACCTCTTTTTTTTTTTCATTGTTCATTCCGAGTTGAGATTCGGCCCATACAGAGTCGCGGTTCTATTCAGCCAATATCAGACACTGTCTTCGACCTGCAACTACCATACACGGACTTCTTATCTGCGGTCAAGGAATACACCAAACAACAGTTGTGAGATTACCGCCCAATAGAAATACTGGTAATTAATAGCATTTGATAATTAAACAGTATGAAGTTCACTGCAAACATTGACCATGCCAATGCACTAATCTTATTAATTGTGGTAGCAATGTATGTACACAGTTGGGTGACAACATTTATAGTTAGGCCATAGGTAGAAATTCTCCACGTTGAGATTTGCTGTGTGCTTGTAGCTGACGGGAGGCCAGCGAGCAGGCCGATGTTGGTGGCTTGTTCCAACTTAGGATTTTACAGTTCGTTTCCGGTGAGGGGAGAGAGGGACAATGGCGAGTGCCAGGCACAGTGCAGTGCACAAATATTGTAATACTACTGGCATTTGAAGTAATACGATGCAGTTAGGAACCTTTAAGGCCCTCATTACAAAATAGCCTGTTGCTAAATAAACAATACATTAGCTGATATAGTCACATCTAATGTAATATGTTTAATTGACAATGAAAAGTAATAAATTACCAACGAAGACAAGACAGTTACACAACTAGCATGGCAATGTTTGTTTATAAAAATAATATATTAACTATTTTTCATTTTATTTTCAATCAATCTTTTGTATTTTACCTTGAAATATTCAGTTGAATCAGTTATCTGTGATATAAGAAATTGCACGATTATGATAAACAGTACAAAGGATGTTTATACTAATATAAAAACGTAAGAAAATATTTGTTTAATGTGTAGTGTAATTATTTTGATTTTAAGTAAAGTTTTAGAAATGTATTGGCTGAGCGCTGTACCTTGGCAAATCGGTTAGAACAGTTCACATGGGGAAGTTGATGACGTAGGGGGAAAAAACCCCGGCAGTTGAGCTTTTGGCGTGCGCGCGCGCTTGGGCAGGAAGTGAGGACTCGGGACCACGTGGTGTGGCTGGCCGGGCGGCGTCGCTCTGCATCAGTCGGCATGTGGATCTCGAGGTGGTGACTTGAGATTTGTCTGTGGCAATCGCCATGTGTGGTTGCTCGTCGTAGACTGCACCAAGTTAAATCGAGTGCTACTGTGTGTTTGTGAATATTTAGCCGGTGGAACAAGGTGTGCATCGCATTGAATTAAAGTGACTGTGATTTGTTAATGTAACACGTGTCGTCGCATAGGCATGAACATAAACGGTGTTTGAGACAGCCACGTGGTGTGAAAACAACTCGCGACAAATATTCACTTTGTGTGGGGGCTCTCGAGCTATAACTTTATTTGATAAATGTGCCGACGTACAGACGTATCAGCCACAGGGTTCAAGTATTGTGAAATAAACAACATAAAGTGAACTTTCACGTGTTTTCAAAAATAGTAGTTAGTACACCTTTTTCTCTCATGAACTTGATTTTATTATGAATTTGTTTTGTTAATCATATGCAGGGAAGGAAAGCTGCGAACGTGTGATATCATCCCCTAGAAAACGAGTCAATCGCAATCACAGTTCCAGTGTTTTTGCATGTTTAGGAATTTGGTTCGCAGCTGGTGGTTGTGAGTTTGAAAAAATTAAACTTTCTCTATTTTAAACTCTCACCCCGACCTTCACCCTCGCACAGTGGCAACAGATGTAGAACGTTTCCCAAGAAACGAAAGGCGCTTCCTACGCTGTGCTGCAACCTCGGATTTCTACGCAGCCGTGGTTTATTAGGACTCATCTGGACCGATCCGCGATTGCTACCATCATTCATCTTCGCTTCAATCACGCCTCTTATCCAAAAGATCTACATCGGATCAACGTCTACGATTCGGCGGCATGTGAGTGTGATCCTGAAACGGAAGCTGATGTCAACCACATCCTGTTCAAGTGTTTCAAATTTGACCGAGAACGTTTGAACTTCCAGCAGACATTGGTGAAGATGGGCTATCCCCTTCCCCAGTCAGCTTCTTCCCTTTTGTTTACAAATGACATTCGTGTATATAAAATCATAGTTAAGTTTATTAAGATCACTGTACTGTTGGTAATATGAGGTTTTGCTTGTGAATATGTGAAAATGTTCCAACAGTATTTAAATTGTAATGTAATGCAGTTTTCGCTATGTTTTCACTTTCCATTTTGACAAAATGTACTTCCGTTTTGTCTGTTTATTTAAATATATGTACATTTCCACTGTGTGTTGCAGATGGCCACATTGAGTTAACACTCAGAAGGCCGAATTTGTGAAAAAAAAAAAAAGCTGATCGTGGGGAAAAGGGGATCCCAATTGGAAATAAGTTCTGGCCTACGCCTTACAAGCAAGGAACCCCCCCGCACCCCACCTAAAAAAAAAAAAAAAAAAAAAAAAAAAGACATAGGTCGGAACCGGCGTATTGGATCTAATAGCGGCAGATGCCACCTGCGGGATAGTAGGTGCGATTTTCAGCGTCGTTCGCCAAAAGACAGCGAAGTCACATACCTGCCAGAGCGCCATGTCTGTGAACCCTTTAACTGCGAACGCTTCCAGTCATAAGACTCTGTATGCTACCAACGTGTGAAGTAAAAAGGCACCATGCCGTAGGGACGCAGTCATGCTTCCTACAGCCAACTGAGCGAAGTTGAAAGGTGTCGAATTGTGGATTCGTACTCGTAGACGATGTTCCGAACGTCAACGTGGCACAAACGTCCGCCAAAATCGTCGTATTGTGACCACAGCCCAGAAGTGTCATGACGAACTGATGCCAACCAGTCACTAATCAAATCAAATGTTTGTACAACTTATGGGACTTAACTACGGGGTCATCAGTCCCTAAGCTTACAAACTACTTATGAACTAGCTAAGACTAAAGACGGCACAAATATCCATGCCCGACGGGGGGGGGGGGTTCGAGCCCCCGACCGTAGTGGCCGTGCTGACCGTGACTGGAGCGCCTCAGTCACCTCGGCCTCCGCGGCCGGCAACAACCAGTTACTAGCAGTGAGACTACAGACACACGTGCCACCAAGCGCGAATTCCACTCACGCCGCAGCAATGACTTGCACGAATCGACTGGTGCCGTCTTAGCATAACTTGGAATGGCGGGACGTGGTCTTCAGCGATGAAAGTTGATTCTATCAATTTTTCTTTATTTTTATTTATTTATTTATTTTTTTTTTTCGCAACAGCGAATTTCTCTTAGCGTCACTGTATAAGGTATGGATGTTCTACCAAATGGTGACATGAAATTTTTCATGTCACCATTTGGTAGAGTATCCTTACCTTACACAGTGACGCTAAGAGAAATACGCTATTGCGAAAAAGATTTTGATAAAATACATCATCACTGTACAAATGTTCAAATGTTTGTATAGCTTATGGGACTTAACTGCAGGGTCATCAGTCCCTAAACTTACAAACTACGTATGAACTAGCTAACACTAAGGACGGCACAAATATCCATGCCCGAATGGGGATTCG
This sequence comes from Locusta migratoria, assembly GCA_026315105.1. Classification (NCBI taxonomy): domain Eukaryota; kingdom Metazoa; phylum Arthropoda; class Insecta; order Orthoptera; family Acrididae; genus Locusta; species Locusta migratoria. The sequence continues at coordinate 828,408,088 of CM048745.1, read as the reverse complement.
AACCCCCGACCGTAGTGACCGTGCGGACCGTGACTGACGCGCCGCAGTCCCCTCGGCCACCGCGGCTGGCATCATCACTGTAATTCGTCACCATACAGTAATTTAACAGATGCCTGAGGCAATGACTAACCGCGAAGGTTTAATGCCTCGTTGTTTTCATTCTCCGTGGTGCGGGAATACAGATTAAGCTGCGAGTGCTAATGAATGAATTTCGTTGACTGAAATGTGCAGTCAATGTGGCATATGGAAGTTTGGGTCGGATCTGGTGTTCGGGGTAGCCTAGTGGTTAAGGCGACCGCTCATGTAAAGCAGGAAACTCGGGTTCGAGTCCCGGCCCGGCACAAATTTTCCTATAGTTGGTAGAATATCGATACCTAATACAATGACGCTGAGAGAAATTTGATATTGCGAAAAAGTATTGCAAAATATATCATCACTGTAATTCGTCACCATACAGTAATTTAAAAGATGGTTCTGCCTGCACGAAATTGATGGTCGTTTGCAGGTACGACGTAGACATGTGAGCGCGGTCTCGTAGGGTGAATTCATCCAAAACAGACTGTCCTCACCCTAGGCCTTATGATGTAGTTAAGTCCCATAAGCTTAACAAACATTTTAACATTTTTGAACTTATCCTAACAACAACACAAACACACACCAATGCCAGAGGGAAGACTAGAACATCCGACGACGAAGAGCCGCGTGCATATTAGCAAAGCACCTTTCGCATTATGAACTACCTCGAAGAGATCGATCTATTGACCCATAGTCAAACAGTATTCAGAATTTATCGTTCTTGTGAGACACGGCTAGCTCTTCACTCACATGAAGTAATGAGTGCTATCAACAAGAGATCTCAAATCGATTCGATATTTCAAATTTTCGGAAAGCTTTTGACACTATACCTCACAAGCGTCTTGTAATCAAATTGCGTGCTTATGGAATATCTCCAGAGTTGCGATTCCTGTCAAAATGGACACAGTACGTTTTAAGTGACTGGAAGTCATCGAGTAAACAACTAACAAGTGATTTCGGCGAAGTGTTATTTGGCCCCTAGTGTTCCTTACTTTTATAAACGACTTAAGCTACAATGTGAGCAATTATCTGAGACTGTTCGCGGATGATGTTGTTATTTATGGGCTAGTAAAGTCACTAGAAGATGAGAATCAATTGCAAAATGATTTAAATAAGGTTAACGTTGCATTAGAAGGAAGTGTATGGGGTAAAAATGATAGAGGGAGACCGAGGGAAAATTAGCAGATTCCAAAGGATGTAGGCTGCCGAACTTATTCTCAAATGAAGATAGTTGCACGGAACAGGATAGCGTGGAGAGCTGCATCAAACCAATGGGCGAACTGAAGACCACTACAACAACAACGATCTCTTGATCAACAACCACAACAGAAAGAACATATACATGGTGCGAAAAATTGACAATTGACCCTAAATATTGATAAGTGACCGCCATGTTTTGCAGTATTGCTGCGCATTGTGGGACTCTCACCACGTTGGACAACAGAGGGTACAGAGAAAGTTCCGAGAAGGGCAGCTCGTTTTCTATTATCACGATACAGGGGAGAGAGTGTCACGAAAATGACACACGAGATGCGGCGAGACCTATTTGCGAAATTTCTTTCATTAACTCTCTCTTCCCAATGCGAACATATTTTGTGAGCACCCACCTACATAGGAAAACTTCATCATTTTAATAAAATGATAAAATTACATCTACATTTATGTAGATGTAGATCAAATCCAAAGGTCGCGGGTTCGATCCCCGCCAGGTTCAGGATTTTTTTCTGTCACTTTTCACTTCTTTCACCTCTGGCAGTATTGCTCATGTGAAAAATACCGAGTAGCACCATGGTTCGGAACCCACGTTAAACCGTAGGTCCCCCTGTAACTGTCTGGGTAAGTCAGTTCGGAGGAAGGCAACGGCATACCACCTCCAAACAAGACCATGCCTAGTAAAGCACTGTGGTGTGATGTTCAAACCAATCTTGGGATTGTTGATTGCTTCACCTGTTAGATGTTATGTAGATGTATAATATTGCTATTATTATTACAAATGTTAAACAAATCGCACCAGAAACATTAAATGTTAAATAATGCAAAAAAAAAAAAGGATATCTCATGTAAACCCATGTTAGTCTTATGTTGTCCTAAAATGTTTGTCTATATATTTATGAGTATATGACATTCTTAATTCTATAATAAATATAGACTTGGAAATCGCGTCGCATCCTAATGACATAAAAATGAAAGTTGGTAACAACTTTCACAGTAGTGAGTGTCGCGATTGTTTACATTAGACGGTGGTGTCAGTGTGTCGTGTTTTAATTGGGACATCCACTCGCTAGATATGCAGTGGCGTGCCTCTCCCGCCAGATGAGGTACTCCGCTGGGCTTGTGGATCGCGCAGTGCTGCTCCCCTCCCCCCAGGCGCCCAGCGGTCGTGCAGTGCGGCCGGTTTTTATTGTGGCTGGCTGCCGGTTGCGACCGGACTGGACGTGGAGTTAGGGGTCCCCAGAGCCGCGGCGATATGCGCACCCCTAACTCACCGGCGGCCGATTGATTCGCCGCCATTACGCCCGCCGCTACAATTACTTTTGAGAGTTGCGTCGCGTCGCGTGATTTATCAGCCGGCGCTGCGACGGCCGCACTTATCTCGCGGGAGGCTCCAGGGTGTGTTGGGGAGGCAGCGGCACGTCCGCTGGGCCGCGCTTCAGCGTCGAGGGCCTAACGACACCAGCTGTGCCACCGGCCTCACCTGGACTGCGTGCCGAACAGGGGCGCCCAGGGCAAGGCGCTGATCCAAAAAATGTTCAAATGTTTGTTAAGCTTATGGGACTTAACTACGGGGTCATCAGTTCCTAAACTTACAAACTACTTATCAACTACCTTATACTAAGGACGGCACAAATATCCATGCCCGAGGGGGGATTCGAACCCCCGACCGTAGTGGCCGTGCAGACAGTGACTGGAGCGCCTCAGTCCCCTCGGCCACCGCGGCCGGCGGCGCTGATCCGCTTCCAATTTCCGTACACAGCTCTCATGTAGTGACGTGACAGTCATGCGGTAGCGATGTGCACATCAAAGCCCTTTTTAGACGATGAACGAAAGATAACGAGATAGATAATGGTGTCCTGAAGCGCTCCTAGCGTACTAGTCCTGAACTACAAACTCATGCACGATCTTGTGGCAGCGTGTTTAGACGATAAACGTTATCGAACAGTAATACCCGATGTTGGAAGTGAGGTTATGACAGGCGATCTGTTATGTAGGAGGTGGCCGGCCGCGGTGGCCGAGGAGACTGAGGCGCTCCAGTCACGGTCTGCACGGCCACTACGGTCGGGGGTTCGAATCCCCCCTCGGGCATGGATATTTCTGCCGTCCTTAGTCTTAATTAGTTGATAAGTAGTTTGTAAGTTTAGGGACTGTTGACCCCGTAGTTAAGTCCCATAGACTTTACAAACATTTGAACATTTGAACATGTAGGAGGTCGTTGTTTAATACTGGAATTGAGGAAACAACGCTAAATGTTATTGAAGGCCAAAGAAAACCTAGCAATCTATGTTTTTGGACAACTTAGTGGGGTAAAGTTCTGGGAAGGGTAACAACATTTCAAAACATTCACATTTATTTTCAAGCGAAAAAAATAAAATTATGAACAAATGTTCAAATGTCTGTAAATCTATCGGACCAAACAGCGTGGTCATCAGTCCGTAACTTATAACTACTTGAACCTAGGTAAACTAACCTAAGGACAAACACACACGCACCCATGCCCCAGGGAGGACTCGAACCTGCACTGCGAGCAACCGCGCGCTCCGCACCGAGACACTTTAGGCCGCTCGGCTACTCCACCGCGGCGTGGAGGTTCGAGTCTGGTTGGTCCGATAGCTTTACGAACATACATACATACATACATGTAGGAAGGCGATTCCGCGCATAGAGGCGGAGAGCCGGCCGCGGTGGCCGAGGGGACTGAGGCGCTTCAGTCACGTTCTGCACGGCCACTACGGTCGGGGATTCGAATCCCCCCTCGGGCATGGACATTTGTGCCGTCCTTAGTATAAGGTAGTAGGTAAGTAGTTTGTAAGTTTAGAGACTAATGACCCCGTAGTTAGGTCCCATAAGCTTAACAAACATTTGAACACTTTTTTGGGGGGGCGGAGAGATAGGGAAAGCGTAGAGGCGAGGGCAACAGCCGAGCGCCAACAGTGGAGCCTGCGGGAGAAACATTGCGTAAAGCCCTTTCCATACGAGACGTGCAACACTCACAAGAAAGTCGTTGTCAACTGCAGCGCTCCTTGCGATAGACCGTCAAACTACAAAGAAGTGTTCAAACAGTACGCGTTTGTCGAGTCATTTGCTTCACGTATCTACTTGCTTTGTTGTCAACTTAGAGCAAATTAATCGCCGAGTTAAGATCACTTTTCAAAAATCTCAGATATACTGTGATTATTGTAATGATTAAAACATTTGTGTTTCAGACTGTCACTGTAGAACTGAATTTGTTTCCGCGCAGTTCTTGCGTAACTACGTCGCGCCGCGGTGGAGTAGCCGAGCGGTCTAAGACGTCTCGCTGCGGAGCGCACGGTTTCTCGCCGTGGAGGTTCGAGACCTCCCTGAGGCATGGGTGTGTGTGTTGTCCTTAGGTTAGTTTAACTAGGTTTAAGTAGCTTGTAAGGTACGGACTGATGACCACGCAGTTTGGTCTGATAGATTAAAAAAATAAATAAATGAAAAAAAAAACTATGTCGCTCACATGTGTATACGTCCTTATTATAAAATGCGATTACATGCTTTCAGGCGGCGCCGTTTGAAGGGTCTATGTATATGGTGAACAAACTCAGGTGTCTATACATAGACCTTTCACTGCGTTAAAGCTTCAAATAATGCCCACCCACAAAATGTTTCAGGAAAAATTCAAATATATTAGGAAATAGTAATAAAGACGATTTACAATTAAAATGTCGTATAACATGTGTCCAATTTCTATTGGGTATCGTACAGCGATACAGCTCTTGGTATGTAATCCAAACAACTTAAAGCGCATTATTCTTTCGTCGGTTCTTGGTAGATCATCATATTGACTTTTATGTAAATAACCTGTTTTCGACGTACTTTAAAGTTTTAATATGACTTAGTAAGCCGGAAACGGTGTAACTAAGGGGAAAGGAACTTGTAGAACATACACAAAATTGTACTTTGAAGTCAGTGTTATGTATTACCAAGAACCGACGGATAAATCAGTGAAAATGTCTTAATATACATTTGCTCTAAGTTTGTTTGGCTTTCATATTAACAGCTATACAACTGTACTCAATAAAAATTGTACACATGTTATATGAAATTTTTAATGCAATTCGTTAATTCGTCACCTCCTAAAATATTTATTGCTGCTCTTGATATATATGAGTCAAAAAACTACGTTCCTCTGAGCAGGAGAAAATACACATTTTTCAAACAAATTCGCGACTTGGCTCCGGTCGTCATCAGAGTTCCCCATTCGGACGTCTGCGCATGCGCGAAGCACTTCCATACGCGTCAGAATAGCATTCATCCTATTCCTTCTACTAGCGATCGTATGCGTACGTCTTGTGCAAGCGGACGCGTCTCACGTTACACGGCCGGCGTGACCGGTGCATCATGGGTAATCTTGTAAGCTCTCACTTCCCGTGTAAAAAGGGCTTAACTCGCGGCCAGCCACGAGTCTAGAGAATGAACATTATTGGCTGCCAGTGCGCTAATGCAGGGGGATGCACAGAACGGCTGAAATCTGGGCCGCCTTCCTACGTGACACGTACTATAGTAGCGTACACAAGGTATGTAGCCGCGCGCGAATGGTCGTGGGTTCTCAGAGTCACGGATTGCGCGGCCACTACTATCGGAGTTTCCAGTACTCTTGGGCATGGTTGAGTATGTTGTCCTTAGAATAAGTTTAAGTTGTATGTAAGTTTAATTAAAATTCACGCCACGGCCGAGTTTGGAACCTAGGATCTCCTACTTACTAGGTGTGCCGTGGATGCTTGTAATTTTAAAATTTTCTCCTTCCCTCACTACTCCTTGATAATTCCGTTTTGCCATCTTTCATTTCGGTTATCAATCCTTGCTCAGCGAGTAAGTTCTCTGCCCAAGGAGCGCATATCTCCCGGTTTTATGAATATGATGCGCTCGACGGATGGCGAGAGCTTGTTCTCTACATCTATATTTACAAACATACCCCGCAGTCCACCCAAAGTTGCCTGGCGGAGGGTACTCACCACCACTACTTGTTACTTGCTTCCCTGTTCCACTCCCATATAGAGCGAGAGAAAACCGGGTGCTTGTAAAAATCCTTACGAGCTCTAATCTCTCTGATAATACGAGGCGCGTCCAGAAAGTAAGTTCCGTTTGGTAATGAAATTGTACACAGATACAGAAGACATTTTTATTGCACAAAATTGTACAACTCTTAAACTACTTTTCCACATAACTGCCGAAATTTTGTAGGCACTTTTCATAGCATGCCACATGTTTTTGCATGTATCCTTCACAGAAGGTTGCCGCCTGTGTATTCAACCATGTGGTAACAGCTCTTTATCATCGTTGAAGTGTTGACCACCAAGGACAGATTTTAGGTGCAAGAAGAGATGAAACTCGCTAGGAGAGAGGTCCGAGATGTATGGAGGATGATCAAACAGGTCCCATTGAAATTTCCGTAAGAATTTTTTGGTCATATTCGGTGTGTGAGGTCAAGCATTATCGTGAAAAAATCTTTTGACAGTAATCCTCTTCTTACATCTAAAATCTTTCCTTGGTGGACAACACTTCAACGATGATGACGAGCTGAAAGAACATGTTACCACATGCTTGAATACACATACTATGAAAAAGGCACACAAAACCTTTTGGCATGCTATGACAATGAATTCAAAATTTCGGATACTATGTAGAAAAGTAGTTTAACAGTTGTAGATTTTTGTAAATTAATATTTTTTCTGTATCTGTACCCGTTCGTTTTATATAACCAAACGGAACTTACTTTCTGGACGCGCCTCGTATTTTTGTGGTCTTTACGCGAAATGTAGGTTGGCGGCAGTAGAGTTGTTCTGCATCCATTTCTGATTCTCTAATTTCTTCAACATTCTCGAAAAGAACGTCTTCTTCCCCCCCCCCCCCCCAGCGACTCCCCATGTCAGTTTCCGAAACATTGCAGTGACACTCGCGGATTTATCGAGTCTACCAGCTACAAACCTAGCTGTCCACCTCTGAACTGCTTCTATATCTTCCTTCAGACCGATCTGGTGCGAATCCGAAACACTTGAGCAACACTCAAGATGGGGGCGTACAAGCGTTTTATATAAAGTCTCCTTTACAGACGAATTACACCATCCCAAAATTAATCCACTCACCGTCCCCACCCCTGTCCTTACATTTTCGTTCCATTCCGTATAGATGTGCAGCGTTACGCCCACATATTTAATTGACGCGACTTTGTAAAGCAGCACATTACTAATGCTGCAATCTAACATTATTGAATTATTCTCCTACTCATCTGCATCACCTTACAGTTTTCTTCATTTAGCGCTAGTTGCCATTCCTCACAAAAGCTAGAAATTTGATCCACGACATCCTGCATCGAACTGCAGTCATTCAGTGTCAAGACCCTCCTGTACAACACAATACATCACCAAACAGCCGCAGATTGTAACTCAGTCTGTCCCTTAGATCATTTATATACTTCCCTGGGCCATCCCTGACGATACTCTAGTCTCTGATGAACACTCGCCAACGTACTGGGTTCTATTTCTTAAGCAGTCTTCGAGCCACTCACGTATTTGGGTTCTTATTCCATACGTTCGTACCTTCGTTGGCAGTCTGTGTTGCTGTACCTTGTCAAACATCTTTCGTGGATCCGATCATTTCCCTTTTGTATACACGGGAGTTACCTGTCCCTTTTTCCAGTCGCTTGGAAATTTTCGCTAGATCAAATATTCGTGATAAATGCAAGCTAAGTAAGTGGCCAATGCCGCTGAGTACTCTTTGTAAAACTAGATTAGTACCCCAAATGGATCTACCGACTTGTTTGTTTTCAGCTCTATACACCAGCTATACCTATAATTGGGGCCTTCATTTTTGAGTCAGTGCGACCATCAAATGAAGGTATGCTTATATGGTCCTCCTACATGAATGTCTTTTTAAACTTCGGCCTCCACTTTGCTGTCTTCTATCCCCCCCCCGCCCAGAAGGATCAACGATTGACGGGATAGAGACCTTTGATCCACTTAACGATTTTATATAGGACCGTAATTTTTATTTGGAAGCATTTAAATGTAGCACATAATGAATTTAAATCATTGTACCGGAACTAAATGATATCCATTCATTCTGTAAGTGGGACACTAACAATTTATTATCTGCTCTTTCTAGCACAAGTACTCACCTAGGCCTCTTGACCGAATTAGTAACTTTGGTAACTTTGTTTCGCAGACAGCTCCTGAGGACACGTGGGATATACAGGCAGGCAGCGCCGGCAGTGTCCACTGAAGACTTGCTCGTTCCAGAGTGCGGATAGAGATGAGTGTGTCACGTCGGCATTGAGTCGTCCGTCTATGTATCTGTCGCATGTGTCGAGCAGTCGTATTTTGATTGAAACCACTCGCTCAATCCGTCAAACACGACGCTGCCTCCAAATTTTGGACTGTAAGATACATGCTGCATTGTGTATAGCGTATAGACAGTTGAGTAATTGTAGTGTACTTTCTGTTCAAGGAAAGCGTCTAGCAATTGGATGTCTACACTTTATATTGTGATGTGCATATCACTCGGTGCTTAACGCATGGCTGGATGTCATTTCAACCTAATTTTCCCACCGCCCTGCTAATTTAGAAATCGTGATTCCGCCCGATGATTCATGGGCGTGCATCCACACTGTAAATATGGTGGTATATTTTATTATGGACTGAAAATAAAGCACTTTGTTTCCTCATATTGTCTCTTATAAACTCGAAATCGAGGGCAAATTACTTGGTTCTATTACTTACAAAGTTTTCGAACCACACACATATTTGAGTACCTATTTTACATGCTCGTACCTTCGTTAACAGCCTACAGTGCGGCACCATGCAACGACTTTCGAAAATCGAGAAATATGCAGTCTGCCTGATTTTCTTCATCCATAGCGCGAAAGATGTCATGAGAAAAGTGTAAGCTGAGTTTCGCACGATCGATGCTTCCTACAGCCGTGCTGATGCTTGGACAACAGTTTCATGGTCTCGAGAAAATTTGCTACATTAGAACTGACAATATGTTCAAGAATTCTATAGCAAAACTGATGTTAATGATATTGGGCTGTTATTATTCGGATCCGTTCTTCTGCCTTTATTATACAAGGGCGTCACCTGTGTCTTCTTTCAGTCGTTTGGAACTTTAAGCTGAATACAAAATTCGATATAAATGCAACCTAAGGAAGGAGCCAATGCCGCAAAGAACTCCTCGTAAAAGCGAATTGGTATGCCATCTAGACTTGGCGATATGCTTGTTTTCCACTCTCTTCATACTTTAAATGTCTGTAAATCTAAAGGACTTAACTACTGCAGTTATTAGTCACTAGGCTTACAAACTACTTAAACTAACGTAAACTAACATATACTAAGATCAACACACATACACAAGCACATACACACACACACACACACACACACACACACACACACACACACACACACACACACACGCACGCACGCACACGCAAACCTATCCATGCTCGAGGGAGGACTCGAACCTCCGACGGCGAGCAAACGCGCTATCGGCAGCAAGGTGCATTAAACCGATCTTAGACTCCAGACTCCACCGTTGTACTCAGCTGTTTCTCCACACTGGCTCTGCCTATGTCCTCCATTTGGGACTTAGTGTTGTCGTCAAATGAAGGTATGTTTTCATAAGTGAACGATTTCTTAAACGTTAAATTTAAAACTTCGGCCTTCATTTTGCACTCTTCTATCAGCACCCCAAAATGATCAACGAGTGACTGAATGGAGGCCTTTTTATCTGCTTATCGATTTTACATAGGACCGGATTTTTTCGGGTTCTCAGCAAGACCTTTTTCCAAGGTATGACAGTGGTAGTTATCGAATGCTTCGCCAATCGATCTTTATAGACGTGCGAATATCTAATAACCTTTGCCTGATTTTATTTCCTATAGAATTTTTTAACAGAGAGTACAACTGCCTTTGCTTTCTCAGCAGTGCTGGGCGGAAAGCAAGTCCGACACGATATTAGCAGGTATCCCACAGCTTTTGTCACCTCGGTGTGCTCAACAGCATTATTAGTGATCGCACTGAACACACACACCACGCGAAATATGGGTGTTCCGGAAAACTTTTAGACCACAACACTTCTACCGACTGAGTAGGCGCAGTGGTGACACACTGAACTTCTATTCTGGAGGACGGTGGTTCAAATCCACCTCTGGCCATCTAGATTTAGGTGCTCCGTGATTTCCCTAAATCACTCCAGGCAAATACCGGGGTAGTTCCTTTCAACGGTTACGGCCGATTTTCTTTCCTATGCTAACTCAAAAATCCGACCTTCAACTCCGTCTCTAATGACCACGCTGTTAACGGCAATTTAAAACCTACGCTTCCTTCGTTCCTTCCAAAATTTCTAGAGACCGTAAATCCTCGGTGTAGGAATAAATTTTCTACGTGTACATTTACGTATGAACTCCGCAAACAACCTCTCTCACTGTTTGTGGGAGACATTGGTTTGTTGTCCAACCTTAGTTCCTCTTTTTCTGATTCACTCCCCCGCGGTACCGGAAAAGCTACTGCCGCTGAGCTTCCGCATATGCTCCAATCCCTCTAGTGTTATTGTCATGTTTTTTTCTTTCTTTTTTTTATTGCCAGATGTAAGTAGAAGGAAGAAATGTGCGGATCGGCTCTTCAAACGATTGCCATAGTAACTTCGACAGAAGTCCGCACTGCTACGCTGAACTTCCTTATTACATAATCTGCCACAGAGTTAGCCGATCAACTCCATTGCGTTTTTGCGCTTGCTAAATAAACCTTTAAGGAAGAGTTCTCCTCTTCTTTGGGTGTCTCCTGCTGTATCAATCCCACACTGATGAGTAGTACTCAGCTACTGGTCGAACAAGAGTTTTCTAAGTGACTTCCTTTGCTGATAGAAAGTCTCTAATGACCTAGCTGTCGACGGGCAGTTAAACCCTAAGCTTCCTTCCTTCCTTTGCTGATAGTACTACACTTCTTGAGGATTCTTGTTGCGAACTGCAGTCTGTGAACTCCTTAGCCACGATTAAATGTACGTGATCGCATCACTTCAGAATACTCCTGTATGCACCCATATACAACCACTGACTATAAAGTTGGGTAAATAGTCCTGCAACATTAGCGTATATGAAGTATCAAGTTACCTTACCGACCTTCGAAAGAAGGAAGGAAGGAAGGAAGCTTGGAGTTTAACGTCCCGTCGACAGCGTGGTCATTAGAGACGGAACCTTCGAAAGAGTCATCTGCCATAATAGTACATTGCTGACCTCTACGATACATGTCCCGGAAACTCTGCACGAAAAGTTCTTTTCGGATGGTTCTCAAAAGCCTCGACACATTTCGTTGGATATCAGGAATATCGTCAAAACTCCTTCCTTTCAAAGCGAGTTTTAGTCGAGGGAGTAGGAAGACGTCTGAAGGATGCAGGTCAGGTGAGTATTCTGGTTGCTCAAGTTGTACGACAACACTCGCCCACACACAGCCAATATCGTCAAACTGTCCATGGTAAAGAAGGGTGCTGTGCAACTTGAACATCCACCATACTCGCCGAATGTCGATTCTCCACACTACTTCCATTCCCTCGACTCAAACTGGCTTAGAATCGAGAGAGATTTGATGATATTACTGATATCCAAAGAAATGGGTCGAGGCTTTTGAACACCATCCCAAGGGAAGACTTTGCGCAAATATTCCAGGACATGTATCGCAGAGCTCAGCAGTGCACAATTGTGGAAGGTGACGATTTCTGAGGACAGTAAGGTCACTGTAGCTCATGGTTTAATGTTACAAGATAATTCACGGAAATTAGTCAGAAGTCGTATTTTGTGGACGTAATTGTGAAAGGAGTACGTAATATAATTTTCAGTTAATTTTACCTTTATACAGCCTTGAGCATGTTTTGTTATAGAAACCTAAGCTATAATTCTGTAGAAAACAAATTTATGTAATGTTTTGTATCATCTCATTAATCGATACAACATGCTGTACTTATTTTCATATCTTTGCTGTAAACCAAACACTTTGTTTTATCTTTGAAGAGTGTCTTACACTCGCAGTTGTTAAGCAATCGATGAGAGAGCAGTCGTGGAGAGCAGTCGTTGTGAGACTGTGATAGAGTTGAGTCGATGAGTTGTAGTCGTGGAACTGTCGAGTAAGTCAGTGTGTTAGACTCGAAGATTAAAAATACGTAAAGTTTAAGGCTTTAACCGTTTTGAAGTGTCGCAGCCAAGTCTGCAGATTGTAATTTTTGTATGGAAATTAATCTGTCACAAATAAGGTAAAACGTATTTTTCTAGTGTTATGTATGGTAGCCTGTACTTTAACTATTGTAGTTCGTGTTTGTCTTTTCTGATAATGAATACTGTTCAGAGTAACTTGCATTTATCATTTAACCCTGAATCAGTTTTACCTGTTCCTCTTTCCTTTTATCAATTTGAAAGCAAATTTGCAATCCGATCTGATCATTGTTTCTTGTGATAGTGTTGCATAATTATTGTGTTTGTAAATTTATGTGTTAATTAGAACAGTGCAGTGTAGGAATTTTGACATGATAAATTGGTCTATTAATGAGAGCAAGTAGTTTGTTCATAAATCCAGTAAAGTTCATACTCAGAGATTTTCTCAGTGTTAATGAAAGTTCACATTATTAGGTCACTTAATGTCAGTAACAGTAAAGTTAAGGTGATTTGTCTGATGAGAGAAGCAGTTAGATCGCGTAAAGAGATGAGAAATACTTGCATGAGTGATATTTGAAATCATTACCAGATTTGTAGGACACTTTTATATAATTGAATCAGCATGGTAATTGTTGTACATATCGGCACAGTGATTTTGGTATCCAATTAATCTCAAATGTCTTTGTTTAACATCTTGTTTATTCTAGTGATGAAAATATCATGGAAGTAGCACGCTGTTTCGTTGGCTCTCTGAGACGAATTAAGCATGTATATTCGGGGTCACCAATAAAATGTTGCGACTCGTAATAGGTTAATTTCACAGCAACATTTCTTAGGTAACATAAACGTATATTTCCATCACGGAATACAGAGACAAAAACTAAACAAAAACAGAATAAACACACATAGAAAAAATGAATTAGCATAAGCAAAGATATTACGTGAATGTAATCTCCGACTCGCACACGTCAATACCTTGATGTATAGCACTGCACGACCTAGATGCCATCACTACAGTCTGGCTACTGATATATGGTGCACGCTAACACATCTGAGCTTTTCATTTGCTCACGTTATTTCTCACACACGAGATTAATGTGTAGAGCAATTACGAGTTTAATTACTGTTAACTTATTAACTACTATACAATTCAAAGTGTTATCCGTTGCGCATAAAACAAAACCACATACACATAAGATTACTGCATTCCATGTCAGTTTGTAATTTATTCTAACAGGGCAAAGGAAGGTACTAAATCTCACTGCTTAGTAAAGTTATTCTGTAGCCAAAACGAAAACAGAAAATTTATTTGTGAAGTTTAGCGGGCACGGTCACTGAACACAAACAGTGACACGCCTGTTCCCACACACACACACACACACACACACACACACACACACACTACTCTTAATTGGTTCCAGTAACCGTTCTGTAATCGTGTGATCATACGATAAAATATTTTTCTTCCTGTTTTCGCATATGCCAATGGTAAATTCTTGTATCAAGGAAAGTAAAGGAATATTAGGATTTAAAGCCCCATCGACATCATGGTCAGTAGAGACGTAGAGCCGGCCGCGGTGGCCGAGGGGACTGAGGCGCTCCAGTCACTGTCTGCACGGCCACTACGGTCGGGGGTTCGAATCCCCCCTCGGGCATGGATATTTGTGCCGTCCTTAGTGTTAGCTAGTTAATACGTAGTTTGTAAGTTTAGAGATTGGTGACCCCGTAGTTAAGTCCCATAAGCTATACAAACGTTTGAATATTTGAAGAGACGGAGAACACGTGCGGTTTGACTTTGCTGTGGATGGGAAAGCAAGTCGGCCGTGCCCTTTGAATGGGACCATTCCAACTTTTGCCTGGAGTGATTTAGGGAAATCACTTGTACTAAGCGTCAATTCGCTGCACGTTCTCCTGCATTTACATTAGAAAAAGTATCGTCGATTTGTCTAAACCTGTTCGCCTCCCATTTTATTTCCTACGGACTCCTGATTAGGCTTACACACACTCAAGAAGGCTTAGTAGGGTAAGGGGAAATTGAAAAATGTGGAAAACCTACTGATTTGTGGTGTTACATATATACACAGAAATTTTAACTTACTTACGCAAGATTCGGTTACGGTTTCTGTTTCGACCAAAAATCATGTTTCGGTGAGACTCTGATTCAGTGAATACAGAAAGATCCGGTGGATAACATGAAACATGTGTTGAAAATGAGCCTGAAGATGCTTTTTATCGAGCAGTTGATATCCAACTGGCTGCTGCTAATGACTTTATCACCACTACAACCACCAAATACGAAACGTATCCCCATTCCTTTCATGGGATATTTTTCTTATGAAATGTTTCAAATGTTTGTATAGCTTATGGGACTTAACTACGGGGTCATCAGTCCCTAAACTTACAAACTACTTATGAACTAGCTAATCCTAAGGACGGCACAAATATCCACGCCCGAGGGGGGATTCGAACCCCCGACCGTAGTGGCCGTGCAGACCGTGACTGGAGCGCCTCAGTCCCCTCGGCCACCGCGGCCGGCTTTTCTTATGACCTGGCTAAACTCTTTAGTGGCACAAATGTACAATTCGGATTCAGTAGCCCTTTGAACATCCAGCAAATGCTCCCACGCAACGAACAAGCCAATAAGGACAGATACAAACGACAATGTCCCGAATGCCCAGCTGAATATATAGGACAGACAGGTCGGACCTTTAAAGTACGTTTTACTGAGCACCTTCTTACAAAAAAAGGCCAACTCAAAAAACATTCCCCTTTTACGGAACACACTAAAGTATCCGATCATCAACAACCTACCATTGACAACATGCAAATTTTACATATTGCGCAGAGGGGGCGTAAGTTAAATTTACTATAAGAGTTTGAGATAGCGAAGCGCGCTTACTTTGTACACCCACACCTCCTAACCGATCATTTGGCATGCAAAGATAAAACATTCCTAGATATTATGATGTCTCTGTTCAAGTAAAATTCCTCTCATTTATAAATACCAACATAATTTATAAACTTCTGTCCTGCTTAATAACCTCCCTTTCGTTAAATTTGTATTCAGATAGCTAGATTTCACCTGTCCCGTCTTATACATCGGCTTCCTATGTCACTCCCTACGCACATCCCCTTAGTCTGTACAAGTCGGCGGAGCAGCGCACCACGCCCGCCCACCTCCCGTGAGCGCAATTGTAAACATGGGCTTATCTTGTATCACCAGAAACCACCGCTTCTATTAAGGTAATCTTAAAAATTCGGTTTTATGTTTCTCACATCTTTACCGAGTATGTTCCAACTGTAATTCGTTGTTACCCGATCATTTGTAGGGCCATAAGGAAATCCAAAAATTCCAGACAAATAGAAACACCGCAATAACAAATGTTCAAATGTTTGTATACTTTATGGGACTTAACTACGGGGTCATCAGTCCCTAAACTTACAAACTACTTATGAACTATTTACGAACTAGGACGGCACAAATATCCATGCCCGAGGGGGGATTCGAACCCCCGACCGTAGTGGCCGTGCATACCGTGACTGGAGCGCCTCAGTCTCCTCGGCCACCGCGGCCGGCCCGCAATAACAACTTACGGTGTCACACCACGGAGAGCGCATTGTAAGCTTTGTTTACCATTTAAACAGTCTTCTTAACACAAAATAAGCCCGTGTACCATTATACCCGTTCGTAATTCCGCCTTGTAATTTTGTGTAAATTCTGTCACGCAGATAATCTGAAGATGCCCTGCTAAAGGGCGAAACGCGTCATTAATTAATAAAATAATTTGCAATCAAGACGGTTTGAAGGAATATCACGAAATACCTGTTCGTCTCAGAGCACAGCCTGTATTTTCGACCACCTAGTTCGCGCAAATAATGATAAAAAAGCTTCCACTGCCTTCCTTATGCCGGCCGCGGTGGCCGAGGAGACTGAGGCGCTCTAGTCACGGTCTGCACGGCCACTACGGTCGGGGGTTCGAATCCCCCCTCGGGCATGGATATTTGTGCCGTTCTTAGTCTTAGTTAGTTCATAGGTAGTTTGTAAGTTTAGGGGCTGATGACCCCGTAGTTAAGTCCCATAGACTATACAAACATTTGAACATTCCAAAAAGTTGACTTTAAGTGACAACACAAAAACAACAGACGAAAATGGACAGATGAACAAAAGAAGGCACAAAGTGAAAGAATGAAATGTTTTTGGGAAGAAAAAAGAAGAAGAAAGACGAGAATAAAAGCTAGATTTTTGTGTATTTAGCGCTCTCCTTAAGGAGAATGTACGCAAATGTAACTTACTTACGAAGTTTCGGTTACGGTGTCTGTTTCGGCCAAAAATCATGTTTCGGTCTGACTCTAACTAATTCAGTGAATACAGAAAGATCCGGTGGATAACATGAACCATGTGTCGAAAATGAGTCTGAAGATGCTCTTTACCGAGCAGTTGATATCCAACTGGCTACTGCTAATGACTACATCACCACTACAACCAGGGAAGGTGCGCCTCGGTTGCACAGTGGTAGAGTGCCAGATTACAAATCCAAAGGTCGCGGGTTCGATCCCCGTCAGGTCCTAGAAGTTTTATCCGTCACTTTCCACTTCTTTCACCTCTGGCAGTATTGTTCATGTGAAAAATACCGAGTAGCACGTTAAACTGTAGGTCCCCCTATAACTGGCTGTGTAAGTCAGTTCGAAGGTCGGAGGAAGGCAACGGCATACCACCTCCAAACAGGACCATGCCTAGTAAAGCACTGTGGTGTTTGAACCTCCAAACAGGACCATGCCTAGTAAAGCACTGTGGTGTTCAAACCAATCTTCGGATTGTTGACTGCTTTACCTTTTTTTACAACCAGGGAATACCTTTTCGTCTCAGGGCACAGCTGTATTTTCGACCACCTAGTTCGAGCAAAGAATGATATAAAATCTTCCACTGCCTTCCTTGCATTACTACTCCTTTGATTAAAGCACAAGACAGGGACGTCACGGTACTTTGTGAGAGGCAGTGATGAATATTGTATGTGCAATCTGTCCTTACTCGTTTGGAAGTCTGCCTTCCTTGAGATTCGCGTCCAGCGGAATGTTTCGGGGCGCCCGAGTCGACCGGACTTAACGACGCGACTGACGACCACGACGACGACCACGACCACGACCAGGGTAACGAGGCAGCGACAAATGGCGTCGCTGACAAACGAGCGGCGGACACCCGTCCGTCGAGCACGACCACGACCACGCCGCGGTAATTACCTGGCGTTATTACGTGCTATCGATCACCGCGCGAACCTCGGCCACGCGGAACGCCATAATAACCGCCGCTTCCTGCCAATACCGGGGGAAGGCGGGCGCCCGGGCTCCCAGCTAGTTAGCCCCGGGGCTCCGTCAGCAGCGCTGATACGCGATGAGCTGCGGTTCTTCGGCAGGTAAATAATTACATCCTGCGAAATGAGACGCTGGGGAGCTCTCCTGCAACTAGAAATTTAATCAGCCCTGGGAGGCGGTTTTTTTTTTTTTTTCCTTACCTTTTTCTGTTATTTTCGTCATTACTTCTTCAAAGTGCAGGGGGTGGACAAAATAATATGAAATATAAAATTACATATTTGTTAAGCTTATGGGACTTAACTGCGGGGTCATCAGTCCCTAAACTTACACGGAAGCATAGCGATAATATGAACACATAACATTCACACAATCTTTATTTATTAGTAGAGACCGAATACTCGGTTTCGGTCATTTTCGGCCTAAATATTGGTTTCAGCCAAAAATCAGCCGAATCTGCGTTTTGCACAAACTAGGTTACTTGGATTTCCTGATGAAGTCGGGTCGCGTTAGGGATGGATTCAGTCAACAATAACGAAATGTTCAAATGTTTGTACAACTTATGGGACTTAACTACGGGGTCATCAGTCCCTAAGCTTACAAACTACTTATGAACTAACTAATACTAAGGACGGCACAAATATCCATGCCCGAGGGGGGATTCGAACCCCCGACCTTAGTGGCCGTGCAGACCGTGACTGGAGCGCCTCAGTCCCCTCCCCTAGGGAGCTCTCCTGCAGCTAGAAATTTAATCATCCGTGAGAGAATTTTCTCTTACCTTTTTCTGTTACTTTCGTCATTACTTCTTCAAAGTAAAGGGGGTGGACAAAATACTATGAAATATAAAATAACACATTTGTTAAGCTAATGGGACTTAACTGCAGGGGCATCAGTCCCTAAACTTACAAGGAAGGATTCGAAACTCCCAACGGGGAACGTCCTCGCGCATTGGAGCGTAGCGATAAGCCGACCGCGGTGGCCGAGAGGACTGACGCACTTCAGTCACGGCCTGCACGACCACTACGGTCGGGGGTTCGAATCCCCCCTCGGGCATGGATATTTGTGCCGTCTTTAGTATAAGGTAGTTTATAAGTAGTTTGTAAGTTTAGGGACTGATGACCCCGTAGTTAAGTCCCATAAGCTTAACAAACATTTGAACATTTTCGTAGCGATAATATGAACACCTAACACATACACAATCAATTGATTTTTCCGTCGGTACTTGACAGAACATGATAATATCAAAAAGGAACAACTTCCTGATGTTCTGCAAAACTTTTTTATTGGTCACAAACCGGTTTTCGGCTTCTTAGGCCATCATCAGGTGACTGAATGTAGTACACATGTTTTCAAAGACGTTAAGATTTACAAAGATGTTATCAGAAACAATCGATACTTCACAGGAAAGTTCATAGCAAATTCTTATTTATGAGAGTTATTAACATTGATATAAAAATATAATAAATATGTGTAAAGAATCAAAACTAATATGATTATTATTGAAATAACTGAAATAAGTTTTATTTTCAACCTTCAACGTATTAGTAGAGTCCGACCGAATACTCGGTTTCGGTCATTTTCGGCCTAAATATTGGTTTCAGCCAAAAATCAGCCGAATCTGGGGCTTTGCACAAACTAGGTTACTTGGATTTCCTGATGAAGTCGGGTCGCGTTAGGGATGGATTCAGTGAATAATAACGCTTTACCTCAGTTGACAGTGCGCCGTTTAATTGCTAGGAGTCTCACCTCTCTCCTTCGCCATGTCCCCGTACTTGAAGAGTCGACCTTGTTAAATTCCAATTTGGCGAGTGATATTATTTACGGGGTGGCAGGATGCCCTTCCTGTCGCCAACCCATGCCCCCCGGGAGGAAATGTGTGCTCCAAACGTCTGCGTATAGTGTTGTTGTTGTTGTCGTTGTGGTCTTCAGTCCAGAGACTGGTTTGATGCAGCTCCCCACAATACCCTATCCTGAGCAAGCCTCTTCAACTCCACATAAGAACGGCAACCTACATCTGTTGTAATTTTATACGTGTGAAAGTTAAAGTGTTACGAAATGTTTGCGAATCGTGTAACTGAGGCGGGACTTGAGGACCAGCCCGGTATTAACCTTGGGGAATGTGGAAAACCGCCTAAGAACCACATCCAGACTGGCCGGCACTCCGACTCCCTTCATTAATCCGCCCGGCGGATTCGAACCGGGGCCGGTACGCCTCCCCGTCTCGGAAAGCGATGCGTTAGACCACACAGCTAACAGAACGGGTGCTAGGAGTCTCACCTCACGCGTAAAAATTGTGGGTTTTTTGTTGTTAAGCACAATATAACGCAATCATATAGTAATATTCTTAGACTAAGTTATTTACAATTTAACTCATTCATTATCGTACGTAATGGAAAGAGTAATCATATTATTGTAATGCTGAAAAGTTTTATTAATATGTTTCTTTGAAAGTGAGGAGTTTTTTTGTAATCAATATTGGTTTAGGAAAAATTGATCATGTGGTACACAGCTTTTCCTGTTCAGTATGCGTAAATTTATCCTGAGAACAATCATACTGTTATTCCGAACTGTGACATTTTTCGAAATACTTTCTGCAGCACTGATTGAAGCTCATATACTGACTGTAACTTATCTGCATTATGTATTTACGAATGCCAAAAATGAGATATATGAAAGTTGTTTGTCGATTGCAAAAACGGAAGTGAAGGTGGCGATATAATTTTTTTTTTTTTTTTGTTAAAAGAGGCTGCTTATGGAAGCAAAGAAATTATTACTTTCTGCGTATTTTCTATTGTGGTAGTCATGTCTAGTTTCCAGCATTTCGTAGTATCTACTCTGCAAGTTTGTTTTGTAACTAAAGAGTATCTTCCTACAAGAAGATATGCAGGATTGTAGAGTTGCCGGCCGCGGTGGCCGCGGGGACTGAGGCGCTTCAGTCACGGTCTGCACGGCCACTACGGTCGGGGGTTCTAATCCCCCCTCGGGCATGGATATTTGTGCCGTCCTTAGTCTTAGTTAGTTCATAAGTAGTTTGTAAGTTTAGGGACTGATCACCCCGTAGTTAAGTCCCATAGACTATATAAATATTTGAACATTTGATTGTAGAGTTTTTTGTGGCAGCTATACAGTAGTCTCGCCAATTCGAAGTGAACGGGACCGGAACCATATAGAACTATTGAAAGTTATATGCGAAAAAGAAGTAAATCGACCTTGAAAAGACTACATATGTCAAATGACCAATAAGGTATCGTCAGAGTCTATATCTGCCCATGGGTGTGTTTTACTGTTCAAAAACCTGGTTCCGAAATCTCTATCTTACCAATATAAAATCTATCTGGTACCTGCCGTTATCTCCTAGTTTCTTCTACGTATACAACCTTCTTTCATTATTCTTAAACCAGGTGTTTGTTATGATTAAATTATGTTCCGTGCAAAATTCTATCAGGCGGCTTCCTCTTTCATTCCTTTTGCCCAGTCCATATTCACCTACTATTTTTCCTTCCCTTCCTTTTCCTATTAACGAATTCCAGACTCCCATTACAATTAAGTTTTCCTCTCCCGTAATTGTCTGAATAATTTCCTTTACCTCCTCATAAATTTCTTAGATCTCCTCATCATCGGCAGAGCTAGTTGGCATGTAAACCTGTAATATTATGGTGTTGACTTCGTATCTATCTTGACTACGATAATGCGATGACTGCACTGCTTGTAGTAGTTTCCCGCGTTTCTATTTTCTAATTTATTATTAGACCTACTCCTGTAATACTCCCAACTGCTTTTGTATTTATAATCCTGTACTCAACTGACCAGAAATCTTGTTTCTCTTCCCACCGAACATCACTAATCCCCACTACATCTAACTTCAAACTATCCATTTCTCTTTTTGAACTGTCTAACCCTTCTACCCGATTAAGGGATCTAACATTCCACGCTCGCTCCGATCCGTAGAATGCCAGTATTGTCTTTCCTGGTGATCACCTCCTCCTGAGTAGTCCTCGACCGGGGATCCGAATGGGGGAATATTTTACCTCCGGAATATTTTACCCGAGAGGATGCCATCATCATATATTCATACAGTAGAGCTGCATGTCCTCGGGAAAAGCAACGGCTGTAGTTTCCCTTGTGTTCAGCCGTTAGCAGTAACTGAGTGGCAAAGCGACATTAGCTGATATTACAAGGCAATCAATCATCCTTGTAACTACTGAAAAAGCTGCTGCCGCTTTTCGGGAACCACACGTTTATCTGGTCTCTCCACAGATACCCCTCCGCTGTGGTTGCATCTAATGTACGGCTTCCTGGCAGATTAAAATTGTGTGCCGGAACCGGGACTCGAGCCTTGGACCTTTGCCTTTCGCGGGCAAGCGTTCTACAGAAGTACAGTTGTGAGGCGGCATCGTTAGACGTGTCGGGATAGCTCTGTTGGTAGAGAGCTTGCCTGCGAAAGGCAAAGGACCCAGGTTCGAGTCCCGGTTTCGGCACACAATTTTACTCTCCCAGGAAGATTCATATCAGCGCACACTCCGCTGCAGAGAGAAAACTTTCATTCTGGAATGTACGGCTATCTGTATCACTGAGGCACGCAAGCCATCCCACCGCGGCAACGTGTGTGGTTCATGGGGGTGGAACAAAAGAATATATAAATGAAATTAGAAAATAAAATAAAATCGGGGAAAAGTAGAAGAAAACTTGTGATAGGTAACGAATTGGTAAAGGAACGAATATCTTACCCAATTCACTCAGAAATTTTTCGAGTACGTATTCACACGTCATCACGTCTTCAGCTATTTCCCCTCTCCCTTCTTACAATATTACGATGAAGTTCATGTCCTTTCTAGAGCCCCTATATATATATCCTTTTCCTTGTTTGGTTACAACTGGTTTTTCATCTGAGTTCTTGATATTCATTGAGATGCTTTTCTTGTCTCCAAACGAGTCATTTATTTTACTGTAAAAAATGTTCAAATGTTTGTAAATCTATCGGACCAAACTGCGTGGCCATCAGTCCGTAGCTTACAAACTACTTAAACCTAGGTAAACTAACCTAAGGACAAACACACACACCCATGCCCCAGGGAGGACTCAAACCTCCACGGAGAGCAACCGCACGCTCCGCAGCGAGAAGCTTTAGACCGCTCGGCTACTCCATCGCGGCTATTTTACTGTAGATGGTCTCTATCTTACCCTTAGTTATACATTTTACATTTGTCCTCTTACCAATACTGCTTATCCATTGTGCACTTTCTCTCAATGTCATTTCTTAATCGTCTATCTCGTTCCCCAGGCAGGCGGAACACATGTGAGGTGCACGCGAATGCTTCCATTTGTAAGATGTCATTGTATAGTAATGTCTCAAATGTTAAAATGTTTGTTAAGCTTATGGGACTTCACTACGGGGTCATCAGTCCCTTAACTTACAAACTACTTATGAACTACTTACGAACTAGGACGGCACAAATATCCATGCCCGAGGGGGGTTCGAACCTCCGACCGTAGTGGCTGTGCTGATCGTGACTGGAGCGCCTCAGTCACCTCGGCCACCGCGGCCGGCTTGTAATGTCTTTTCTAACATATAGAGAGTAATATCTTAGGACATATCTCTGGTGTGCGACGCCAGTGGTTCAGTGGTTGAGCATCAGTAGTTGAGTAAAAGTTACGGATCTGAGTTGACGAATTTATTAGGCTGTAAATTTTAATAATTAGTGGCACATGGTTTGGTGTTCAATCATTTTGTGAAATTTTGTTTTATATGCGTGTGAATGTTTATAAAAAAATAAATGTGAGATTATGGTAAAATCAGACTGCATATCTCTATTGAAAAATCCTAGTCATTGTTGGACGTAAGACATTAGAGGATGCAGTGTCTGAGACGGAATGTAGTTTAGGTGCAGCTTCTAATAACTGCTCCACGAGCAGGGTAGGGAAAGCCTGTACATTTTCAAAGTCACTGAAGAAAAGCGTCCCTGGCTGAAATATTACAATACTAGCTTAAACCCGCGTGTTGGTTGATTATGATAGATAAGCTACCTTGCAGTAGTGTTCTATGAGACTGGTAATGCGCTAAACGTCGAATCGATTTTTTTAAAGAGATGTATTTAAAGAAATTTCTTTTTTACTGCTTTATTTATTTATTCTTATATTTCCTTATTCGTATGTTCATCCTTACAGAGAAATAACTGAAGACATTTTAGCACGCATAGACCAAAGATATGGACTGTGGCATTACTTTTCGCTGTATGTAACCTCCTTGCTATAGAGTCGCAAACGTCATCGTTGGCCTTCAGTCCGAATTTTTTTTAATAATTTGACGACTTTCAACCACCATATCTTCCACCCCCTTATAGCTATCGGCATGGAACTGATATGGTATTACAACGGGACACTTCGGACAACAATTACACAGACCATTCGTTTGCGTTCTGTAATTTTCGCTTAAGACACACACACACACACACACACACACACACACACACACACACACGCACACACACACACACACACACACACACGTAGAATTTTATATATACCGGTAACTTTTCATCCCAATATATTCCACCCATTTATCATTATCAACCCTCAAGCAACACTGCAATCAATAAAACCATTTTAACAGAGTAATATAATTTTCAAAGAGTAATTATTGTTCCGCATTTCGCGTTATATTCATGAAATTACCAAATATCTATCAGATCTAAAACCTTCCTCAGGTATAACGTAGTAACTGTACAAATATTTAAGTCTCTGCGTCTTGTCGTTCGGATGTGATAAACGTACACCGAACAGACATTCATATTTATAGATAAGGTAGGTGCGCCAAATAAGGCCACCTTAAGGTTTGACAATTTTTCACCGCCAAACTAGTCAGCCGATTAACTTGAAACTTCACATTTCCTAGGAATAACCCTTGAGCTACTAATAAATAAATTTTCTGATCATTCAAAGCAGTGGAAGTAAGTTCTAAACTGAAAGTTATAAAACATAATAGATCGCTTTATTGGGATACACGTGGTTCCCAATAACGCCTCCCCATGTACCCCAACATGGCCACATCTAGAAAAGAAGAGGTTTAGGACTGTGAGATGCTGAATATACAGTCAAAAAACTTTTATTACGTATTACATGAAAAAGCAACACCGAAAAATTCAGACAGAAACTAATTATTCTATTTCACAGTTGGGACAAAAATAGTTTTCAACAGTGTCTCCCTTGTCGATCCTGGCACAAAGCTAATGAACGTATAGTTCACAGAGTGAACAGCGAATAATATCTTCTACCAAGTCCTCAGTGCAGATAAAACAATGCCAAGAAGAAGACACATCGGGTTTTGAGGATCTGGGAGCTGCTTGAGAGCTTTTCTTCAAAGTTTTTGATGTTCTGTTGTGTTGTCCCCGTGTTGATGTTTGAGGTTTCTCTTGGAATAAACTACGGCTTAAATTGTTCCTTACGTCATTCAAACTTTTTCTTCTCTGGGTGCGACTCCTCTTCATTTCTGGGGGTTTTAAGATCTCGGTGAAGGATCTCCCAGCAGATGCTGAAAGGTGAGCTGAGAGTTCCGTTTCAGGAGGATTCTCACATTTGACTTGTGAGATCGGTTTGTTCACTTTCACTTCATCAGCTATATCGGTTTCACCAGGTTGCATTGAAGGCATAGCTTGCATCTTAGATGTGTCAGCCAGAACGGTACCGTTTTCATCGCATCTATGGAGTCATCATCCTCCATTACCCTTGTCATGAAATCGTTCACGTCGAGGATCCCTGTAAGTTCCGGCATTTCTTTCTTAGTGATTTCACTGGGAGCAAAAATTCAGGAGTAATGATATTCAGGGTAGATCTGTGCTCCAGAACCCATCAGTTACTTTGCTCGGAGTCCAAGCTCTTGGCCACTTTTGAGAGAAGTTTTCCGATTGATATTTTCGTTATTCTTCTGGCAGGGTTATTTTCCCAGTATCTAAAGACTTCGTCATCCCAAATGACTCAAAGGATTTGAAGACAGACCTATCCATTGGATAGAGGGCAACAGTTGTGTTGCTTGGAAGACAGTAAAGATAAGATAAACAGGTGTGAGAGAGCCCAATACGATCACCATGGCCCTAATAAGGCCAGCGTGGCCTTATTGGTCTACACACCATTTTTTGCCCATCCCGTGCATATTTCTACAATTTCTAACAAGCTGTTCTCAGAATACCTCAGAGGTTTCAAATCTACAAGAAATATGCTTCAAAACGATCACCAATTTATAAAGCAGTCACAAAAATTAATAACTCCAGAGCTTAGCAAAAACTTACCTCCGTAGCTTAACGAAAACCTCCAAAACGAAAGATACACTTCTGCAGCTGAATAACGGAAAGCATGGCGCTTCTTGTTTTCATTTGATACTAGGACGGCGTTTCCGGACATATAGGTGCTGCCATCCGACGGATTTGAATGGAAGTTTCTGAAATAAAGGGGGTTGGCCTTATTGGGGACTATGGCCTTATAGGCCCACCTACCTTATAGATACATATGTGGTGTCTGTTCTTTCGGACATGTCGAAAAGTGACACCACGCACATGTATGTAACAATGGAAATTCGATTGGAATGTCAGTAATGGAGGATAGAGAACAACTCACCATAATTAGGCTCGCTGAGCTGCTGACAGGCACGTAAACTAGACACTCACATCCATAAAACTTAAATTTTCAGCCATGGCCTGCATCAGGGAAAGAAACACATACATTTACGCAGACAACTATACACCCACAAACACCATAGATATAAGAAATTACTTGTCACCTTTGTAGAGCGTGGTGACAGACGAAAGTGCCCCAAGTTAGAACTCTAGATGGCCTAGCGTTTAGGTAATAAAAGGAAGTTTGATATAGATCTATCAGCATATGTATCTTATCAACTGTCCCTTTTGACGCCGTGTTTAAGAAGCGGTGTTTGGCTCAGCGGTGAAAGATCGAATTCGTATTAAGAAAGGCGAGAGTTCAACTCCACCCACCGGCAAATTTGTTTTCTACTCCTTGTCAATGCGTTGTTGTTGTGGTCTTCAGTCCGCAGACTGGTTTGATGCAGCTCTCCACGCTTCTCTGTCCTATGCATATCTCTTCATCTGACAATACGTTCGGCAACCTACATCCTTCTGAGTCTACTCACTATATTCGTCCCTCGGTCTCCCTCTACGATTTTTACCCCACACACTTCCTTCTAATGCTAAGTTGACAATTCCTTGATGTCTCAGAATGTGTACAACCAATCTATCCCTTCTCTTAGTCAGGATATGCCGGAAACTCCTTTTCTCCCCGATTTTGTTAAGCACCTCCTCATTAGTTACGTGATCTACCCATCTAATTTTCGTTGTAGCACCACATTTCAAAAGCTTCTATTATATTTTTATCTGAATTCCTAATCGTCCACGTTTCACTCCAATACAATGCTACTCTCCAGACAAATGCTTTCAGAAAGGACTTCCTAACTTTTAAATTAATATTGGATGTTAACAAGTTTCGCTTCTTTAGAAACGCTTTTCTCCCCATAGCAATTCTGCATTTTATATCTTCTTTACTTCGGCCATTAGAAGTTATCTTGCTACCCAAATAACAAAATTCATCTACTACTTTTATTGTCTCATTACCTAATTTAATTCCAAAATTTTAAACATGGCTGCAGTTCAGCAACGGTGGAACACGATCCAAAAGTCAACACAGTTTCAGCCGACCAGTTGCATAAAAATAGTTTACATGCGTAAACCTTGACCTAGGTTTCTGCAAAAGTAATTTTGCCTTCTTCAGAAGTATTACCTAATAAAATATAATATACAAATTATATGAATAATAGTATAATACAAAAGTGTTTCTAAAATAAGAAATTTAAATTACAGCATAGGTGAAAATGTTCTTACATAAAGCTCACATTAAAATAGTTGTTAAAATGTGGCTGACTCCATGTCAATAGAATAAAAAGTAAAATTTAAAACAATGTCTACATCGTAAAATTGTGGAGCACGTCCGCACGCAAGTCGATTGAGCACTGCGTACTGGCAGAGGCGTAGGAACCGTAGTACCGTGCGCTCGCATTATACTAGGGCTGATGGGCGTGCGCGCAGTCGCGGACGCGAATGAATTTGACAAGAACAAACTAATATGATACTGACAGAAATCAGATAAGGTAAAGAAAGATGGAAAATCAGATGAGAAACAACGTGCAAAGAAATCTGGAGCCGAGTCGTGTGCATGGCAGAACATATATACACACACACACACGCAAAAATTGAAGATAGAAAATTAGGAAAAAAAAGATAGAAAATTAGGAAACATTCAGTGGCCAGACACACAGCGCATTAAACACAAACCAAGAACAAATAGCACACACCCGACGGGAGGGAACGGGATAAACAATATGCATCACAACATTAGAAAACTATAAACAAGGGCACCACTAGAATTCTGAGGACAAGCAACACCATGCAGGAACAAGTATTGCATTAACAAATGTCTACAAACAGTATAGGTTTGAAACCTTCTAGGTATTGTCTACTTGCAAGTTGCAGTTGGTCATTCAGCATATTGCCATCGTTGATGATGAGGTGTTTGAAATTTCATATTCTTCCCATAAATCTAGTTTCCTTCCCTTGGTCTCCCTATGCAAAATTACAGTGTCTTCCAATGATTTAGGGACATGATCGGCTACAAGCAAATGCTCGGCAAAGGTAGAATCTAATTCCTTCAGTATCGCCTGATTTGCTGACATTGCATTCCATTACCTTCGTTTTACTCTTGTTAGTGTTCATCTTATACGAGGCGCGTCCAGAAAGTACCGTTTAGTAATAAAATGAAATTGTACACAGATACAGATGAAATTTTTATTGCACAAAATTCTACAACTCTTAAACTACTTTTTCACATAACTGCCGAAATTTTGCAGGCATTTGTCATAGCGTGGCACCAGGTTTTGTATACCTTCTTCATAAAAATCGCCTGTGTCTTCAACCAGTTGGAAACAGTTTCTTTCAGCTCGTCGTCATTGGTGATGACCGCCAAGGAAATACTTGAGATGTAAGAACAGATGAAAGTCATCAATCGCGTGAACCAGTTCTTCTGTAACCAAAGTTGGACGCGCACTTCGTTCTTCATCGTGCACATCACTACGCCCGCCATTAAACTGTCGGACCCATCTTCTCACCATCGAATCACTCATCGCATTTGGTCCGTAAACATCGCAATTTTTCCGATAAATTTCACTTGGTTTCACTGTCCTCGCATTCAGAAACCGAATCACCGACCTGATTTCACAGGCTGCGGGATTTTCAATCAACGCCGACATTTCAAACAAGCACAACAAAGCGTACGTAACTGACAGCGATCTCCAAATGGCTCGCGTTCGTCTCCTTGATACACATCGTCTACAGAGCATGTGCGGAACTGCAATCGCAGCGCTGCAACGGAGATAAATTGAAACGGAACTTACTTTCTGGACGCGCCTCTTACAAACCCAGTGATATGTAGATAGCCGCGGTGGAGTGGCAAAACGTTCTAAGGCGCCTAGCTGCGGTGCGCACCGCTGCTCGCCGTCGGAGGTTCGAGTCCTCGTATCTTCCTTTCAAGATATTGTCCATCCCATTCAGTTGCTCTTCCAGATCTTTTGCGGTCTCTGATAGAATTACTATGTCATCGGCAAACCGCAACGCTGAATACGTTAATGGAATGGGGGGAAAACCCTAATAACTGGTACAGTGGAACGTACCCTCTGCCATGCACTTCACAGTGGTCTGCAGAGTATTGATGTACATGTAGATGTCTGTACCGGTACTTCGTTTTGTGTGGGTAGCAATATAAATGTTTTACGAGCGCGCTCTTGTCTGTCTTCTTCCTTCAAGGTGAGTATTTTGTGAAGCGCTTGTCCCTCGTCCCCCGCTGCCCTCTCGCCGGACAGGTAACGCGTGGCCTCCCCGCTGATAGAGCCGTCCCAGCGCCGACCCTGCGGTCGGAGGGGGCGGACCGCCGCCCGCCCACGAGCACCGCATACCATATAATAGCGCGCAAAGTAAATAAATAACTCACGAGATTACGATGTCTCTATTACACGGGGCGTAGCCCCTAAGTAGGCGCCGTCTGGCGTTTATCACTTCATTATTTGCCCTCGGCCGGAGCGCGGCCGTCCGTGGGAAACGTGACCGCCCAGAGACCCGGAGTTAAAGTGTTAAGCGCCTAATTGAATGGTGCGCGCCTTATCGCGGCCTCCTCCTGGCGATCACGGTGATTGGGCGCGCGGGTAATGCCAGTGATTTGCCGCGCTGCCTCAGCCTCGCCGGTCCGCGGAGCGCGACGCGACGGCCTCCGGCAAGTGGTTCTCCGCCGCTTGACCCTGCGCTGTTATTAATATTCCGAGCGAGGGCCCCAGTCTGCTATAAGCGTCTCTCTCGAATGGCTCCGAACAAGGAGTGCCCCGGTTGGCCTCCCTCATCTTGGGGCCCCAAACAAGTGTTTAGTGTAGGAGTACTCTGCACGCTACAGCGGCGCGCGTGCTGTTTTGTAACGTCGCGACCTCATGCCCGCTCCGGGCTGTTTGTACTGTAGCGCACGAGCGAAGCACTCATCCAGCAAATACTCCTCCCCCTCCCCCTCCTCCTCTTTTTCCCTTTTCTTCTTATTATTCTTCTTCCTAGAGATCACCCACGATCACCAAGTAATTCTCAATGAAATGGGCGCTTTGGATAATATAATACATCTTTTTCTTCCTTCATTCGATTGTATGAAAATCACATATCACTGGTTTAACATGTAATTTAGGACTATTGCCATCCTTGGGTACAGTGCGTGAAAAAAGTACATATAGCCTATCTTATTTTTGGTTGTTTACAAGAGCTAAATTGAACCAATATTTTGCGTTAAGGGAGTATTGCTGCCCAGTTTGGGAACGTTATCAGATCGGTTTGACGGAGGACATCGAAAGAGTCCAAAGAAGGGCAGCTCGTTTCGTATTGTCACGATACAGGGAATACAGCGCTACGGAAATGATACAGAATCTGGTATGGGAATCATTACAACAACGGCGCTTATCGCAGCGGCGTGGGCTACTTACGAAACTCAAATCGCCAACATTCTCCTCCGAATGCGTAAATATATTGTTGACTCCCACTTACATAGGTATAAATGATCATCAGAATAAAATACGAGAAATCAGAGCTCGAACGGAGAGATTCAGGTGTTCTTTCTTCCCGCGCGTTATTCGAGAACGGAATGGGAGATAAATAGTGCCAGGCACTTAAATGTGATTTGCAGAGTATCCCGTATAGATGTAGGTGTAGAATCCTCCATGTCATGATCGGAAAATATTTTTCAGACCAATGACCCAATCGAGCAATCATCATATTCTTGACTACTAAAATGTCGCAACGGCTAAACACATTGTTACCTTTTTCAATTACTTCTTTATAACAACACCCACAGGCAGACATATAACAACTGTATATCGTTCCTAATTATCTTGTAGAAAGAAGGCATGAATGAGTCACTGATGCACGTATGAAGCCTGGAGGATTGAGATTCGGCGAGTACGGTTGATGTTCAAGTAGCATCTCCACCTTTTTTGCCAGAAACTGTTTCACTATATTAGCTGTTGTGTGGGCGAGCGTAGTCGTGCAACTTGAACATCCACCTTACTCACCGGATCACAGGGCTCCAGAGTTCTTCCTATTTCCTTGAATCAAACTCACTTTCAGAGGAAAGATATTTGACGATATTTCTACCGAAACATGACGAGGCTTTCGAACACCACCCCAAAGGAAGGTTTCCTGCAAAGTTTCCATGACATGAACGCCAGAGCTCGGCGGTGCAAAGTTGTAGCAGTAGTCTGTTTCGAAGAACAGTAACTACAGTTCATGGTTCATCTACGTTAATGTTACAGTACTAGTCGCCGAATTTTATCGTCCAACGTTGTACATCCGAAGTATTTTATCCCTTCACCATGGCCTTTATGATGTTCGATGTGATGACGACATGCTGTTGCAACAACGCACACACTGATTCTCTCCATAATCAATGGATTGGGACTACAGCTGATAATTTTGAAGGCGGAAAAAGTACCACCAGCTGTATTAAGATTATTTATTCTATTATGCGACCGGTTTCGGTGTTACAATCACACCGTCTTCGGTGGACTGAAGAAACCGGTCGGCGCATTGAGGCGCTATGCTGCGATGCGCGAGGCCGTTCGCCGTCGGGGGAATCCCCCCTCGGACATGGATGTTTGTGCTGTCTTTGGTATAAGGTAGTTCATAAGTAGTTTGTGAGCTTAGGGACTGATGACCCCACAGTAAGTCCCGTAAGCTTCACAAACATTTGAACATTAAGAACAAACCTAAAGTTTCACCGTACTTTATTATCTTCGCTACTCATTTATCTACTTTAAATTACACACTTTTACAGTCTTGGGGGTAGAATCAGTTCCATCATCTGCCCTCATTGCAAATTCGTCTCTTGCATGAGATGCGAAACGCTTGGAAAGAGTAGATAGAGCGTGTACACGTTCTGAATTCTTTCCTTTGTCGGATCATACAGTGTTTGAAACCGTACATCAGTACCTATGATTATTGCTACTTAGCAATGTGTCGTTCCTGAGTATCTGCCTATTAGTGTGTGAGACCTGAAGAATTTTTGGAAGGATGACCACACAATCTGGGAGATAGCAAAAGTAGATAAATTTGAGTATAGTGTAAATCACAGCAAACGAACCTCACCTGCGTGCGGGAAGAGACTTATTTCATCACTGAAAACCACAGTCTGCCATTCCATCTTCCTACTAATTCTCTGACCGCACCAGTCTACATCCACATATACATACATAAACCGCAAGCCACCCGACGGTGTGTGGCGCAAGGTACCTTGAGTACCACTATCGATTCTCTCTCCTATTCCAGTCAGGTATTGTTCGCGGAAAGAAAGATTGTCGGTATGTGATATGCAAATGATTAGCTTTGCAGAGCACTCACACAAGCTTGGCGCCGGTGGCGACACCTACAACGTGCTGACATGCCAACCGATTTCTCAATCACCAACAGCAGTTTACCGGCGTTGCCTGGTGAAACGTTGTTGTGATGCCTACTGTAAGGAGGAGAAATGCGTACCATCACGTTTCTGACTTTGATAAAGGTCGGATTGTAGCCTACCGCGATTGCGGTTTATAGTATCGGGACATTGCTCGCGATCCAATTACTGTTAGCAGAATATGGAATCGGTGGGTTCAGGAGAGCAATACGGATCGTGCAGCCACGTCTCGATCCCTGAATCAACAGATGGAGACGTTTGCAAGACAATAACCATCTGCACGAACAGTTCGACGACGTTTGCAGCAGCATGATCTATCAGCTCGGAGATCATGGCTGCGTTTACCTTTGACGCTGCAACAAAGACAGGATCGCTTGCGATGGTGTACGCAACGACGAACCTGGGTGCACGAATGGCAGAACGTCATTTTTCTGATGAATCCAGGTTCTGTTTACAGGAACATGGTAGTCGCAACCGTATTTGGGGACATCGCGGTGAACGTACATTGGAAGCGTGTATTCGACATCGTCATACTGGCGTATCACCCGGCGTGATGGTATGGGGTGCCATTGGTTACACGTCTCGGTCACCTTTTGTTCACATCGACGCCGTTACATTTCAGATGTGTTACGACCCGTGGCTCTACCCTACATTCGATCCCTGCGAAACCCTACATTTCAGCAGGTTAATGCACGACCGCATGTTGCAGGTCCTGTACGGGCCTTTCTGGATACGGAAAATGTTCGACTGCTGCCTGGCCAGCACATTCTCTAGATCTCTCACCAATTGAAAACGTCTGGTCAATGGAGGCCGAGCAACCGGCTCGTCACAGAACGCCAGTCACTACTCTTGGTGAACTGTGGTATCGTGTTGAAGCTGCATGGGCATCTGTACCTGTACACGCCATCCACGCTCTGTTCAACTCATTGCCCAGGTGTATCAAGGCCGTTATTACGGCCAGAGATGGTTGTTCTGGGTACTGATTTCTCAGGATCTATGCACCCAAATTGCGAGGAAATGTAATCACATGTCAGTTCTGGTATAATATATTTGTCCAATGAATACCAGTTAATATGTGAATTTCTTCTTGGTGCAGCTATTTTAATGACCAGTAGTGTATATACTGTGGAAGAAAATATCTGTTATTTGCCTTCGAGGCTTCGTTTGTGTACAGAGAAAGTAAAAGTGGGGAAGACTGTTAAATGCTATGATTTCTAGCTATTGAGTATTAATGACACCTTATCATTCATTAATGATAGAAAATACATTATCTACATACAAGTTTACTATTAAGACATTACCTGGCATCGCAGGTTGTGGAGGCGATCTGATAGAGTAATTGTCTTGAAAAGTAGAGAACCAAGATCGCGATATACTTCTTTATTTTATGGCGACCGATTTCAATGGACTGTTCAAATGTTCAAATGTTTGTTAAGGTTATGGGACTTAACTACGGGGTCATTAGTCCCTAAACTTACAAACTACTTACAAACTAGGACGGCACAAATATCCATGCCCGAGGGGGGATTCGAACCCCCGACCGTAGTGGCCGTGCTGACCGTGACTGGAGCGCCTCAGTCACCTCGGCCACCGCGGCCGGCTCAATGGACTGTGCCACCATCATCTGGTCATATCAAACTACAAAAGGTGGTCATCTTACAATATTTAAAAGATGGAGGTTAAATAGTACGTGAAACATAGCACATAGTCGAAATATAAAATACGTAAATTAAAACACCAACAGCTAGTAAACGACTTACGTACCATTTGACCTCCGTCTTTTAAATAAGATGAGATGACTACTTTGTATAATTTTATTTGACCAGATGATGGTCGCACAGCCCATTGAAGCCGGTCGTCATAAAATAAATAATTATGTTGCGATATTGGCTTTCTGCGTTTGAAGATAGCCTAATAAGCCGAAAACTAATTTGTAAATAAACAAAATATTAGTAGAACAGAAACAGTTTATTTGTTTTCAACCTTAAAAATTTAAATATTAAGTTTTGTGTTCCGCCGTAAGTTCAGATAATACCTGCAATTCACTATAGATGACGAGACCAGACGAATTAGTTAAATATGTGTCTTCTTTTACTGTAAACTGCATATAGTCGATTTAGTGCATTAATCTGGCCCAGCGCAACAGAGAAGATGTCATTCATGATTACAAACAATGATTAGAAAACCGCAACAGAAGTCGATCTTGGCACCCGGAAAATCGTAAGTAAACCGAGCAGGAGAATTTAGAGCGGGAACAATTACTACAGTCTACCATATATAGCCGCGACACTCACGGCTGTGAAAGTTGTTACCAACTGTCAGTTGCAACGACACTAGCGCTCCTAGTGGAGGGCAAGCCCGAAAGAGTTATGTTTATAATTATTTGTGTACGTAATTAACGAAATAGTTAGTATACTTTTTGTGTTACAAACATTAGTAAAATATCGAGAGTCATAGATAACACAGAAATTAATGTTTGCAGCTTATTCCGCTGAAAGTAAGTAGAATATAAACATAAGAGAATCATAAATTTGTGTTATAGTCTATTCTTATTATGGCAAAGAAGTTTTTGACACGTCTCAATTCGATATGGAGTCTAATCATTCGCACATATTTAGGTTACAGTAGTCTTTCTCATACGCGCATATTCTATTGAGTGTGATTACTTTAGCTTAAGAACACAATGTCTTGATATTCTTGCTGTTTGAGGTTCAAGTGTTGCAACAATTGTGGAATTCGGTTCTTCTCTCCTGAAAACGTTTGATTGCTTTTCCGTTTTCTTGCCACGTCTGTGACTTTTTCCTTCAGCTAAAGTTATGATGGCCGATTTCAAAATGTTCAAATGTTTGTAAGTCTTATGGGACTTAACTACGGGGTCATCAGTCCCTAAACTTACAAACTACTTATGAACTACTTACGAACTAGGACGGCACAAATATCCATGCCGGAGTGCCCCCGACCGTAGTGACCGTGCAGACCGTGACTGAAGCGCCTCAATCCCCTCGGCCACCGCGACCGGCTGTGGCCGATTTGGTATGTTAAATACTGTTTTTATTGCATTCTATATTCGTTTCCTAAGTTACACCCTCACCGATTTACTGGAATTGTAGTGAAAAAACGTTAACTTTCCTTGAGTAGAAAAGCTACGTCTTTCTGCCAAAGGGCTGGTGTTTCCTAGCCATTTTTCTTTTTTTAACAGTAAATGAGATTATTCAGTAAATTCCTTTAGGTTACAACATAATTGTAAAGAAGCTATGCTGTAATGTACCGTTTCGTACCTTGTCGGGATCTTACTGAACCTAAGAAAGACAAAGGTGGAGCTATTTTTAAGTTATAACCTATTTTATGACACTACATAAGTTCCCCAATGTAGGAAGTATCTTAAAATCCATACAAACGATGTTATTCATACTCATTCAATATAGTATTCAGAAATTTAGCTTGCCGGCCGGTTGGAACGCGGCTGTCGTAGTGTATAACAAAACTCTACGGGAGTGTCTACACTGTTTATGTTAGACTGTGCAAGGATTTTGACATATAGCCCGGAGAAACAGCACGCAGGAGCAGCTGTCAAACACGACTCCGCTAGAGCGACCTTGAAGCAGCCAATCATAGCTCTAGTTTCACAACATATGGCAGCGCGAAACGCAAACCACTTTCATATCATCACCTGAAGAGGATTGTAGCGAGCAGAACGGCGAGCTGCGATGGTGCAGGATAACGCGCCCTTAAGAGGCAGTAAGGTTGTAAAGCACGGATTATTTTAGGGCACACAATGCACTGCCGCAACGGCTGCGCCATAAGAAAGAAATCAGAGCAAAATAAAATTAAAAATGTTATTCCGACCACGGATTCGAGTTGCCAGTAAAATTACAAACTCCCCGATGCCAATAACAGACCAGCCGGGACCTTAATTAAAAAGTAGCAAAATTAAATCAATTAATTTAGGACGGTTTATTAATTTTCACCAACCAAGGAGCATCACAGAATGATTGCTTATTTAGAGGACAATCGAATGGAAAGGACAGAGTAATTTCTACATTAACCGTTTGGTTAATCTAGAAATTGCTCAAAATGGAGAATTCCCTATAGCCGTTAAATTTAAAAGCAACTGGAAGCGACGCCGTGGCGGAGGCATACCAGCTTTGTCCCGCACTCCAAACAGGTGTCCCAACCTGAGTGTCCGAGACACAGTGCCGGCGGCAAGGGCTAAGCTTCGCTAACGGTTTCTCCCCCCTACCCGCAAGGTTGGCTACAGGGACTACTTTTGAACAGCGGAAGCACACTGCGTTGTCGCGCCCGGCTAACAGACACCCACCATCATAGGGTTGCAGAGCTTCGAAGTATCCACCTCGCGGACAGTCTAGAGTAGAAGTTACCGCCGTATTAGGAAAGTGTGACTTTGAGGACCGTCCGCGTCTGTTACAATGATGGGCGAGTGGAAGCATCCGGTACACTTACCATTCAGTTTATAGTGAGGTAAGCTTGGCCGTTTGGCCCCTGCTCTGAATTTAGTATTACGACTTCATGGCTAGCAACATTCCCTGTGATACAACCACTTTCCGCTCTCTCTAGGGACTGCAGATGTATCTGTATAAAATGTGCTTATTTCTTGACTACTGTTAGTAATTCCTTGACTTACAGCAAGGTGGTTTCGTGGCAAAATACTCTTAATTGTGAAATAAGGGCTACCTCAAATTCGTCATATCTTTATGAATACAGATTTCACCACAATTCTGCCTATTTGTTATGTAACTTTTCTGATGCCCTCTTTTCAATTAATGAATCTTCAATAAGGTGACGAAACACCTGCTAAGAGAAGAAGTCCGACGCCTTTACGGTCCAAGGACAGCAGATCAGCAGGTGAGTGAAACTTCCTATCTGAGAGGAAATGCAATAGGCAGCTAGCCTTCTTGCTTCATCTTCGTTAGTAAAACTTCACCAGTTACAGACATGGCGACCGTGACACAGGCAGCATTAAACGCACCGTAATCATTTGGTGTGGACGCGACGGAAGTAGCGAATACGATTTCCAAATGGACACCCATTTCTTCTTATTTACAGTCGACTGACTGTCTATATCGTAGACCAGTGTTTTTAAACATATGGGTCGCGACCCCCTGGGGTCGCATCATAAAATCACTAGGTGTTCATTAATACAAATCTTATTAATAAGTGAAATTTATTTTATGTTAAATATGCGGAGTTCGTTGTTAACATTCATTATGAAATGAATAGATCATAGATAGTTTTATAATAGTGTGATACTGATGATTAAACTCAAAGCCTGAAAAAAAATCAGTAATTCTGAATATTTCGAAAAACTATCTACTTCTTTAAAAATTGTATATACAGTGTAATCTTTCTTAATTACCATAATTCGCTTCTGAGTTTTGCGTCAAATACGAAACACTTATTAGGAAAAATATATTTTTCTGTCAGAAATAATGTAAATGTAATATGTTCCTTCCGAAAAATATGTTCAAAAATCAAATGTTTGTTAAGCTTAAGGGACTTAACTGCGGGATCATCAGTCCCTAAACTTACAAACTACTTATGAACTACCTTATACTGAAGACAGCACAAACACCCATGCCCGAGGGGGGATTCGAACCCCCGACCGTAGCGGCCGTGCAGACTGTGACAGGCGCGCCGCAAACCGCTCGGCCACTGCGGCCGGCCCGAAAAATATAAAAGAGTTCGCCCAAGAAATAAAAAAAGAATAGCTCGGGCGAAAGAAGGATTAAATTAGTTTCCTTTGAGACAAAATAGTTTTGTTACGGTTCATGAGGAGGGGGGGTGTCGCCTGAATATTTTTATTTGGAAGGGGGTCGCATAAAGGTTGAAAAACACTATCCTGGTGTAAGGGAACGGATTATTGACACCCATAAAATAACAATTCAATAATAAACGATCAAATGTATCGGTTAAAAATAGGGATGTTTCATAGATCATTTTAATGTAATTATATTCTGTCGTGCGTGTGTTTACTTTTCGTTGTTCAAGATGTTCTTCTGGGCTCGGTGCGGCGGCACCATTTTGGGGTGGCCTGACATTATTACAGGTGCATCAAAGATATTTTGTCGCACTGGGTTCCGAGGAGCACCGAGATCAAAGAAGAGAATCTTCATGAATATACAGGGTGTCCCAGCTATTTTGTCCACCCAAAATATCTCTGGAACAATAACAGCTATTGGAAAACGACTTTCACGGGCATCAATGTACGGTTGGGGCCCATGAATGTACATATTTGGAAACATTCTAAAACGAAAGCAAATTTGTTTTTTAACACAAACTTATATTTTTAAATAGACACCCTATATTTTTTCTTCAGCAATCCATAGCATGACAAATCACATAAACAATGGCGTTGATTGCATCGTAATATTCCAATTACATCGCGAGCTATTGTGACGCGAAGTTGACGCTTGAAAGACCCGAAATTCGCTGCTAGCGCACGTCCTGAAGCTCAGGCGTGAACCCCATGCTGCCCGTAATCGCGATGTGATTGACATGCGTAATCGCACTTCCATACTTACCAAGAGGTCCGAAACGAATAATACGGCCTGCTGCCATCCTGCATAAAAGTCGTACATTCCAGCAGGTATTTATCCCATAGGCTAGGGTCATGCGCTTCTGTAACATATCTGTGTACCGCAACGTTAGTCACAAAGCTAACTTCGTTTATCGTTAATCCGTTACTAAAAAGGTAATGCCGTTCAACGTTAAAACTTTACTTTACTGTAGATCTAGCGCAAGTGACAGTGAATCATTCACTCATAATAGTAAAATTCATGTTGATGGTTTTAGTGAAACGAGCAAGTGGACTAAAGGTTTTACCGTTGTTTAGGTAAAAATGTTTTGATTTGGGAAGTTCAGAAGACATAGAAGATGAATGTAAGCATGTTTAAACAATTAGTTTTATTAACACATAATTATCAATGTTATGTTTATCTAATGCGTTACCTGACAAATTGTTTCAAAGAAATATTTCTGAACATCACTGGGCGTGCGAAAGGCACAATGGGTCATTTAATGCATTCGATAAACCTTATTTTGGGTGTGCAGGATAAATAAGACAACCTGACTGCCGTATACCGATCGGTACTGGTTCGTATTGTGTACGTAGACACATCAAACGTGCAAGAGGGAAACCATTATATGCTTATGAGAGTTGATGGCAGCAGACCGTATTATTCGTTTCGGACCTCTTGACAAGTATGGAAGTGCGATTACACATGCCAATCACATCGCGATTACGGGCAGCATGGGGTTCACGCCTGAGCCTCAGGACATGCGCTAGCAGCGCATTTCGGGTTTCTCAAGCGTCAACTTCGCGTCGCAATATCTCGGGATGTAATTGGAATATTGCGATGCAATCAACGCCATTTTTTATGTGATTTGTCATGCTATGGATTGCTGCAGAAAAAATATAGGGTGTCCACTTAAGAAAAAAAAAAAAAAAAAAAAAGTTTGTGTTAAAGAAACACATTTGCTTTCGTTTTAGAATGTTTCCAAATATGTACATTCATGGGCCCCATCCGTACATTGATATCGGTGAAAGTCGTTTTCCAATAGTTGTTATTGTTCCAGAGATATTTTGGGTGGATTAGATAGCTGGGACACGATGTATAGACATCCTTTGTAAATAAGAAACGATTAAGCAGTCTTGAAATTGTCTTGCTATAAGACAGATGTGTAACTATTGTCTTAAGAATTATAATAAATAAGGTAAATGACGAGATTAACTGTGTTACTGAGTCAGTAT
Organism: Locusta migratoria; assembly: GCA_026315105.1. NCBI lineage: Eukaryota > Metazoa > Arthropoda > Insecta > Orthoptera > Acrididae > Locusta > Locusta migratoria. The sequence continues at coordinate 828,367,538 of CM048745.1, read as the reverse complement.
TATTTAATAACTCAGTAAAAATATTTATATAAAAAATGAGTGTCCGCACGAGAGCACTGTGCAGCAAGAAGTCATCTTGCTTTGGACGATAATTATTGAAATCACTATTTCGTGCGGACCCGTCTCACTAGACAGGTGCTGTGTATGGGACGGCAGTTGTAGCCGGCTATCTGCCGCTCCCCCATTAACGCCTGCTGGCGATCCTCGGTTATCTCTGGGTGCCCACGGAGGGCTGCAGCCCCATCACTCAGGACTGGCGTTACCTGCTACACTTATTAGCGGCGATTACACCTCGCCTCGCCCCCTATACCTGCTCCACAAATATTTTCATAGGCGTCAGTTGCAGCGCGCCATCTCGTACGTGGGATCTGGGAACCGCCTGAACCCCGGGCAGAGGGGGTGCGGTAACCTAAGCGCCGTAACAGTCGCCCGGATAGTCGGTTTTTCTCGGCCGCCGGAAGTTGTTTTTTGTCTCAAATGCAGAATTCCACGGTAATTAATCATGTGCAAACTTTTTCACCTCCAATAATTAATGCAACTTACATCCTGCGTTTTACAGTAGCTTCGGCCTGTTACTGCAACATCTACGCTCATTGCCCATTTCTCGTCACTGTTGTTTTGACTACGGTGGGAAGCTACCATACACTGAGGCAAAGAATGTAATGTGATTGCGATGTGCACAAACGGGCGTACATTTTCGTACATAACGTGCAAAGATTGAGTAGTCATTTATATTCCGATGGTTCATGTGAAAAGATTTCCGACATGTTAATGGTCACACGACGTCAATTAACAGAAACTGAATGCGGACATTGTAGTTGGAGATAAACAAATGACACATAGTTTTCAGAAATCGTCAAGGAATGTATACAGTGTACCGAGAATACCACACCTCTCAGGCCGTCTAATGAAACTTGAAGGACTGAGAGTCATGCCAGGAGGGTGGAAGATAACACCTGAAGTGCAATGGACCAAATCATGAAATATGTGGGCTCCAAGAACTCTCAAGGAATGAAACGGAAAACATAAAGTCGATCAGAATGGAGACTTCCTGTCATCTCGACTGATGCAAATCAATCCTTGGATTGACTACTACAGATAAAGAAGACCGAGACTACCGATTTTCTAAGATTAGCTTCCACACGGATTACTCACTGACTTACGGCCTGCAGTTGATGACCGACAGTAGCGACGTTTGCGCAGAGTTGTCACTGCTGCCACTGCGTGAAAGAACCGTCGAAATTAATTATTGTCCCCTGATTTGCGTATCCGTTACAGCAGTGCAGCGCAAATTAGCGCTAATCACTACGTTTACATGCAACACATCTTCCGGAAGAAGAAAACCGATTTTCGTAAACCGTTTCTCGCCGTCGTGTTTACATGTTACAGCCTGAATCGGAATTCCTATCCCACTTAATATGGCGGCTGAAAAACAACTGATTCAGTTCCTGATTTAGTCAGCACAATCGCTATATTTCTTTACTTAATTACACAGATTCATTCTCACTCGAATATTTATACCTTCATTTCATGGTATAAAATGTCTCTCTGTCCATATGTGCCGATATTCTTAACAAGAAAACACAATCTGACGCGCCCAGATCGCTTCGAAAACGATTGCATTTACAGGGGCATGATAATCGATTGCGGTACTGGAAAACCGCTTTACAGAACTGGATTTCCAGAATCGATTTTGGAATGTTTATATGACCAACCAAAAGCCGATTTGGGAAATCGGTTTACGAAATCCGGTTTTGGGCTGATTGAGCACTGGCAGCAGACAACCGACTGGAATGCCCTCGCTAAGAGTACGACATCGTCTTCAATGCCTTTCCTGGGCTGATGACCAAATACCGGCTTCTAGACTACTAGAAAACCGTGTCTTGGTCAGACGTGACTTACGTCGAAGGAGCTGATGGTAGGTTTCGAGTGTGTCACAGACACGATGAAATCACGGACCCAAGTTGTCAAAAAGGCACTGTACAAGCTGGAGGAGTCTCCATAATGTTGTGGGCTGCTTTTACATGAGATAGACTGGGTGCCCAGTTGTTGCACTTTCAAGTGTGTGCGAGATTCTATGGCGGTTTGAATGTGGCTCAGTATCGATAGCTGCTCATGCTACCACAGAGGTTTCCACACCCTTTGGTTGTGGGATAGTTAGCGAACCTTCCCTCCAGCGCGAATCTTGCTGTCTGTCCCCACCACCGCTGTTTTCAGGAATTTTCCGGCTTCCCGCGGTATCCCCGATGGCCGCTCGGCGGATCATTCTGTTCTGGGCGTCTGGTGAGGTAAGGTTGGTTCTGCTCTTGTTTTTGCAGATGGTAGCGTTTCATTGACTAACATGCTTAACTTAGATTCGTGAACTTAGAATCATTTATTTGGAATATTTTCTCCGATCTTGTGCAGAAATATGTCCCCTTTTTTCAATTCAGTGATTTCCAATAGATAAATGCAGTGTGTGTGATTCTAGTTGCAGTTAGATAACGGCCTGATATGTTAAAACTATTTGTGATCATGTGGCGGTGTATGAACTCTGTGTAAATACTTCCTAGCATTGTGCGGCCCGATTTCTAATAGGTGATATGTTCGTTTTTATACAGTGCATGTAAAAATCGTCTCATTGTTTATTTCCGTGAGTGAGATGTGTTCCACATGGTTGGTTCACAGAACGAAGCCTTCAGCTTCCACTCTTGTTTTTTCCATGTCCATCAGGCAAGTAACTATGTGGGTATCCTTCTGATTTCCACAAATATTTTGCGATCTTCTCTCCCCGCCTATTTTAATGTTGCTGTTTCTTCTCTGACTTGTAGTTCGAACTTCCTTTGTCAGAAATTCTCTCTGAGCCTTGTACAATCTCCTTCAATAGGTTCTTCATGCAATACTAAACATTTCTAAGGGCTGCATGCTGTAATTCTCATTTTATTTTTCCTACTTTCTAATTATTTTACTTTTACCAGTTTTTTTAGACTGGACTTCTTCCGTCTCTGTAATCGCTCCCTATCGCGTATAGCTGCATTTCTTTCGCTTCTTCATGAAATTCTAAGCATTTTTAGGGGTTGCATACCGTAGTTCATTTTCTTTATTTTTCGGAACCTGAATTTATTCAATTTTATCGGTTTTTGGAACTACGTGGGTCCGAGTTCCGACTTCCGGGGTTTGCAGCTAGTCGCCTGAGTTCACACCACTTCTCTTATAAAACTAGAACCTTGCTAGATTTCTGACAGACTGCAACTTAAGAATCCACCGTGATTTTGTATAATGAATCCGACTTTCAAACAGTTCAAATGTCCAAATGTTTGTAAGGCTTATGGGACTTAACTACGGGGTCATCAGTCCCTAAACTTACAAACTACTTATGAACTACTTACGAACTAGGACGGCACAAATATCCGTGCCCGAGGGGGGATTCGAACCCCCGACCGTAGTGGCCGTGCTGACCGTGACTGAAGCGCCTCAGTCCGCTCGGCCACCGCGGCCGGCTTCAAACAGTTCACCTTCAGTGGAGTGCGTTTATGTAACGTATCCGTGTGTCGCCGTTAGCGTGTTTGCTCGCTGTCCAATTCAGATGTAATTGGCTATACACGCGCACCATCTGAAAACAGGCACGACAGACCAGAGCCAGCTTCAAAGTGTCTTTTTATATTGTGTTTTGTGCTACCTCCGACTTGCTGAATTTCGCCTGCGATAGCGGTGCCTGCTTCCGCCTCGTCTCAGCACGCTGTTTTTGGTGAGTTACGCAGTGGCATTGCGTTAAATCATGTATAATTTAGGCTGGGCACCGTCTGCATTAATCCATGTAAGAGATGTATTTTTATTGTGTTAACGAAATTGGTTCCCCATTTTGCTTGTTCTCTATCTAAATAAACAAGTTTAAGTTCAGCATATTCCGTAAGTTACCTATAAATTGTAGTTTTAGAGCACCCTCGCTGTTTTATTTAATAATGTTCTTCACAAGTGCTGAGGACATGCTCAGATGCAATGTTTCTTACGACTAAATTCCGTTGCGCCATAAATGTCTTCTCATCCACCTTACTAAGATAACTTTAATTGTGGTGGCTTGCTTATTAATGTCTGTGTATAATAACGTGTGAGCTTCTATGTATGTTGACCACTGTAGTATTAACTTCCTGTTATTGAAGTAATTTGAAGCGAGTCAGTTCTCAGTTTGGGCCAGGGAACAAGGCTTTGTAGCAGGGAGTAACCAGTAGTTCATACGGACCTTATTTACTAATTTTAGTGACAAAGCAAAGCTCTTGTTTCGTACAGTGGTCGACTTTAAATATTTATAAAGACACATTTTAGCATTTTTCTGAGAAATGCTCCTTTGAAATGACAGCTCATCACAAATGATCAATTTGGCATTAACGAAGCAGATACTTTTAGCTGTTAGTTAAAAGTCGACATAACAAATAAAATAATCGCGCGGGAGTGCCCGTGCGCTCTATGGGACCTTACTGCGGAGTGCGCGTCTGTTCCGCATTGGAGGTTCAAGTCCGCCCTCAGGCCTTTGTGTGTGTGTGTGTGTGTGTGTGTGTGTGTGTGTGTGTTTTGTCATTAGCACAAGTTACTTTAAGTAGCTGGTAAGTCTGTGGCTTGATAACCACTACAGTTTGGTCCCATAGCTTTACAAACATATCAGCACTTGAAAGAGAAAATGCGTTTTATGGTTTTTGAAAAAAGTAACTTTTGCGAAACGATTTGCATGCACAGTTGTAACGTACATTGAAACTATAGAAGATTGGTTTGAAGCAGCTCACCAAGCCACTCTATGCTTTGGAAGGCGGTGAGAAACCACATCCTTTTGATTCCTCTTACTGTGTTCGTATCTTGTCCTTTCTCTGCGATTTTTAACCCTACCTCCTTGTACAGACACACACACATACACACTTCTCTCTAGCATTAAATTAACTACTACTTCAGGTCTTAGATAGTATCCCATCAACCGAAGTCACAAATTTATCCCACCTCCCCCAACCACATCTGTTCGATACCTCGTCGTGAGTTACGCCATTGACCAGTGTAATATTCGACATTCTTCTGTAGTCTCACATTTCCAAAGCTTCAGTCCTCTTTTTGGATGAGCTGCTTCTCATCCACGTCGCACTCCCGTAAAACACTGCACTCCAGACAAACGTCTTCAGAAAGGACCTCCTAATATTTAATGTAAAATTAGAAATTAACAAATTTCTCTGCTTCAGAAGTACTTTTCTTCCTATTGCCATTCTGCATTTTCCATTTTCTTATATGTTCTCCTGTCGTAAGTTTACGGTCCAAATAACAAATCTTACCTACTACTTAGACATGTTGCTAACATAATTCGTCTTCATTCCATTCCAATTGCTTTCCGCTTGTTAATGTCCATCTTATAACCTCCTTTAAACAGAGTCCAATCAGTTAAATTCCTCTTCCAGGTAGTTTCCTGTCTCTAACAGAACTACAATATCAATGGCAAACGCTAAGGTTTTCGTTTTGATTAATTTCCTTTCCAAACTGCTCCATGTTTTCCGTGACAGCTTTCTCAATGTACAGATTGATTTACATATGGACACGGCTACAACCCTGCCTTTCTGCTTTCCCATCCACTGAATTCCTTTCATGTTCGTCGATCTTTTAGCAGTTGTCTGGCTTCTGTACAAGTTGTAAATAACCTATCGTTCCCTATCATTTATCTCTGTACCTTCAGTCGACATTGTGTAAAGGTTCCTCCAAATCTACAAAAGCTCAAAATATATATTTGGGGGGAAAGGTAGGCCGATGAACAAGTGAGGTGAAGTGATATTTTGCGGAGTTTACGGCCTTCACGTTTGATTGATTTATCTTGTTAACAAAGTTTAACGGATTTCTTTTCGTACTCATGTGGACGACTTCACACTTCTCATTATTTAGAGTCAATTGCCAATTTTTACACCATAGTAATATCTTATTGATAGTTTTGCAGTTGGTTTTGATCTTCAGATGATTTTACTAGACGGTAAATGACGGCGTCATCTGCAAACAACGTAAGAGAGCTACTTAGATTTTCTCCCAAATCATTTATATAAATAGGGAACAGCAGAGGACCAATGACACTATCCTGTGGAACGCCCGATATCACCTCTGTTTTAGTCGATGCCTTACTATCTTTTACTACAAACTGCTTTCTTAATAGTATGCAGCGCTAGGCTGTTGAAACGCTGATAGGCATTAAGAAGGGGAAAAGGTAGGCCGAAGAACAAGTGAGGTGAAGTAATATTTTGTGGAGCTTACGGCCTTCACGTTTGATTGATTTATCTTGTTAACAAAGTTTAACGGATTTCTTTTCGTACTCATGTGGACGACTTAACACTTCTCATTATTTAGAGTCAATTGCCAATTTTTACACCATAGTAATATCTTATTGATAGTTTTGCAGTTGGTTTTGATCTTCAGATGATTTTACTAGACGGTAAATGACGGCGTCATCTGCAAACAACGTAAGAGAGCTACTTAGATTTTCTCCCAAATCATTTATATAAATAGGGAACAGCAGAGGACCAATGACACTATCCTGTGGAACGCCCGATATCACCTCTGTTTTAGTCGATGCCTTACTATCTTTTACTACAAACTGCTTTCTTAATAGTATGCAGCGCTAGGCTGTTGAAACGCTGATAGGCATTAAGAAGGGGAAAAGGTAGGCCGAAGAACAAGTGAGGTGAAGTAATATTTTGTGGAGCTTACGGCCTTCACGTTTGATTGATTTATCTTGTTAACAAAGTTTAACGGATTTCTTTTCGTACTCATGTGGACGACTTAACACTTCTCATTATTTTTACACCATAGTGATATGTTATTTAGATCGTTCTACAGTTGGTTTTGATCTTCAGATGATTTTACTAGACGCTAAATGACGGCGTCAACTGCAAACAAACTAAGAGAGCTACTTAGATTTTCTCCCAAATCGTTTATGTAAATAAGGAAGAGCAGAGGACCAATAACATTACCCTGTGGAACGCCCGATATCACCTCTGTTTTATTCGATGCCTAACCATCGATTACTACAAACTGCTTCCTTAATAGTATGCAGCGCTAAGCTGTTGAAACGCTGATAGAGAGCCTTTAAGGAGAGGGAAAGGTAGGCCGACGAACAAGGGAGGTGAAGTAATATTTTGTGGAGTTTACGGCATTTACGTTTGATTGATTTATCTTGTTAACAACGTTTAACGGATTTCTTTTCGTACTCATGTGGACGACTTCTCACTTCTCATTATTTAGAGTCATTTGCCAATTTTTACACCATAGTGATATCTTGTTTAGATCGTTCTGTAGTTGGTTTTGATCTTCAGATCATTTTACTAAACGGTAAATGACGGCGTAATCTGGAAACAACCTAAGAGAGCTACTTAGATTTTCTCCCAAATCGTTTATGTAAATAAGGAACAGAAGAGGACCAATGACACTATCCTGTGGAACTCCCGATATCACCTGTTTTAATCGATGCCTTACCATCGATTACTACAAACTTCTTCCTTAATAGTATGCAGCGCTAGGCTATTGAAACGCCGATATAGAGGCATTAAGTAGGGGGAAAGGTAGGCCGACGAACAAGGGAGGTGAATTGAGTTGCAGTGGTTTTGAGCTTCAGATGATTTTACTAGACGATAAATGACGACTTCATCTGCAAACAACCTAAGAGAGCTACTTAGATTTTCCCCTAAATCGTTTATGTAAATAAGGAACAGCAGAGGACCAATGACACTGCCCTGTGGAACGCCCGATATCACCTCTGTTTTAGTCGATGCCTTACTATCTTTTACTACAAACTGCTTCCTTATTAGTATGCAGCGCTAGGCTGTTGAAACGCTGATAGAGAGGCATTAAGAAGGGGGAAAGGTAGGCCGACGAACAAGGGAGGTGAAGTAATATCTTGTGGAGTTTACGGCCTTCACGTTTGATTGATTTATCTTGTTAACAATGTTTAACGGATTTCTTTTCGTACTCATGTGGACGACTTCTCACTTCTCATTATTTAGAGTCAATTACCAATTTTTACACCATAGTGATATCTTGTTTAGATCGTTCTGTAGTTGGTTTTGATCTTCAGATGATTTTACTAGACGGTAAATGACGGCATCATCTGGAAACAACCTAAGAGAGCTACTTAGATTTACTTTATGTAAATAAGGAACAGCAGAGGACCAATGACAGTACCCTGTGGGACGCCCGATATCACCTCTGTTTTAGTCGATGCCTAACCATCGATTACTACAAACTGCTTCCTTAATAGTATGCAGCGCTAGGCTGTTGAAACGCTGATAGAGAGGCATTAAGAAAGGGAGAAAGGTAGGCTGACGAACAAGGGAGGGCCGGCCGCGGTGGCCGAGGGGACTGAGGCGCTTGAGTCACGGTCTGCACGGCCACTACGGTCGGGGGTTTCGAATCCCCCCTCGGGCATGGATATTTGTGCCGTCCTTAGTTGTAGCTAGTTCATAAGTCGTTTGTAAGTTTAGGGACTGATGACCCCGTAGTTAACTCCCATAAGCTATACAAACATTTGAACATTTTTTTTGAACAAGGGAGTTGCAGTACTTTTGATCTTCAGATGATTTTACTAGACGGTAAAGGACGACGTCATCTGCAAACAACCTAAGAGAGCTCCTTAGAATGTCTTCCCAATCGGTTATGTAAATAAGGAACAGAAGAGGACCAATGACACTACCCTGTGGAACACCCGATATCACCTCTGTTTTAGTCGATGCCGTACCATCGATTACTACAAACTGCTTCCTCAATAGTATGCAGCGCTAGGCTGTTGAAACGCTGATGGAGAGGCATTAAGAAGGGGGAAAGGTAGGCCGACGAACGAGGGAGGTGAATGGAGTTACGGTGGAGGGAGTTGAGGAGACTAGGGGTGGGGCAGCAGGAGGGTGATGTGGGTGAACCGCCACCTGGCGCCGGGCAGGCTGGGGCGGCGGCATCCCCCGCACTCGGTAATTGCCGCGCTGCCGGTGATCGAACCCGGAACCGCGGCCCGGGCGCTGCTCGGCGTTTATCTTGTGCCATATCGCGCGCCCACGGAAAATAACAGCCGCCCGCCGTAATAACCCTGCATTATTCAAGGGCTCGAAACACAAGACTTATAAATTATTAACTAATAATCGTAGCTCTCGGGCCTTAACCACAGCGTCGCTGGTAATCACTTGATCTCCGGTTTGTTCTCGCCAGAACCGAACGTCCCGGAAAATAATAACAATAATAGCGCAACAACAAAAAAGGGCGGCTCGCAGCGTTACGAGGAGTGAGTGATGAGGGTGTAAGAGCGCGCCGCCTGTTTGTATAGAGGGGGGCGGGGCCGCGGGGATGTGGAGGGGGGCGGATTCGCCTGTGCGCGGGACAATGAGCGGTTGTCGTCGCTCTAACGACGCGACACACCGGGGACACGCCCCCTCCTCCGCCTGCCGTCTCCTTACAAGTATCCTGCCGTTATCCTGTCACGGTCGCCAGTGTATGTACACTACTGTACAACCGAGACAAGTCTACTTCCAGACACGCACATGTTTTGACTTATGATTCGGGCACCACAGGTTGTCTCGGAGACAAGCAAAAATTAAATTAAGCCGAAATCAGCACGAGAAGGGCTATGCGTAGCGCGTTCATCGTGTAGTGTGGAAAGGATTCCATGAGAACCTCTTCATGACATTTCTACAAATTTCACTTTTCAGTGCGTTCTTTAAACGTGGGAGAATAAAGATTGAGCTGTTGAAAAACACCAGGTTGGAAGTGTCTTTTGTCTGCCGAATAAAATTCGTGCACTGGTGGGGAGCGCCAAAGATGATCTCGGTTTGAGGAGAAAATTGTCACTCACTGAGCTACAAATATAAATTCGTTTTCCGCATGTTTGTATCTCAGTAAATGATAGTGCAATGGAATGGTGAAAATCTGGAAATACGAAGTGGACTTTTGGATGTTACTGTGTGCCGACATTGGTTAGATCGGAAACAGGGCACAAAATGTAGGTGTTGTAGGTAGTCTAGCCGCTCACGAAAGGCGGGACATGCGGCGCCAAGTGACGGTCTACGTGACACTCACTTGCCGGCATTATGTATCGTGGATAGTTGGCATAGGGATAGGAACTTGTGCCCTGTTGCCGAGGCGTCACGAAAGCAAGTATGTTAAACGAGGGAGCAGGGCTCAGAAGAAGTTGCCAGTCCAGCTAGAGAGTGTCCAGCAAGACTCAATCGCTTTCCGTGTCAGTGTGGAAAGTCATATATTGGACAGACGATGAGTACCGTCGAGGATCGATGCGTTGAACACCAGAGGCACACACGATTGATGTATCCGAGCAAGTCGGCGGTCGCTGAACATAGTTTGTCGGAGAATCATGCGATGGAGTATGAACGCACTAGGATTCTGGTACAGACGTCGAGATACTGGGACTGCGTCGTTAGAGAGGCCATTTAAATTCGCACAAGTGACGATCTCATAAACCGTGACTGTGGCTATAATCTTAGCAAAGCTTGGGAACCAGCGATTGGGTTAATTAAGAGTAAATCTAGCAAACATAAGGAAGTGACGACCACGGCTGACAGAGCCCTCACACCGACGTCATCTCAGACGGCGTCGCAATCGGTTCCATTACGCGGCCGCGGCGCGGGGCGCGGACCGCGGAGGGGTCGGTCCGCGGGCCGAGGGTATTTAAATGGCCCGCTACCGGGCTAGAACCCAGTTCCCTTCGAGCAGCCGTAGCGTGCGGATCTCCGTGCCAGCGCGTTTCCAGGAGCTCAGTCCGTCAGTTCACCTGATGATGGCGACATGTATGATCGCCGAAATATTGTGCCCGTTGGACACTATAGACCGGCAGTACACCCGTGGATATTTTGATTATCAAATACGCCGGGAGAAACTGAAGAATCACATTGAGCTGTTGAGTTTATTACAGTAAGCTACAATTTAACAGATTAACTATAGGGTGAGTCATAAATGAGGAAAACTATTTCGTGAAAATTGTCACACACTGAGCTACAAATATAAATTCGTTTTCCGCATGTTTGTATGTTAATAAATGATAGTGCAATGGAATGGTAAAAATCTGGAAATACGAAGCGGACTTTTGGGTGTTACTGTGCGCCGACATTGGTCAGATCGGAAACAGGGCACAAAATGCCGGTGTTGTAGGTGTCTAGCCGCTCACGAAAGGCGAGACATGCGGCTCCAAGTGACGGTCTACGTGACACTCACTTGCCGGTATTATGTATCGTGGCTAGTTGGCATAGGGATAGGAACTTGTGCCCTGTTGCCGAGGCGTGACGAAAGCAAGTATGTTAAACGAGGGAGCAGGGCTCAGAAGAAGGTATCAGTCCAGCTAGAGAGTGTCCAGCAAGCCTTATTCGCTTCGCAAATTTTACTGTGGTCTGTAAGGAACCAAAACAAACCGTTGAGCAGATGTAGCAGTGGAAGAAACTGCAGACGAACAGGAGCGAAGGAGCGTGGTCGGATCATTACGAATAAAGAATAATTGGCTCTCCAAACGGTAGTAAATACCCAAGCCTCCAGACCAGTGGACAGAATCGATTCTCTAATTACAGATGTGCCAAATTGTCCTAGATATCCAATACATTTGGAATAAGCTATGGGCCGGAGATGACAGCATATTCGAGAGATGACACGGGGGTTCTTTTAGACCAGAATAACAACCGCCGCGAATGAGCCACTCATCGGACTGTCACATTGAAGCCCAGCTGTGGCAGGAGTTGCTGTAACTGCGTCAGATCCACGACGACCTCGGTTAAGAGGGGTCAGGATCAGCGTGCTCGATGACAGCACGACAACTCACGGGCAGTAGCGTCGTTTACCAAGACGACCGACAACAGGACAATATACAGCGCTTGGCAGGGCAACTGCATTGAGCATCTCGGCACCCAATAACTCCAGAACGCAGCTTTGGAAGACGAGAGGGAGACTGGGAAAGCCCAAGCAGTTTTGTGCATGGCTGTGAATCAGCGACTGTTACAATACAATTAAACTGTTAAGGGGCAGCCCTCAGTCGCAAAGTACGAATGTAATCGTAACCAGGTTTCAATGCCACTATGGGCACCTTCTTCAGACGAAGATGAATATGTTAGAACTACATGTCAAGACGTTAGCAGCGGAGACTTTGCAGCTCCTAGAGACTGCTCCACCTGGGTACAATTATTTACTTTTTAGGTATGACTATCTGATTATGTCAGATATTTTTTTGTATTATTTTAGATCTTGACATGTAGTTTTAACATATTCATCTTCGTCTGAAGAAGGTGCTGTCCCTTAAAAGTTTAATTAAAGCCCAAGCAATCCCACCTCGACATCCAGCCAGAGGTACATAATAGCAGAAGTACTTCAAGCCCGCCAGGATCTAATACTGGACAGCAGACCCGCTTTTGTGGCAACATTACTCAGTAAACATGTATTATTTCAAAAAACCTAGTAGTTTGCAGTCGAGTAAGAGGATATTTCGGCTTGGGCACACTCTGGCTGTCAAACTATCGGTGGTCGTCGATGCTCAAGTTGAAATTTATCACGAATATAAGTTCCTACGGCTTCTAGGCGATGTAAAACATCTAAGTTTCCAAGACAATGCAGTGATAAGTTACGGCCATCTAAGTGATAAATTTTGACATTCTCGCTTGTCCTTTATTCACATGAAGTGTAAGTGCCATGGACAATCGATTCCATATTTCTGATTTTCCGGAAGGCTTTTGGCACTGTACCTCACAAGCGGCTTCTAATGAAATAGATTGCTTATGGAATATCGCTCCAATTGTGCGATTGGATTCGCGAGTTCCTATCAGAAAGGACATAGTTCGTGGTAATTGACGGTAAGTCGTTGAGCAAAACAGAACTGATATTTGGCGTACCACAGGGAAGCGTTATAGGTCCCGCGCTCTTTCTTGTGTATATAAACGATTTAGGAGACAATATGAATAGCTCTCTCAGATTGTTCGCGGATGATACTGTCGTTTATCGGTTAGTGAAGCAACTGCAAACCGATTGAGACAAAATTTCTACATTGTGTTAAAATTGCAATTAACACTAAATAATGAAAAAGACTAAAAGAAATCCGCTGAACTTCGATTACACGATAAATCAGTAAGAACTTAAGGTCGTAAATTCTACCAGATACCCAGGAGTTACAATTACGAAGAAATGAGATTGGAGATAACACAAAGAAAATATTGTGGGGAAGGCAAACCAAAGGTTGAGGTGGAAATCATTAAAAGAACGACGTTATTCGTTGCGGCGAAATCTATTTGCGAAATTTCAATCACCAACTGTCAGTTCTGAACGTGAAAATATTTTTCTAGCACCCACATACATAGGGAGACTTGACCATCCCAATAAAATAAGAGAAATCAGATCGAAAACGGAACAATTTAGGTGTTCTATGTTCCCGCGCGCTATTAGAGACTGGAACGGTAGAGAAAGATTATGAAATTGTTTAATGAACCCTCTGCCAGCCACTTAAATGTCATTTGCAGAGTATCTATGAAGAAGTAGATGACATTTTCAAACTCACCCATTCATCAAAATCTTTAGACAACCTTCTTTTCCGTCGCCTTTTTCCCTCTTTTGCAGGGTACACGTTGTTAATCTGGATATAATCTGATCAATTTAAGGGGTGGCAGGATTCGCTACTAGCCGTCACCTCATTTATTGCACCCCCTCCCCCCACCGGCGGAAGATTTAAGTGTAACCCGAATGTCTGCGTAGAGCGTAATACATGAGAAAGTGTGATAATGTTTTCGAGGTGCTTACCAGTCGTCTGAGGCGGTACTTGTTTATCGGACCGGTATTCATCCAGTGGGATGCGGAAAACCACCTAAAAGCAAGATTCAGGCTTGCCGGCACACCAGGCCACATTAACCCGCCGGTCAGATTCGAGTTTATGCTGACATCACTCACCATCTCAGAAAGCGTCTACCTAAACCGAACGGCTAATCGATCCGGTATCAGAACCTATACGTCAATTACCTAAATGAATAGCTAAGTTTATGCAGAACCCTCAGAGCGCGATTTCTTCATATTTGTTTTCAGTAATTACCGATTTCTGAGCAAGTATATACGCTACCTGTTGTAGTATCTATATCACCAATTAAACTATGGCATTCATCCTCAGCTAATACACTTCAAAAATGTAGATCAGTTCCAACAATTTTACCTATTTGTCTGCACAATGCTTCAGGAGGAGGAGTAAAAATTTTAATATGTGGTAGTATAAAGGAATAGCAATAAATGTTGTGTGTGTCCAATTTTATTGAGTACAGAGATGTACTTGAAATGTTCTAATGTTTGTAAAGCTATGAGATCAAACTACAGTGGTCATCGGCACCTAGACTTAAAAACCACTTGAAGTAATTTACGCTAAGGACAACACACACACACACACACACACACACACACACACCTACATACACACACGGGGAGCAGCTACGTGCTCCACAGCTAGGCTCCTTAGTGCGCACGGGCATTCCCACGCGGCGTTACAGCCGAGTTAAATGTATTTGCGTTTCATTTGTTGATACACTGGTTCCCATGGGTTGCTGTAGGCGAATTTATCGTATGTCAGCAGGAAGTTGTGCTTTAGTTTACCTTGAAGTTTTCGTTGTGATTTGTTGGGTAGCTCCACTGCAATTTGAAAACATCGCACACGTATGCCGATATGGTATGTTTCGTTATGGAAACAGTGCTGCTGCGTTTAGAGAATACGCCAGACGATTACCTGCCCGCAGACAAACAGACAGCTGTGGTGGAGTAGCCGAGCGTTCTAAAGCAGCTCGCTGCGGAGCGCGCGGTTGCTCGCCGTGGAGGTTCGAGTCCTCCCTGGGGCATGGGTGTGTGTGTTTGTCCTTAGGTTAGTTTACCTAGGTTTAAGTAGTTTGTAGGCTACGGACTGATGACCACGCAGTTTGGTCCGATAGATTTACAAACATTTGAACATTTTTTTTGCTCGCCGTGGAGGTTCGAGTCCTCCCTGGGGCATGGGTGTGTGTGTTTGTCCTTAGGTTAGCTTACCTAGGTTTAAGTAGTTTGTAAGCTACGGACTGATGACCACGCAGTTTGGTCCGATAGATTTAACGACATTTGAACATTTTTTGACAACCAGATAGAAGAGTGTTTACTCGCGTGTTAAACACACAGCATGACATTGGTACAGTTCTGAGCAGAAAAATTGCATCTAAATGTGTGAATGAATAGACCGTGGGTGAAGTAGAAGACATTATTGAGTCAGTATCAAAAGTTTCTGCAGTCATTAAGCTTCCACATATAAAGTATAGTGGGCATTACATACGCACGGGTTAATGTATATTCAACACCGAATGTTCAAATGTGTGTCAAGCGTATGGGACTTAACTGCGGAGTCATCAGTCCCTAAACTTACAAACTACTTATAAACTTATACTAAAGACAGCATAGACATCCATGCCCGAGGGTGGATTCGAGCCACCGACAGGGAACGGCTTCGCGCATCGGAGCATAGCGCCTCAATGCGCTCGGCAGCAGCTGTATTCAGCACCTTCGAGGAGGAGATGACTATAGACGATTGGAATTTTGTCGTCGGACAGTTGAAAACCGCCAAGTAATTCCATACACTGATGGAGCCACTTTCACTCGTGGTGGCATCAATAACTCTAGTAATTCACATCAGTGGTCCGAAGAAAGCCGCTGTAAATGTGTCCGCTTCTCTGTAAATGTGTGGAATGGTTTGATAAGCAACAAGCCGACGTTGCCTGTTGTGTTAGCGCATCGTCTGACAGGGCCTTGTTATCTACGCTTTCTTGGCAGTGAGCCTTAAGTATTACTGCTTGGCTTTGCTTTGGCTGCAATGATGCGTATGTTCTTCCAGCATCTCCATATTCTAGATGTCACTTAACGTTTCCCAGAAGACGGATCGGTAGTTATAGGCACTATTCGTCACTACAAAGGTATCTAAGATTACCTGACATAGACTGGTCTGGAGGCGATCTAATCGTTATATAGTTTTCAAAATGACAAGCCAAGATCGCACACTAACAATTTATTAAATAACGACCGGTTTCGGTGCCCTGTGTCACCATCATCTGGTCATCTTGTTTTAAAAAAAATTGGGTATAAAATAACAAGTGCAACATTGCACTTAGTCACTATATAAAAATATATCAGTTAAAAACATGACAGCTTTGACTAAGTACAATGTTGAACTTGTTATTTTATACCCAAATTTTTTTAACAAGATGACCAGATTATAACATATACGTGACCAGATGATGGTGACACAGTGCATCGAAACCGGTCGTTATTTAATAAATTGTTAGTGTGCGATCTTGGCTAGTCATTTTGAAGGTTTTTAGCCTGTTTAGATGGTTGAAGTCTTCAAACAAGTAGTAAGGAGTCGATTTCATCGTTTAGATTATGAATAGTGCAGCTTTCATAAAAGAACCCAGAAAAGTCAAACGTTCACTGAAGTTGGTCCTTTGCGTTACGTTTGTTTGGGTTACATACTAAAAGCTGTACCTCTGTACTTAGTAAACGTTGGGGACATTGTTACGGGGCATTTTATATTGAAATTCGTCTATAGGCCTACTACGAAATCCTAAAATGTCGATTATTCCTTCTGCAACACCCTGTATAAAAATGAGCAGCAGTTCTTTGGCCGTACGTGTTAGACTTTGTTGGCACCTTATACAAAATCATTACTTCTACATCTATACTCTGCAATGCACAGTAACGTGCGTGGCGGAGGGTACGCTGTACCACTACTAGGCATTTCTTTTCCTATTCGACTCCCAAATAGAAAGAGGAGAAAAGGAATGCCTATATGCCTCCATACGAGCCCTAATTTCTCTTATCTTGTCATTGTGATCACTACGCGAAATGTAAGTAGGCGGCAGGATGATTGTTCTACACTCAGCTTCAAATTCCGGCCCTCTAAATTTCCTCAACAGAATTTCTCGAAAAGAACGTCGCCTTTCCTCCAGCGATCCCCATTTGAGTTCCCGGAGAAATTCCGTGCCGCGCATTGGTCGAACCTAAGACTGACGAACCTAGCTGCTCGCCTCTGAACTGCTTCTATCTCTTCCTTTACACCGATCTACTGCGGGTCCCAAACAGTTGAGCAGTACTCAAGATGTGGTCGTCCACGCGTTTTATACGTGATCTTCTTTACAGATGAAGTACATCTTCCCAACATTTCGAATAAACCGAAATCGGCCGGCCGCGGTGGCCGAGGGGACTAAGGCGCTCCAGTCACGGTCTGCACGGCCACTACGGTCGGGGGTTCGAATCCCCCCTCGGGCATGGATATTTGTGCCGTCCTAGTTCGTAAGTAGTTCGTAAGTAGTTCATAAGTAGTTTAGGGACTGATGACCCCGTAGTTAAGTCCCATAGACTATACAAACATTTGAAACCGAAGTCGGCTGCCCGCCTTACTCACAACTGTCCTTACATGTTCGTTCCATTTCATATCGCTCTGCAATGTTACGCCTAGATATTTGAACGACGCGACTGCAACAAGAAGCTCCTTACTGATGCTTCATTCGAATATTATGGGATTGTTTTTCCTGCTCATGTGCATCACCTTGCACTTTCCTACATTCAAAGCCAGCTGCCATTCTTCGCACCAACTAGAAATATTGTCTAACTCATCCTCTATGCTATTACAGTCAATTAAAGACGACACCCTCCCATACACCACAACATTATCAACAAACAGCCGCAAATTACAAGTTACTCCGTCCATCAGATCATTTATATACAGGGTGTTACAAACAGGTACGGCCAGACGTTCAGGAAACATTCCTCACACACAAAGAAAGAAAATATGTTATTGGACATGTGACCGGAAACGTTTAATTTCCATGTTAGAGCTCATTTTAGTATTTCTCTTTAAATGTAAATTGAAATAATTCGTGCAGACAATTGTCAAAATACCCAATTGTTTCGTTTATATGTACTGTACTTCCTCGATTCACGTAATCAACACAGATTTCCTGTGAACTTTTGGGCAGGAATTGTTGGTGAGGTCTTGATTGGGCGTCATGTTCTTCCACCTTCGCTCACTGGAGCACGTTATCATGATTTCATACGGGATACTCTACCTGTGCTGCTAGAACATGTGCCTTTACAAGTACGACACAACATGTGGTTCATGCACAATGGAGCTCCTGCACATTTCTATCGATATGTTCGTACGCTTCTCAACAACAGATTCGGTGACCGATGGATTGGTACAGGCGGACCAATTCCATGGCCTCCACGCTCTCCTGACCTCAACCCTCTTGACTTTCATTTATGGGGGCATTTGAAAGCTCTTGTCTACGCAATCCCGGTACCAAATGTAGCGACTCTTCGTGCTCGTATTGTGTACGGCTGTGATACAATACGCCATTATCCAGAGCTGCATCAGCGATTCCATGCGACGGAGGGTGGATGCATGTATCCTCGCTAACGGAGGACACTTTGAACATTTCCTGTAACACAGCGTTTGAAGTCACGCTGGTACGTTCTATTGCTGTGTGTTTCCATCCATGATTAATGTGATTTGAATAGAAGTAATAAAATGAGCTCTAACGTAAAATTAAGCGTTTCCGGAACAGTCCACATAAAATATTTTCTTTCTTTATGTGTGAGGAATGTTTCCTGAAAGTTTGGCCGTACCTTTGTGTAACACCATGTAGATAAGAAATAATAGCGGTCCTGTCACATTCCCCTGGGGCACGCCTGACGATGCACTCGTCTCTGATGAATACTACCGTCGAGAACAACGTACTGCGTTCTATTACTTAGGAAATCTTCCAGCCAGTCACAGAACTATGAACCTATTCTATATGCTCGTCTCTTCTTTATCAGTCTGCATTGTGGCACCGCGTAAAATGCCTTTTTGAAATCGAGAAAAACACAATCTACATGTTGCCCTCCATCCATGGCCGCAAGATGTCATGTAAGAAGAGTGCAAGGACAAGCCTTTAGGACTCTATGAAATATTGCCTGTGGTGTTCCAGGTTACGTTGTACGCAAAAATCTCAACGAGATTCATTGGCCGGCCGCGGTGGCCGAGGGGACTGAGGCGCTCCAGTCACGGTCTGCACGGCCACTACGGTCGGGGGTTCGAATCCCCGTCGGGCATGGATATTTGTGCTGTCCTTACTCGTAGCTAATTTATAAGTAGTTTGTAAGCTTAGAGACTGATGACCCCGTAGTTAAGTCCCATAAGTTCTACAAACATTTGAACTTGTGACGTCACACTATGTGCCTGTCAGAAATAAATCGTGAGCACTCGGGTCTGTCTAGAGCCCGCAGAAAATTTGTACGCTGTTGAAAGTTAACACCCAACAGTGTTTGTTGTCGAGAACTCGCATGTATTTAAATGCGACATTAGATATTAAAATTGTCTGAAAAACTCAGTCACTGCGTGAGCCGGCAGCTGGGACTCTTAAGACTTTAACTGTGACGTACGCCAAACGACCCCTACTTCTCGCCGGCCAGGATACAGTGCGGCGTGACGCAGCGGCGGCTGTGGTCCGGGAGGGCGTCCCCCGCGCGCTGGTGACGCAAGCAGGGGGTTCCCCGAGGACCGGCCGGAGGTCAGGGCTGTTAATAAACCGCAATAGAGCGCGCGGGCTGTTATTGTGAGATTCCGGCGCGGCGATAGCGCGACATGTGGCCTGTTGTGGTGGCCCCCCTGCCCTGCGGACGCCCTGCGGCGGCATTCCTGGGGAGGGGCGGCAGCCGCGGGCTGAGGGTGGCTGCCCGGCGCTGTTTGCGTCGCAGGCGCACAGCTGGTGCTGCGCGAAGCTGCGTACTGGCGCCATCCATCACTGGCCGAACCAGGAGCTCGTCTGGAGCCGGGGGCTGAGCTCTGGAAACATACAAATTATGTGGCAGCATGGATCAAACAACTCCAGTAACTGAATGCCAAACAGGCAAAGCGCGAGGGAATAGGAGGGTGTCGAGGGTCATATACATGCCACTGATTACACCTCTGATGGCGTACGCTGTCAACTCACCTGCGTCGCCTGCAGATCATACATAACAGAGTGGGGCCAATATGAATTAACCTGTTTAGAGCATTGGTCGGCTATCATCTTCTTTCTCTCTTTATCGGATCCATAATGTTTCTGGAAAAGTTTTAGCTACTCAGTACACAAGTTACATACACAACGACTACACAGCAGTTGATAGTAACATAAAATATTACATGGAATCTGAAACTGAAATTATTATACGCGTAAATCCTTTCAAGTATCAATTTAAAAAGCATGAAGCAAAATTATTAAAGAAAAGCGGCAAAAGTTCGTCAAATAACAAAATTTATTACCGTTTGGTAATAAAATGAAATTGTACACAGATACAGAAGAAATTTTTATTGCACAAAATTCTACAACTCTTAAACTACTTTTCCACATAACTGCCGAAATTTTGCAGGCATTTGTCATAGCGCGGCACCAGGTTTTGTATACCTTCTTCATAGAAATCTGCCGCCTGTGTCTTCAACCAGTTGGAAACAGTTTCTTTCAGCTCGTCTGGGGGAAGTCCGTAGCGACAGCACTAATTGTAAACATACCGTTTTCCTGGATCTTCTCGTCAATCGCGTGAACCAGTTCTTCTGTAACCAAAGGTGGACGCCCACTTCGTTCTTCATCGTGCACATCACTACGCCCGCCATTGAACTATCGGACCCATCTTCTCACCATCGAATCACTCATCGCATTTGATCCGTAAACATCTCAAATTTGCCGATAAATTTCACTTGGTTTCACTTTCCTCGCATTCAGAAACCGAATCACCAACCTGATTTCAGAGGCGACGGGATTTTCAATCAACACCGACATTTCA
The DNA here is from genome assembly GCA_026315105.1 of Locusta migratoria. Taxonomy (NCBI): domain Eukaryota; kingdom Metazoa; phylum Arthropoda; class Insecta; order Orthoptera; family Acrididae; genus Locusta; species Locusta migratoria. The sequence goes on along the minus strand of CM048745.1, from coordinate 828,346,733 downwards.
AACAAGCACAACAAAGCGTACGTAACTGACAGCGATCTCCAAATGACGCACGTTCTTCTCCTTGATACACATCGTCTACAGAGCATGTACGGAACTGCAATCGCAGCGCTGCAGTGGAGATAAATTGAAGCGGAACTTACTTTCTGGACGCGCCTCGTATTAAACAGAACGCTCAGTGATAGTTGTGAGTTTGTTAAGTACTGATGTTAATGCAACTTTTCATATATATATATATATATATATATATATATATATATATATATATATATATATATATATATATATATATGTAAGTTGGTTTTCGACATCAATCGACGCAATATTGGTTTTTATATTGATTTTAAAAATATTAAAAATCTTAGAAAATTTATATGCGCATAAGTAAGTGGTTGGAAATTACATTAATCGTTTGAAGGTCTATTTTCAAGTACTGGATAACTCATTTTTCTGATACAATGATAGAAGAATCACATAATGAATCCAATATGGACTGTTACAAACGAAATTCTTATCTATAACTATTCATAAAGATGTCTCGGAAAGTAACTACTAAAAGAAGAGCCAACATTAAGTAATACTCTGGTGTAAACAAACAACGTTTACGCAGTCTAACTAACAGATATCAGTTCGTACCGGCTTCCAACATATAATATTAATCTCTAACTATTACGATATTTAAATTATGAAGTAGTAGGAGCAGGGGTGTTTCAGCTACATTTCATTAAATTTTACCAAGTTGTAAAACTTAAACTAATTCTTTATAACTAATCAACCATTTTCCTAGATTATCTCTCAGTTTCCACACTGTTTTTTTCATCATGCCTCGCCTTCTCCACCCTATTAGCCTTCTGGCTCTTGGGTTGGACTTAATAGTTACTTTTCCGGATACAAATTAATATAATTAAAATGATATTAATGAAACACTTTTATGAAAATACTATGACTGATAAAACACACATTGATCTGTTTTGTCCGTAAGGTATTTAGCTCAAGACATTTTGAAGTCGTCTGGCGACCCACCTGAATATGTAACGCGCGACCTATTATTGGATCGTGGCCCACAGCTTCGGAAATACCGCTTTAGATCACTAAAAGTGACTATTTATTATGTCGTTTCGGCATCTGCCACCGTTATTTCTGTAATTGAGATGAAAGGAACTTACAAGGGTTGGTTGTATAATATCAAGCACCAAAGAAAGTTTAAAAATCAAATTAAGAAATAAAAAATTTTTACATCCTGTGTGTTAAATTTCCTTCTTGCCTATGTTGTAAAAACGTTCAGATGGTTGTAAATCAACTGGACCAAACAACTGTGGTCATCACGAGCAACTTAAAATAAGGACAAAACACACATACATATTTGCGAGGGACGATTCGAACCTCCAGCGGGAACAGCCTCGAAGATTCTGTCAAGACGCCTAGCATCGCTCCTCTATTCCCACGCGGCCCTATGTTGTAAATACTTTATTACAGGATACCACATTCAGTGTATCATTTGCGGATATTTTAGTTTAACAACTGCTGTGTTTTCCCAACTCCACATGTGTAATTAGAGTAGGAAACACTATTTTTTATAACCGCTTGCTAAGGCCAAATTCAGGGTTTGAAGGAAGTGGAAGATCTGACAGTTTCACTTTACCATTTGTTATTTTTGACACTCCATTTAGTAAAAATATTGAAAATCTTTACTTACATTTAGGTCCGGCCCCTCTTGAAAGATCAACCTAAATTTTAATTGAATATAATAGTTTAACCATAAGAAGTAAATAGGTATTGAAATCTAATGCCCGGATCAATAATTACATTGGTTGCCAAGGTCCAGGTTACCGGATACTGTACAGAAATCACAATCTTAATCTGTTGATGGTACAAATTTAATTAATCCAATAGCTTAATACAGGCCAAACAACAAGGAGAAAATGCAGCAATTTAGAAAATCTCCGATAGAAACAGATGTAACACATGCCAGTCGTCAGATCATCTCACTCAAAAAGATACCAGTTTAATTAAGCAAGTATAAACGGGCTCCAAATAAAACTTTAGATAGTTAAGAAAAGTTACATAATTTGGACACTTACAGGACGCATCTAGATAGTTAAGTAAGAACGCGATCTTAACTCAGATCCCGAGTCAGAACGAAATGAACACAGATGGGGGGGGGGAGGAGAAGGTTTACGGGAACGGATGGGAGAGAAGCAGATGAACAGAGAGAGGTGAACGGGCAAGTGAATAGACGTAAAAGCAGACGATGGAAGATTGCAATAAATATATACCGTTGAAAACATGAGGGGAAGGGGTGACGGCCTGATATGGTGGGGGGAGGGGGCAGAGTAGGTGGACAGAGTAGGAGGTGCAGAGAAAAAGGAGCAAAGAGGAGATGCTCATAAATAATACTTACAAATAGAGATAAAAATGAGATCTACTATTTAAATCGGGATCGGGCACGGGGTCAAAATTGGTAGTGGACGCCAACGGTAGCGTCACAATTAAATATAGAATTACTGTAATTTAATTGTGACACTAACAATTGAATATGTTTATTTGCACCGTTTGTCAGTTTGAGTGCACTCCTCAGGTTTGTTATGCTTCACAATTCTCCACCTATACCTTCCTATCCCACCTCTCTATTTTTGTGTATTTGTTTATTTAGTTATAATAGTGTCTCCAGTTTCTAATATTTATTCTATATTTCTTAGGTTTTCTGTCACCTTGTGTTTTGGGCAACCATTCAAACTTTAAATTATTGCGTAATTTTATTTTATTCACTGTAGTCATTGTTGTCAAGAATTGGTTATGTTTGCACTGTTTCTCGATGTATAGTACCTCCCTCTTTCAGTACTGCCGGCCGCGGTGGCTGAGGTGACTGAGGCGCTCCAGTCACGGTCAGCACGGCCACTACGGTCGGGGGTTCGAATCTCCCCTCGGGCATGGATATTTGTGCCGTCTTTAGCCGTAGCTAGTTCATAAGTAGTTTGTAGGCTTAGGGACTGATGACCCCGTAGTTAAGTCCCATAAGTTTTACAAACATTTGAACATTTTCTTTCAGTACTGTTAATGTTGTGACCTCGTCGCCTTTTGTTGTTTACTCGTCCCGGTCTAATTGACAATAAAAGTATCGGTGCAGGATCCTTTGACATCTAAAACACTGATATAGTTAGTTCAGTATTACAAGATTTTTATTGACTGAAATTAACAATACTCAACTTTTGAACAAATGTCTCTTTCTTCTCTTTTCTTGCGGTGTCGTCCGTATGATGCTAGCTGCGCTGTGACCTAGTTACTGCTAAGTTCGTAGCCGCGTTCTGACTTAGTACTGTCCCATTTCTGAATATTAACTGCCTGAGGTCTCACTAGTAACTGACCGGCAGTCCAGACGTATGTCGACCTAGATATAGCCGCTTGTTGAGCGCGCGCATGTTCGGTTACTCCCTTCAGGAACGCGGCGATAGCTTGTGATTGGCTTTCGGTCGATCGCTGCCTTCTCCACGATCGTTCTCTTACGTCTGGTATGTGTGTGTGTGTGTGTGTGTGTGTGTGTGTGTGTGTGGCACTGACTTTACTCCACAACAGTTAATTTACAGATTTCATTTAAATATTTATTTACACTGTAACTGCTCCATCAAGAAAGATAATTTATGTCTCTGTTTAACATCTCTTCTGGTTTGTTGACAACGCATATTCCTTGACTAAAATTCAGTAAATGTCTAATGGTGTCCTATGAAGCCACAAATCGATGAACAAAATAGACAAACCTGTAGAGCAAACACAAAATTGTGTATTGACATAATGCAAAAGGTAGGTCACACAAGATATCTTTCGGCAGTATATGCCATCATCAGGTGTTTCTGCAAAAACATTTTCTTTTGTCAGTATGTACCCAAGTGCTACATAAATAAATTTACGTAAATAAAATTTTACAAATTTCACTTATAAAGTGTGCAGTATGTACGGCATTTAGAGGTTGTAAGTGCTTCAACTGACTATTTATTAGGTGATATTTTACATTTGATTTACGAATTGTAGCCAGTTACAGCATCCTAATAAAGCACTTACAACCTCTAAATTCCGTACGTACTGCACACTTTCTAAGTGAAATATGTAAAATTTTATTTACGTAAATTTATTTATGTAGCACTTGGGTACATACTGATAAAAGAAAATGTTTTTGGAGAAACACCTAATGATATAATGCCGAAAGATATCTTGAGTGAAATATAAATAAAAGAATTAATTACAGTGTTGGGACCTACCTTTTGCATTATGTCAGTATACATTTCGATATAATAAGTTATTGACAAAATTGTGTATTTTAATTTTCATAATGAATTTGTTCTACCAAGAAACGACGCAAGAATCAGTTATCATGATACCCTAATTGTTTTGACCAGTTTATTAGCGCAAAAAAAAACAATAATTCAAAAGCCTTATAAGCCAATTGATGTGGCTTCAGTTGACCGCGAAAGGAAGCTCAAATATTTGGTAGCGCCAAAAAACAACAATTTACAACAAGCCTTATACACCAATTGATGTGGCTTCAGTTGACCGCCGAAGGAAGCTCTAATATTTGGTAGCGCCAAAAAACAATAATTCACAACAAGCCTTATAAGCCAATTGATGTGGCTTCAGTTGACCGCGGAAGGAAGCTCAAAAACATTCACAACAAGCCTTATAAGCCAATTGATGTGGCTTCAGTTGACCGCGAAAGGAAGCTCAAATATTTGGTAGCGCCAAAAAACAACAATTTACAACAAGCCTTATACACCAATTGATGTGGCTTCAGTTGACCGCCGAAGGAAGCTCAAATATTTGGTAGCGCCAAAAAACAATAATTCACAACAAACCTTATAAGCCAATTGATGTGGCTTCAGTTGACCGCGGAAGGAAGCTCAAATATTTGGTTGCGCCAAAACACAATCATTCACAACAAGCCTTATAAGCCAATTGATGTGGCTTCAGTTGACCGCGAAAGAAAGCTCAAATATTTGGTAGCGCCAAAAAACAACAATTTACAACAAGCCTTATACACCAATTGATGTGGCTTCAGTTGACCGCCGAAGGAAGCTCAAATATTTGGTAGCGCCAAAAAACAATAATTCACAACAAACCTTATAAGCCAATTGATGTGGCTTCAGTTGACCGCGGAAGGAAGCTCAAATATTTGGTTGCGCTAAAACACAATCATTCACAACAAGCCTTATAAGCCAATTGATGTGGCTTCAGTTGACCGCGAAAGGAAGCTCAAATATTTGGTAGCGCCAAAAAACAACAATTTACAACAAGCCTTATACACCAATTGATGTGGCTTCAGTTGACCGCCGAAGGAAGCTCAAATATTTGGTAGCGCCAAAAAACAATAATTCACAACAAGCCTTATAAGCCAATTGATGTGGCTTCAGTTGACCGCGGAAGGAAGCTCAAATATTTGGTTGCGCCAAAACACAATCATTCACAACAAGCCTTATAAGCCAATTGATGTGGCTTCAGTTGACCACGAAAGGAAGCTCAAATATTTGGTAGCGCCAAAAAACAACAATTTACAACAAGCCTTATACACCAATTGATGTGGCTTCAGTTGACCGCGAAAGGAAGCTCAAATATTTGGTAGCGCCAAAAAACAACAATTTACAACAAGCCTTATACACCAATTGATGTGGCTTCAGTTGACCGCCGAAGGAAGCTCAAATATTTGGTAGCGCCAAAAAACAATAATTCACAACAAACCTTATAAGCCAATTGATGTGGCTTCAGTTGACCGCGGAAGGAAGCTCAAATATTTGGTTGCGCCAAAACACAATCATTCACAACAAGCCTTATAAGCCAATTGATATGGCTTCAGTTGACCGCGAAAGAAAGCTCAAATATTTGGTAGCGCCAAAAAACAACAATTTACAACAAGCCTTATACACCAATTGATGTGGCTTCAGTTGACCGCCGAAGGAAGCTCAAATATTTGGTAGCGCCAAAAAACAATAATTCACAACAAACCTTATAAGCCAATTGATGTGGCTTTAGTTGACCGCGGAAGGAAGCTCAAATATTTGGTTGCGCCAAAACACAATCATTCACAACAAGCCTTATAAGCCAATTGATGTGGCTTCAGTTGACCACGAAAGGAAGCTCAAATATTTGGTAGCGCCAAAAAACAACAATTTACAACAAGCCTTATACACCAATTGATGTGGCTTCAGTTGACCGCCGAAGGAAGCTCAAATATTTGGTAGCGCCAAAAAACAATAATTCACAACAAACCTTATAAGCCAATTGATGTGGCTTCAGTTGACCGCGGAAGGAAGCTCAAATATTTGGTTGCGCTAAAACACAATCATTCACAACAAGCCTTATAAGCCAATTGATGTGGCTTCAGTTGACCGCGAAAGGAAGCTCAAATATTTGGTAGCGCCAAAAAACAACAATTTACAACAAGCCTTATACACCAATTGATGTGGCTTCAGTTGACCGCCGAAGGAAGCTCAAATATTTGGTAGCGCCAAAAAACAATAATTCACAACAAACCTTATAAGCCAATTGATGTGGCTTCAGTTGACCGCGGAAGGAAGCTCAAATATTTGGTTGCGCCAAAACACAATCATTCACAACAAGCCTTATAAGCCAATTGATGTGGCTTCAGTTGACCACGAAAGGAAGCTCAAATATTTGGTAGCGCCAAAAAACAACAATTTACAACAAGCCTTATACACCAATTGATGTGGCTTCAGTTGACCGCCGAAGGAAGCTCAAATATTTGGTAGCGCCAAAAAACAATAATTCACAACAAACCTTATAAGCCAATTGATGTGGCTTGCGTTGACCGTAGAAGGAAGCTCAAAAATTTGGCAGCCTCTCCTGGATTGCTGGCCGCGTGTGGTTGTCACAGTGGCAGCGGCAACCACTTTGCGGCAGGCGGCGGCAAGTGGCTGGTGCCCCCGCGCTGTGGCAGGCCCCCAGCGGCCTGGCAAACAATGCCGCCAGTGATAAGTCGGTGCATTCCCCCGGTGGTGATCGATCAACGCCGCCCCCGGGGGCCGCGCCGCGCATTACGTGTAACGAGTGCCGCCGCCGGCCGGTCGTAAAATCCATTACGCGCGCCTATAGTTTACTGATGATCTCCATAAAGCCGCCGACACGTGCAATCGCAAATAATAAAGTTCATGTCGCGCCGGCTTAACCGCGAGTTATTCGCGCAGGAATCCGTGACGGATGCCATGTGGCCCCCGCGAAACTACTGCCGCCGACGGTTTGCGGGTCAGTAAAATGTAAATGCCAAAATTGTTCCGCTATAACTTCGTACGGAGATGCGGAGCGCTTAAATGTCGCTCTCGGGTGTTGTCTGTCGAATTGTCGTGAATGTGTGAATCAGCACTGCATCTCTGTGGATTTGTTTCGCCCGTCGTGTATCTAGTGGTTGCACTCGTAGGTCCTTCTTTGTTTATCTAACTGGAATTAATTCATATCTTACTAACACTTGCTTTCTATCTGCACCCATGCTCTCACATATTCATATCGATAGTAAACTACAAGCAGAACTGCCCTTCGGAATTCCGAAAGTCATTTGGTGTAGGAAGCATCAAAGGAGTAAGTTTCCTTATCATATATGTTACATCTCATCAGTGTTTTTTGTGGGTACTCTAAATCTCCAGTATTATCCAAAATTAATGATTGAGGTATCATTTTCAAGGTTTCGTTCACCACTAATGACGAAAAATATACAGATATTTTAATGTTTTCACAACAAAATTTTATTTTGAAAAAATCTGTAATGTTCATACAATCTAAGTTGATACCCGGCGAACGATCGTAAATGGGACATGTATTTACAGTTGCTCTCATCAGAATCTTTACTCAAGCGGTTTACCACGAGATTTCTGTTTAACACGTCGATGCACAACAGCTGTTGCAATAGTTCATTTTGTTCAAGCAAGCTTTGTGTACTGCGCAAATGAACTGTATTACCTCCGTGTTCATCATCACAGGTTGGGTTGGTTTGTTAAGTTGGTTTGTTGGTTTGCCAAGCTTATCAGTCTCCCGGTGGGGAGGGAATGGAGTGAGGATAGGAAAGGAGGGGAGGGGGAAAGGAAATGCAGTGGGGAAGGTAAAGAAGGAAGGATTAGCTCGGGACCCTGTGCTCGCCACAGACGTACTCAGGAAAGGGCCGTGAGCCCACTGGGAGGGGCGGGGCATCACTTGTAAGTAGCGCTTACTGTTATAACTTGCAATTTCAAAGATTTGTTTTCAAATAAGTCTTCTAAAAATAACAAGTTTTCAAAAAATAAAGTAAACATGAAAATGCCAATATTTTGCAATTAATCATATCGTTTTTAATTATATAATTCTTTTCTACAAAAAAATAATATTTGTTACAACTATCCCAAGTTTATTATCTTTTATACATATGTACTTGCATCTGCCTTTTCTGCATTCTAGTTTACCTATCTGCGACTGATGAGGTTAGAGTATAAATTATTTGCACGGCTCAACCAGTTTATTTAAAAATAAGAACAACGAAGGTACATGAAAATCTCTATTGAAAACAGGTACAGCAATGAATGAAACTTTCACTCTGCAGCGGAGTGTGTGCTGATGTGAAACTTCCTGGCAGATTAAAATTGTGTGCCGCAACCGGGACTCGAACCTGGGACCTTTGTCTCTCGCGGGCAAGCGCTCTGCCGACTGAACTATCCCGACACGACTCGCGATCCCGCCTCGCAACTTTATTTCCGCCAGTACCTTGCCTCCTACTTTCCAAACTTCACAGAAGCTCTCCTGCGAATCTTGAAAGACTAGCACTCTTGGAATAAAGGATGTAGTGGAGACATGGCTTATCACAGTCTAAGGTATGTTTCCAGAACGAAACATTCACTCTGCAGCAGAGTGTGCGCTGATATGAAACTTCCTGACATATTAAAATTGTATGCAGGGATCGTGAGTCGTGTCGGGATAGCTTAGTCGGTAGAGCACTTGCCCGCGAAAGGCAAAGGTCACTGGTTTGTTACAACCAACCTAGATACTTGTGTCAACCATCATAGTTACAGGGATGCCAAAGTCATAAATTATTTTTATAAACATTCCTAGAAGTATAGACTACAAGTTTGTGAGACTAAAGTGTAAATTATTTGATTACCGTGAAAAACATAGAGGAAGGAAATGTGATCACCATACCCAGTCTCCACTACTACATAAACCGTCCATGTGTTTACAGCCATACACAAACTTCATTTTCAAAGAGCCCGATGGAATTTTTGAGGGTGACAACACGCCATGTCCTTGGGCCGCAATTGTTCGCGATTGGTTTGAAGAACATTCTGGACAGTTCCAGCGAATCATCGGGCCATCCAAATCACCCAACACGAATCGCATAGGTGATATTGTGGTACTTGCCGCTATCGATAACGTTCTCTTTTCAAAATAAACTTCTGACTCGTTTTTGTCTTCAACATTCAATTTTTACGTCAATGTTTGGGAAGAGAACGCGAATCAAAGCAATCTTGCGTTGTCTTTCACATTCTTCCGATATTCCAGCCGGATGCTACGATTCTCCCACACCTTCATGCAATACGTGTGAGTTTAACTTTAGGCTTTTTTCTTTAAATAAACCCCCATAGTTATCCATTTTACGACTTCGCATTTATCATTAATGATTCCACCCTTTTTTCCCGTTAGATGTTACATTACTGTTTTTAGGAATGTACGTTTTGCCATAGTATGCGGATTGCACGACATCTTGATTCTTTTTGCACTTTTCGTGAATATTAATCTAGAGAGTGAAATTTCATCGGTCATTTCTGACCATGATTAAGGTAACAGAACCTGCCGGCTACTAATATACTTTTCCAAATTCCGATAATCAGAATAGTTTCTTTCGCGTTGTTATTAAATGAAGTATAACATGGCCAAACCTCCTCTTGCGGTTAGAAGTTACCATTAAACAATTCATTCAAAATTTTACAAATTTCAGTAGATCCGACAGCCTACAAGCCGATAAGAAAATGGAGATAACTTCTAGCTCCTTTTGATAACGGTATTTGGCGCCTGTTGTCACAACATTTTTTTAAATTCGATTGATGATTTGTCCTATTGATTCAATCCTCGTTCATCGAGGCTTAAGAGTAATTGAAATTTGTCACATTTTATTACTTTTTATTTCCTTCCACCAAAACATTTATCCATGTTTTACGTACTTCGCGGATTTTTAAACCTCGGACTATACAGACAACAGAGCCAAATATCATTACAGTACCCACAGCCTTTTGTCACCTCAGTGTACAATACGAGTAGTGTAACGATACACTGAAATTTTTTTTTTTTTTTTTGTTTATCTTTGATCAGCGGTGCTTATCGCTTCCGGTTCACTCTGACTCGCAATGCAACTAATTTAATTTCGTTCGTTATTTTTTACTTCAGAACAAACGAGAAGACGGAACCGTGATAGTAGTTTTACTCACTCTCTTGTTTGTATCTGAAGCGTGAAGACGTCTTTCATACCTGTATCCATTCATGTAAGTAAGAATAATGCAAGCTGTTGCTGAAAATATATTATTTAAATTTAAAAGCATTCCCTCTCCTTGGTTTTCATTTAAATCACACTCCTCCACATCAAATATTTAATTTCTTGATGTTTTCACCTCCTTCGCATCCGTAATAGTTTAATGTTCAGACGCCATTACAATCGCTTCGCATTGTCTGAAAAATTTCAATCATCCTTATACAATACTTTGCTTGATTTTAGGACCTACAGTAATTTCTTTTGTAATTTCACGAAGTCCGATCATTTTTTTTTTTTTTTTTATTAATCTATCATTACCAGTAATTTTATGTTCCACCCACGGTCACACAACAATGAAAAGCGAAGTGAACAGTCTGAACATTAATCTCATACGGAAAGTATCTCGAACTTTCACATATTAAATAAGTAAAAGTTATCATGTCAAGCTTCTACTACACGAAGCGCAGGATCCAGCTAGATCTTCCCGTAAGTCTTATAACGTGCTGTTGCTTGTATGGTGCCTGACTTTAATATGCAACCCGCGGTTTATTTGCTTTAACGTTCATTTTCTGCTGTACATTAACTAAATTATTTCAAATTCAGGAATTCGGTACCATCAATTCCTTGTCCAAAAATCGCGGAATCTACTTAAACAATTATGGCACCATACGAAGCAAGGGTAACGTTATAGTAGTATGCTGCATTTATTAAGGTTTGAAAAAATATTTGATTAAAGTCCTCCATCATTCTGCATGCGTGTAGTTTGCAAATCATCAATATAAAAAACGAGTTAAAAATATTATACATCACACCTGTAGTTACATTCCTTAATGATGATACACTTATGCTGTGATGATGCCATATGGCTATATTACATGTATTGATGACTGTAAGTTAATGTATTATTTGTATTTTCTGAGGTAGTCTAATACTAAATGTATCCTTCTGTTTCTGATTTGCTGTAGACTTGAAAATGGTCATCCTGACCGAAACCGGCCAACAAAAACGACGAGAAATTTTGTGATCATTGACGTAAATAAAGATACTAAATAAATATGAAGTGGAATTGTAATCAAATTTCTGAAAATTTATCGACGTTTTCCGGCATTATGGGACATTAAAAATAACGATTACTTAAATTTTATTCTTGGCGAGATCGCCATCCTCATGATGGTATTCTGTTCCCTTATTTTATCCTCTACCATTTACAGTAATCTATCAAAATTTTTCCTTATGTGATCCTCAAAATCAAATGTTTGTTAAGCTTATGGGACTTAACTACGGGGTCATCAGTCCCTAAAATTACAAACTACCTATGAACTAGCTAATACTAAGGACGGCACAAATATCCATGCCCGAGGGGGGATTCGAACCCCCGACCGTAGTGGCCGTGCAGACCGTGACTGGAGCGCCTCAGTCTCCTCGGCCACCGCGGCCGGCTATGTGATCCTCATTATATATCTGTAGGCAGAAGGACCTTCACAATATAATTCACCCAAAAGATTTGCAGGAGCACTATATTTATCCCTCCTCGCAATCCACCTTCTTATCCATTTTCTTTTATTCTTTTCTATTTTTCCGTTTTGCTTTTGGTTCATTAATTGTTCTTTTAAAACTGTTGCGAGAAACACAACGCCAGAATTTATAATTTCCTTCGAAATTTTGACTCGACTGATGGCTACTTTAGACGCTCCCGTATTCGAAACGGGGCGACCAAAATCGCCAGCAACCAAAAACGCCAGCGACCAGCGTCTAAAGTAGCCCACCCTTCAACTTCAGACTCTCGCGTTTCGGAGCAGCGACTTTGTTCGCTGTCCCTGTTTACACGGAACGAATTTAGCAGCTGCGTCCAAATACTGCAGCGACTAGCGACCAAATTCGCTCCGTGTAATATACTCTTAAGGGCCGATTGTTCATATGTGGTGACCCGCTGCTTAGCAGGTCAGCGGCGCCACCGAGTGGAATCTTGTGGAGACAGCCAAAAGTACGAACAACAATAGTGTTAGTTTAGTTCAATGTTTACACATTGAGTCTCATGTAAATTAAACAATTGAAACATCGGCCACCATATTTCTGATAGCGAATGATAAGAACCCTATACCATTAATAAATTCAGTAGGCCAGAAGCGCCCAAAGGGAGAGAAGGTCATGACGCAAACTGCGACGTTGAATTTTTTGAAATTTCGTGAGCGAGGGGGTAAAAATGAGTTCTTTTGGCCAGCTTGGGGGGTGATTTATAAATTAATTTACTAAACGTGAAATAAAAGATATTTAATTGTAATATTAAATGGCAAAACTATTTGTATTAGGTAATAAACTAGGAATCCATGACCTAATATCTCGGGTGCCGGGATGGTGGGGGGGGGGGGGGATGGATCAAAGGCTTTTTTTTTTTCATCATAATCATTAGAGACTGATTATGCCTTTCAGCGTTCAGTCTGGAGCAAAGTACCTCTAATAAAATTCCTCCATGATCCCCTATTCAATGCTAACATTGATGCCTCGTCTGATGTTATGCCTTTTACTTCAAAATCATTCTACACCGAATCTAAGTACTTTCTTCTTGGTCTACCTCGACTCCTCTTACCCTCCGCTGCCGAGCTCATGAGTCTCTTAGGTAACCTTGCTTCCCCCATGACCCCCACCATCTCAGTCTGTTCTCTCTAACTGCTCCGTCTATGGTGTTCATTCCCAGTTTCAATCGACTTTATTTTAAAAAAATGAGCCCCCAAGAACCAAATCCTGGTTGCACCACTGGTGGTCCGTGTCTGATTTTAAAACAAATATTTGCTGCATCAGTGGAGGACCTTACTGTAACCATGTCGGAACTTATTCCAGGAGTTAGTAAATGTGGGCTGCCTTGTGCTGTAGAACAAAGTTCTGCCAACGTGGCGTTAGCGCTGCCTTCAGCGTTTGGGTGACAGATGTTTCCATTAGCGGAGGCTGAGGTGTGACCTGCGTTTCTGGAAGGGGCGAGTTTCCCTCAGAGGCGCGCGCCGTGCATTCATTAGGCAGCGACAGTGATGCATCGCCGTCTGGGGACCGGCCGGCCTAAGTGATACAGCCAAACGGGCGCCGCTACAAACAATGAACAAGTAGTTCACGCTCTGAGTGAATACCGCTGGAAGCGATGCGTCAGGAAACCAACCAACCGAGCCGGTCGATCCGGGAGACAGAGTGCTTCCGCGCTTGGTTGAGCGTTTCTACTGAACTTGTAGTGCTACCAAAGTATCCTCATATCACTGAACATCGATTTATGATTCAGTTCTATAGTTTCTATCAAATAGAACGTACAATACAATACACCCGCCTTGGTTGTCGATATATCTTTATCACCTCCTGACGCTTTTCTTAACATGTCCCTCATCGGATCTGTGCACAGAAGCACACTATATCCAAGGTGTTCAAAAGAAATGGTGTTGCTTATCGAATCAAGAGAAAGAAGTACAATAAAAATGTGACGGGATATGTGCTGCTGGAATTGTTAAATGAGGCACATTATTTGGACTTTCTCATTAATGTGTTGCCTTCTTTGTCGCAGTGGAGTAGCCGAGCAGTCTAAGGCGTCTCGCTGCGGACGCGCGGTTGCTCGCCGTGGAGGTTCGAGTCCTCCCTGGGGCATTGGTGTATGTGTGTGTGTGTGTGTTTGTGTGTGTGTGTGTGTGTGTTGTCCTTAGGTTAATTTACCTAGGTTTAAGTAGTTTGTAAGCTACGGACTGATGACCACGCAGATTTACAAACATTTGAACATTTTGTTGCCTCCTTTGCTGGAGGATGTGCTTTGACAGCAGAGTTAGAAGAACGAGCAAGCAGTGAACGTACAAAACACGTAGCTCAATTTCTCTTATTTTTTCTTACTCCTAGAAAAAGCACCAGTCATATATACAGGTAATAATAATTTCGTGTGGCTCATTGGATGCCACTTCGGCGACTTGCGTGTCCCTAACCTACCCCAGTTATCCAACCGGGGAAAGGGGACCTACAGCTTAACGTGGAATCCGAACCACGTGTAGTTTCTGGCGACTGCTCACATCTTTGAGAGGTGAAGGATGGGTTAAAGTGCCGAGTGAAAAAAATCCGAGGTCCGGCTGGGTTTCGAACCCGCGACCCTTAGGGTTTCCAGTCGAGCACTCTACCCCAATACCACCGGGCCCGACAAATATATATATATATATATATATATATATATATATATATATATATATATATATATATAAATACAGGTGAATCAGCAAAGTCATAACACCCCTTATGTCGTCTCAACCGTAATTGCAGGGACAGGGGCTACTTTAACACATGATATTCATGTTTGTGCTATTTTTTATTACAGAGATATGAGGCCATCTTTAGTTTTTTTTTAATGGAAACATATGTTAAATTCTAGCGCAACATTTTGGGCTTAAAAAGACGGTTTCAAATATAGATACATCATAATATATAGGCGAATAATTTTTTAGACACATACAGGGTGTTACAAAAAGGTACGGCCAAACTTTCAGGAAACATTCCTCACACACAAAGAAAGAAAATATGTTACGTGGACATGTGTCCGGAAACGCTTAATTTCCATGTTAGAGCTGATTTTAGTATTTCTTCCACCTACGCTCACTGGAGCATGCTATCATGATTTCATACGGGATATGAAGGCATATGTTCTAGCAGCACAGGTAGAGACCTGTGCTGCTAGAACATATGCCTTTACAAGGACGACACAACATGTGGTTCATGCACGTTGGAGCTCCTGCACATTTCAGTCGACGTGTTCGTACGCTTCTCAACAACAGATTCGGTGTCCGATGAATTGGTAGAGGATGACCAATTCCATGGCCTCCACGCTCTCCTGATCTCAACCCTTTTGACTTTCATTTATGGGGCCCTTTGAAAGCTCTTATCTACGCAAGCCCGGTATCAAATGTAGAGACTTCGTGCTCGCCGGCCGCGGTGGCCGAGGGGACTGAGGCGCTTCAGTCACGGACTGCACGGCCACTATGGTCGGGGGTTCGAATGCCCCCTCGGGCATGGATATTTGTGTTGTCCTTAGAGGTAGGTAGTTCATAAGTAGTTTGTAAGCTTAGGCACTGATGACCCCGTCGTTAAGTCCCATAACTTCTACAAACATTTTTTTTTCTTCGTGCTCGTATTGTGGACGGCTGTGATACAATACGGCATTCTGCATCAGTGCATCAGGGATTTCATGCGACGGAGGGTGGATGCATCTAACCTCGGTAACGGAGGACATTTTGAAAATTTCCTGTAACAAAGTGTTTCAAGTCACGCTTGTACGTTCTGTTGCTGTGATTTGAAGAGAAGTAATAATATGAGCTCTAACATGAAAAGTAAGCGTTTCCGGACACATGTCCACGTAACATATTTTCTTTCTTTGTGCGTGAGGAATGTTTCTTGAAAGTTTGGCCGTACCTTTTTGTAACACCCTGTATATGTTCCCGTATAGTATTAGTCCTTCGATGCGGCGTTGTTTGTCTAAGGACGGACTCGCGACGTTTATCTTGTAGTCTACACAACAGGAATGTTCAAATGTTTGTACAACTTATGGGTCTTAACTACGGGGTCATCAGTCCCTAAGCTTACAAACTACTTATGACCTAGCTAAGACTAAAGACGGCACAAATATCCATGCCCGAGGGGGGATTCGAACACCCGACCGTAGTGGCCGTGCTGACCGTGACTGGAGCGCCTCAGTCACCTCGGCCACCGCGGCCGACCTACTCAACAGGAAAGGTCGTATTGCACAACGCTGCTTCGAAGGCCGAATACGATAGGACAACATATTTGTGTCTCAAAAACTATTTGCCTAAATATTATGATATACACATATCTGAAAACGTCTTTTTAAACCCATCATGTTAAGCTAAAAGTTAACATATGGTTCCATTTAAAACAATATGGCCTCATATCTCTGTAATAAAAAATAGCAGAAACATGAAATGTGATGTGTTCAAGTAGCCCCTGTCCCTGCAAATCACTGTTCAAACGGAACCTTTGTATCTATTACAGTTAGGGAGATACAAGTGGTGTTATGGAGCAATAAGTGACAACTGTTATTTGTTGTTGCAAATCTATATTTCGGTCATTGTGTGACCATTCTCAATGTTTTTGAAACTTGGTTTAAAACGTATAAAAACTTTTCATGTTGTGGATTACATAAACTTCAAAATTACCGCTTACGTAAATTTCAACATGATCAAAGAGTTTCATGTGTCTAAAAGTACGTTTTAAAACATTCAAAATGGCCACACAGAAACCGAAATCTAGATACGCAATAACAAATAAATATTTGCGACACATTGCTGCTCATCATTCAAAACATATTATACAGTGAAATGTTCAAATGTATGTAAACCTATGGTCATCAGTCCGCAGACTTAAAAACTACTTAAACTAATTTACACTAAGGATGACACACCCATACACACATGCTCGATGGAGGACTCTGACCTCCCGCGGGAACGGCCGCCCAAGACCACACGGCGCTTCCGCGTGACTATTATACAGTAGCTGAACACTGTGTTAGAACATGGAATCAAACTATTTCTCGTTTCTTCAGTAGCAATAACTTTTCATTGCTTCCCATCAGCTGAAAAACAAACTAGAACATCCATTGCGATTGTTAATAGTACTTCAGAAGTAGTAGCTTGAATATTATATAAACCAAAGAATATTTTAAACATGACTGCGTCTCAGCAACGGTTAAAGGGCAGCAAATTAATAATCAGCCAACCAGCTGCTATAATAGTAGTTTAATAAACTTGACCACGGTTTCGACGGATATAAATCCGTCTTTTTCAGAAATACATGTTATGCCTATAGACAATGTTAAATCGTAAATTACAACTTCATTATCATTATGCCTGAAATATGCGTCATACAAAGCCTATTGTCTAAAAAATTGTGAAATAATGAATCAGAATAAAACTCGCATATCAGAATAAAACTTGCATATCACAGTAATTGGACATCCCTATGATCTATATTTGGTGATTTAGACTAAAACACATTCCCTAGATCGTAGGGATGTCCAGCTACTGTGACATGCAAGTATAGTAACAGTTTTATTCTGATTCTGTATTTCACAATGTTTTAGACAATTGGCTTGGTATGACACATATTTCAGGCATAATGAAAATAATTTGTAATTTAGGATGTCACATTGTCTATAGGTCCAGCAAAACTTTTAATCTTAGCCGCTGAAATTATTTCAATGCCCTGAAAGGGTCGAAATGTTTCAGTACTTCTAATTCGATTCTTTGATAACTCAGCATCCGAATCGATCCCTTCTTTTAGTCAAAACAGAGATTTATTTTCTCCAAATTGTATTCAATACCTTACCATTAGTTACATGACATACCCATCTAATCATCATTCGTCTGAAGCACCAGATTTTAAAAGCTCAATCATATTCTTAACTGATCTCCCCATTGCCCACGTTTCACTCCCGCACAATGCTACACACCAGACAAATGGCTTCATAAAGGACTACCAAATACTTAAGTCAATATACAATGTCAACATATTCTTCTTCCTCAGAAATGATTTTCGACCCGAAGCCACTCTGTAGTTTGTGTCTTCTTTATTTCGGAATTAGAAGTTATTTTGATATCCAAATAACAAAACAGACCTACTACTATTATTCTTTAAGTAATCTAATTCCATCAACATTGCGTAATCTTTCTTGCTCAATAAGAAAACAATAACATTCGGGAACGGCTAGGGAACGGCCTTCACAAACATTGCGTTCCTTTTATGCCTTGTAACACATATACTACTTTGTTGATTTTTTAAAAGTTTCATACAGCTTTTCGTTCCCTGTATTTAACTACTGCTATCTTGAAGGAACCTTAATTTCTCGAGAATTTCAGAGGGAACTTTAGGCCACAATTGACAGAAACGGGGAAAATAAAACAGTAGAAGAAGAATGGGTAGCTTTGAGAGATGAACTAGTAAAGACAGCAGAGGACCAAATAGGTAGGAAGGAAAGGCCTATAAGAAACCCATGGATATCACAGGAAATACTAAATTTAATAGATGAAAGGAGAAAATATAAAAATTCAGTAAAGAAGCAGGCCAAATGGAGTACTAAGAAATGAGATTGAAAGGAAGTGCAAAATAGCTAAGCAGGAGTGGCTAGAAGCAAAATGCAAGTCTGTAGAAGAATGTATAAATAGGGGAAAAGTAGATACTGCATACAGGAAAATAAAAGAGACGTTTGGGGACAAGAGAAGCAGGTGTACGTATATAAAGAACTCAGGTGGAAAACCAGTTCTTAGCAAAGAAGGGAAAGCTGAAAGGTGAAAAGAGTACATATAGGAGCTCTACAAATTAACTGAACAATGTTGTAGGAAGGGGAGAGGAAGTAGATCAATATGAAATAGGAGATACTATACTGAGAGATGAATTTGACAGAGCCCTGAAAGACCTAGGTCGGAACAAGGCCCCGGAAGTAGATGACATTCCCTCAGAGCTACTAGACTCTCTGCGAGAGCCAGCCATGACAAAACTATTTCACCTGATGCGTAAGATGTATGAGATAGGCGAAGTACCCTCAGACTTTAAGAAAAATGTTATAATCCCCATTCCAAAGGAAGCAGACGCAGACATGTGTGGAAATTGCAGAACTATCAGTTTAATAAGTCATGGCTGCAAAATATTAACACGAATTATTTACAGAAGGATGGAAAAGCTGTAGAAGCTGACCTCGGGGAAGATCAATTTGCATTCAGGAGGAACGTAGGAACCTGGGAGGCAATACTCACTTTACGATTTATCTTAGAAGGTAGATTAAGGAAAGGCAGCTTTTGTAGATTTGGAGAAAGCTTTTGACAATGTTCACTGGAATACACTGTTTCAAATTCTGAAGTCAGCAGGGGTAAAATGAGAGTTATTTACAACTTGTACAAAAGCCAGACCGCAATTATTAGACTCGAAGGGCACGAAAGGAAAGTATTGGTTGGGAAGGGAGTATGACGGACTTGTAGTCTTTCTCCAATATTATTCAATTTATACATCGATCAAGATGTGAAGGAAAACCAAGGAAAAATTTGGAATAGAGATTGAAGTTCAGGGTGGAGAAATAAAAACATTGCGTTTTGCTGTTGACATTGTAATTCTGTCAGAGACAGCAAAGGAGCTTGAAGAGCAGCTGAAAGGTATGGACTGTGTGTTGAAGAGAGGGCAGAGAATGAATATTAACAAGAGCAAAACGAGGGTAACGGGATGCAGTCTTAGAAAATCAGGCGATGCTAAAGGTATTAGATTAAGTAACAAAACAATAAAGGTGGTAGATGAGTTCAGTTACTTAGGTAGTCGCGGTACAGAGGATATGAAATGCAGAATGGCAATGGCAAGAAAAGCGTCCTTGAAGAAGAGAAATTTGCTAACATCGAATCTTGATTTAAATGCAAGGAAGTCCTTTCTGAAGGCATATGTGTGGAGTGTTGACTTGTATGGGAGTGAAACATGGACGATAAACAGTGCGGACAGGAAAAGGATAGACGCTTTTGAAATGTGGTGCTACAGAAGAATGCTACAGATTATGTGGGTAGATCGCGTAACTAATGAAGTGATACTGAACAGAATTGGGAAGAAAAGGTATTTTTGGCATACCTTGACTAAAAGAAGGGATCGATTGGTAGGTCACATTCTTATCGAGGAATCGTAAATTTAGCATTGGAACGAAGTGTGCAGAAAAAAAATCGCAGAGGGAAATCAAGAGACGCAAATAATAAGCAGATTCAAATGGACGAGGGTTGCCGTTCTTATGAGGAGGTTAAGAGGCTTGCTCAGGATAGAGTAGGGTGGGGAGCTACATAAAACCAGTCTCAGGATTGAAGAATTTGAGAGAGTGTATTACAGACAACATTGTCAAAAGGTTTATCCAAATCTAGAAAAGCTATAAAGGTAGGTTCGGCTTTCTTTAACCTATAAGATTATGTCGTAAGGCGAGTATTGTCACAAATGTTTCTACATATCTGATAAATTAAAAAAATGATTTACTCCGTGGTTGGATTCTACCAGTTTATCCTTTGACGCTAATTATTTTGCAACCATACAGTACTATACTGACAGCTCTGTAATTTGCATACGTGTCTGCGTTTCCTTACATTAAAGTTGGCGTTATTATCCTGCGATCACCTTCTGTACTCCTGTGTCGCAGAAGACTGTAGTCTGTTAATGAAACAAGCGTGTGATGTCCTCAGCACTTCGTCGTTGCCAAAACGCTTGCCGGAAGACCAGAATTTATTGATGTACAGTAAAAGATGAAAATCGCTGATAGTAAGATGTGAACTGTATGCAGTATAATCAAATAGCTGCCAGCCAAAATTCTGCAAAGCTGTTGGTCGATGTCGAATGGGAACAGGAACGCACTTACAGAAAGCATCCCCCGCCTCTTTTCTCAGTAGTAGCGACGAAGAAATGAAAAGGACAGTCACTCGACGGTTCCATTCGCAGGCAGACGATTTCTACGACACAGGCGCATAAAAGTTTATCCCGAAATATGACATGTGTCTCGGTTCTTTCGGAGGCTATGTCGAACAGCGATGTGTTTGTTGCCACCAAAGTTTTCATGTAACTAATTGTCTTAGAAAAATACATAAATTTATTTTCTCGTTGCGCCTGGAATAGTCTCAAACAGCAAGAAGTAAGGCACCAGGAAAAAACGATCCAAATGGGGCCAGAATAGATTGAGGACATTTACGTCTACAGACAAAAAGAAAAAAAATACTGTTTCAGAAAAATCGATAGACATATTCGAGAAAATGTACTTCCTGTACATTCGCTACAGTCACGGAACCGGCCTGGAGTTATTGTATTTTGCAATTTATTGCACATTTTAATGTCCTGCTACCTAATATTTAAAAGCAGGTCGGACAATTCACAATATCACATGTCATTCCGTCCATTATTCAACATTACTGTTAACAAATTGTATTGGGCAATAATGAAAGTATTAAATGGAAAACTACATTAAGGAAGCGGCTACTCGGGTGGCACAGTACTTGTGGAGTGCACATGGTTCTTTTTTTTTTTTTTTTTTTTTTTTTTTTAATTCAGGACGCGTTCCTCTAAAAAAATTCGACTATCAAAATATTATCCACAAACTTTCAAAGTATTAAAAAAACAGTTCCCGAATTTGCCGCGCTGCATGGAAATTATTTTGCTCAGTTAGTTTTAGGCTCCGGAAGCAGGCTAAATTATGATGGGGCAAGTTCAGAAATATTTAGCGAGGCGTGGAATGTATGTCGGAAACATAGATCAGACCAACTGGAGGGGGAGTGTTCATCGCTGTGGACAAAGATATTGTTTCTACTGAGATCGAGGTTGAAAGTAAATGTGAAGTTATCTGACCGCGTATAACAGGTGCAAAAGAAGTAAAGTTAATAGTTGGAGTTTTTACCGGCCCCCCAGTGCTGCTGTAGCAGTTTTAGGGTCACTCAAAGAAAGTCTATACCAGGTAGTGCGTAGGTATCCGGGCCATGTAATATTCGTCGGGGGAGACTTCAACGTTAAGAGTATAGATTGGGACCTCTCTAGTTACATTTCAAGCGGTACAGATAAGCAGTCTTGCGAGCTACTTTTGGACACATTCTCCGAAAGCTGTCTTGAGCAGTTAACCGGCAATCCACGCGCGATGGAAATATTTAGACCTTACAGCTACGAACGGGCCTGACCTTATTAACGATGTCTGCGCAGAGACAGGAATTAGTGATCATAATATCGTCATAGTGTCGAAGGTGACCAAAGTCCATAAACCAATCAAGAAGGCTAGGAGCGTGCTTTTGCTGGGAAGAGCCGATGAGCAATTGTTAGGATCGCACTTAGAATATGACTGGGCATCATTTAGTTCCGGGAGTATGGATGTAGAGGAATTGTGAACTAAATTTAAATGCATTGTACATAAAGGGTTAGAGAAAAATGGGCCTGTAAAGTCGATTAAGGATGGAAAAAATCACCGTGGTATAATAATAATGTCAGAAAGCTACTGAGCCACTGAGAAAGCGATGACTGTTGCCTTCTATGTTCAGAAAAGAACACGCAAATGATGACAGGCAAAAGTTAGTAGAGATTCGTGCGTCTATAAAAAGATCGATGCGCGAAGCACACAATAATTACCACAACCATATCTTAGCAAAAGTCTTTCCGAGAACCCAAAAAATTCTGGTCCTATGTAAAAATCGATAAGCGGGTCAAAGCCTACTCCCCAGTCACTCGTTGATCATTCCGGGGCAGTAATAGAAGAAAGTAAACCGAAAGCTGAAGTTTTAAATTTAACCTTTAAGAAATCTTTCACGCAGGAGGACCGCACAAGTGTACCATCATTTGATTAACGTACTAATTATGAAATGGAGGACATAGTAATAGGTATTTCCGGTGTAGAGAAGCAGCTGAGGGAACTAAATACGAAAAAGTCTCCTGGTCTGGATTCTGCGGCATTGGCCCCTTAATTTGCTTGCATTTATCGCGAATCTTAAATTCAGCGCCAAGTTACTAGTGATTGACAAAAAGCGCAGGTGACTCCCGTTTGTAAGAAAGGTAAGAGAACTGACCCACATAATTACAGGCCAATATCGTTGACATCAGTTCAAACAGAGTAAATTTCCAAGAGACGGAAAAGCTTCTTTCTCTGAATCAGCACGGGTTTAGGAAACATCGTTCATGTGAAACTCAGCTTGCCCTTTTCTCACATGACATCTTGCGAGCCATGGATGAAGGGCAACATGCGGATTGTGTTTTTCTCGACTTCAAGAAGGCGTTCGACCCAGTGCCACACTGCAGACTGCAAACGAAGATACGAGCTTATGGAATAGGTTCACAGATTTGTGACTGGCTGGAAGACTTCCGAAGTAATAGAACGCAGTACATAGTTCTCGACAGCGAATGTTCTTCGTTTGCGCCACCTCTGTAGTGCCAATGGTGAACATTTTGAAAACATCGTGATGCGATTGTTTGCAAAGAGTGTTTTCATAAGATTATTTCACTTATGAATGCTAAAATGAGCTGTATAGCGTACAGCACCATCTGTTAGCAGCTTTTGTAACTATTATTTCAAACAGCTGTATAAACTTCTTACAGCTTTCATAATAAACATACCGTTTACTGCATTCCTCAAAAAATGTTCAAATGTTTGTAGAACTTATGGGACTTAACTACGGGGTCATCAGTCCCTAAGCTTACAAACTACTTATGAACTAGTTAAGAATAAGGACGGCACAAATATCCATGCCCGAGGGGGGATTCGAACCCCCGACCGTAGTGGCCGTGCAGACCGTGACTGGAGCGCCTCAGTCCCGTCGGCCACCGCGGCCGGCACTGTATTTCTCTATCGATCTTTGTTTTCGAGATATTTCATTTTGAAATCAGGAAGTCCTTTTTTGGACACCCTGTAGGTATCGCGGGAACACGATTATGGCCTAAATATTATAGAAAATAGTGTCTGGACCATGGAGACCTTACAATGGCAATTCGGCTTTCAAACAACCAGAGGTGACGGGTAACAGGTCCGAGAAGCCAAAGTCGTTAGCCGAAGGCGTGCGGAGCGGAATAACGTGTACAGAGAGTGAGTGACGCAGAGTCGGAAATTCACGGCCGCTCGTGCTCGCGCGGCGGAGAATAGAATTATCGGCCGCCGCCGCCGGCCGGGGGCGGACGTGGCAGCGGCGGAGGAGGCGGAGGCGGAGGCGGCCGAGCGGGCCGGCGAGATAGACCCGCCGCCTCCATCCATCAAACTCTTATCACCGCGACCTCCCGAATTTTGATTGAAAGACATTGAATTAGCGAAAACCTCTCCTGCGGCGGAAATTACATCGCGCGCTGCGGAGCCCGCCGCTTCATCCATCTTGCCGCGCAGACGTCGCGCCGGGCTGCAATCACGGACCGCGGCCTCCACTCCGCTCCACTCCGCCTACTCTGGTCTGGTCTGGTCTCGTCTGCTCTGCTCGCCTCGACGGCTCTGCCAGCAGAGGCGGCGAAACGCAGCGCCCAGGGGGCCGAGGTCCGAGCTCCAGATACACGCACGGAGCTTCAAATCTCGTTATACGCGACATTTACGTCGCGCCTTACGAATTTGCGTAAATCGAGTCATTATATAGGGTGTTACAAAAAGGTATGACCAAACTTTCAGGAAAAATTCCTCACACACAAAGAAAGAAAATATGTTATGTGGACATGTGTCCACAAACGCTTAATTCCCATGTTAGAGCTCGTTTTAGTACGGATGAGGCTTCATTCCAACGTGATTAAATTGTAAATTTTCGCCGGCCGCGGTGGCCAAGGAGACTGGGGCGCTCCAGTCACGGTCTGCACGGCCACTACGGTCGGGGGTTCGAATCCCCCCTCGGGCATGGATATTTGTGCCGTCCTAGTTCGTAAGTAGTTCATAAGTAGTTTTTAAGTTTAGGGACTGATGACCCCGTAGTTAAGTCCCATAAGCTTAATAAACATTTGAACATTTGTGAACGGCTGTGATACTATACGCCATTCTCCAGGGCTGGATCAGCGCATCAGGGATGACATGCGACGGAGGGAGGATGCATGTTTCCTCGCTAACGGAGTACATTTTGTACATTTCCTGTAACAGAGTGTTTGAAGTTACGCTGGTACGTTCTGTTGCTGTGTGCTTCCATTCCATGATTAATGCGATTTGAAGACAGGTAATAAAATGAGCTCTAACATCGAAATTAAGCGTTTCTGGTCTCATGTCCACATAACGTGAGCTGAATGTAACAGAATTTTTTAAATTTTTCTTTAATTTATTGTTTTTATCTCGCTCATTTCCTGGTTGTACACTACACTGATATGTTCAAAAAATCTGTTATATTCGGCTAATATGGCATATGATTATGCATAGCTGATATTACGTTGACTGGTATGTACATTTGCTATACTTTGCAATTGGATAGGCTTTGAGTTTATTCTGTTTTTATATGTTTGGACTTTGTACTGATTTTTATATTTTCTTGTCTTGAAGGTGCATTGAGGATTATCATTATGGGATCAAAATCGATTAAAAAACAATTAATAAAAAACGACCAATGCTGCATACTATGATTATTATATAAATTCGTTTGTAAACAGTTGTCTCTGTGTGTGGAAACTTCTTTACTATGTGTGCGAATTTTGTCATCTGCGACAGTACTCAGTATGCAAATTCCCACTTGATAAAATATTTTAAATTAATTCTTTAGATATTAAAATGATATGGTAATTTTTTTAATAGTTAAATTTCGGCGGCAACCATGTTTATAAAAACAAGGAAAATTATTTTTTTACTGACCTCACTTGCTGGGAGGCGTATGATATTGTCAAACACATTTATTTTATAAATTCCTAACCAATATCACAGTGAGAAAACGGTCACTTTTTATTTCAGCTCTGGTTCGCAGTTATCACCTGCCACTGCCGACTCCTGTGCATACCCATCTTCTGCTCCAAATATTTCGTAATGTGTCGCCTGCATCATTGCTAGGGCCAGTATATTGCTGTTTTTGAAAGATTTTCTCTTTAATTTTATAACTGGGGTTATTTGTTCAAATTTGGAAACCCTATCTGCCCTTTGAGTTTGTGTATCTGCCATAGTAGTTTGAATAATTATTCTTCCTGAGAAGGTTTCATTCTTCCTTGCCGCGCCGGATTATCCGCGCGCACTATAGCGCCGTGTTGCGGTGCGCGCGGCCGTCCGCCGTCGGAGGTTCGAATCCCCCCTCGGGCATGGTCGTTTGTGTAAGGTAGTTTATAAGTAGTTTGTAAGTTTAGGGACTGATGACCCCATAGTTAAGTCCCTTAAGCTTAACATACATTTGAACCTTCTTCCTGACTCAACCTGATATTTGTTGATATATATATATATATATATATATATATATATATATATATATATATATATATATATATATATATATATATATATATATATATAGCGAACGTAACTTCATGCTGTTAACTGTCAAAATGGTTGTAAATCTATCGGACCAAACTGCGTCGTCATCAGTCCGTAGCTTACAAACTATTTAAACTAAGGTAAACTAACCTAAGGACAAAAACAACCACCCATGCCCTAGGGAGGACTCTAACCTCCGACGGCGAGACACTGCGCGCTCCGCAGCGAGACGCCTTAGACCGCTCGGCTACTCCACCGCGCCTGTTAATTGTCAATTTTGTTTAACTGTTGCGTATAGGATCTCGTTTTATTTCAAAGTTTGTGTATGTTCCATTAGCTATGGCATGTGACAGGATGAATTGTTTATGGTAAATAAATTGCACCTGAAGTATGTATATTCTTTCAGTTCAAAACATTCCTATCATTCATACTTCTGGAAGGGCAAACTGATATTAGTAGACGTGGGAGTGTACCGAGTAAATGAGGTTTCAATTGGTGGTACCTCTCACGTTTTCCGCATATTCCTATGTTAATAAATGACAATGCTAAGAATCTGGATGTATGAACTGGACTTTTGGGTGTTACTGTGCGCCGACATTGGCCAAGGGACCAGATTGGCAACGGGGCAACAGGGTAACAGTTCCTTTCCCTATGCCAACTAGCCACGGTACATAATACCGGCAAGCGAAAACGGTGCGAGATACATATGTGAGCGTCGTCATTGCTCGCAGAGTCACGCAGACCGTCGCTTGACGCCGCAAGCCTCGCCTTCTCGTGAGCGGCTAGACTACTTACAAAAATCGCATGTTGTGCCCCGTTCCCGATGTGTCCTCTTGGCCAATGTCGGCGCACAAAAAACACCCAAAAGTCCACTTCATATTTCCGGATTTTTACAATCCGATTGCATTGTCATTTATTGACATAAGAACATAGCAAAGTGTATGACAATTTGCACGAAATAATGTTCCTCATTTATGACAAATCCAGTATATTTACCACATGATTTATGTACAATGTGACAATTCCGAAAACTAAAAAACAGAGAACGGAGACGTCAATGACCGAATGAACAGCTGACAATTTTGTACAAATAAATAGGTACTCCTACTGAAGGAGGTTCGAACACGGACCGCCAGCATCACAGCCAATCACCATCACCAGATACTCACGATGCCACGGCTCTAGCTGATTTGCATAACTAGCATTTCGAACGTATTTCACAGTTCCATACAATTTCTTTCTGTTTTCGTGCTTGATCTCGGTCCATTTTTCCATGGGCTACCCGCTGCGTCACCTTACATCTTCACCCATACTACGCAATCCACCTAACGGTATCTGGCGGAGGGTACCTTGAGTACAATTATCAGTTCTCCCTCTTATTCCATTCTCGTACTGTTCGTGGAAAGAAAGATTGTCGGTATGCCTCTGTGTGAGCTCTAATATCTCTCTGATTTTATCCTCATGATCCCTTTGCGAGATATGCGTAGGAGGGAGGGAGCAATATACTGCTTGACTCCTCGGTAACGGTATGTCTTTTAAACTTCGACTAAAGCCCGTACCGAGCTACAGAGCTTCGCTCTTGCAGAGTCTTCCACTGGAGTTTATCGATCATCTCCGTAAAACTTTCACGATTACCAAATGACCCTGTAACGAAGCGCGCTGCTCTCCGTTGGATTTTCTCCACTTCCTCTATCAATCCCACCAGGTGAGGATTCCACAACGGTGAGCAGTATTCAAGCTGTGGGCGAACAAGTGTATGGACTGCATTTCCTGAGAATTCTTCAGTTGAAATCTGAGTCTGGCATCTTCTTTACCGACGATTAATTTTATATGATCGTTCCATTTTAAATCACTCCTAATACCTATTCCCAGATAATTTATGGAATTAACTGCTTCCATTTGCCGACCTGCTATAGTATAGCTAAATGATAAAGTATGTTTCTTTCTATGTATTCGTAGCACATTAGACTTCTTTACTTTGACATTCAGGTGCCATTCCCTGCTCCATGCGTCAATTCGTTGCAGATCCTCCTGCATTATATTACAATTTTCCATTGTTACAACCACTCGATATACTACAGCATCATCCGCAAAAAGCCTCAGTGAACTTCCGATGTTATGCAAAAGGTCATTAAGATACAGGGAGTCCCAATAAACTTTTTCACCACAGATATCTCTGGAACTACAGGAGATATTGAAAAATGACTTTTACGGTCTTGAACGTACGGTAGGGGCTTATGAACGTAAGTACTATGAGACAGTCTAAAACGTAAATAAGTATTATTTTCAACGAGAAACTTACGTTTTTTTAATGGATACCCCACATTATTTCTTAAGCAATCTATAGCATGTAAAATCACAAAAAGAATGTCGTTGGTTGCATCTCGATGCGTCAATTACATCAGGAGAAACTGCGAAGCGAATTTGACGTTCGAAACACATGAAGCGCACAGCTAACGCGTCCCGAGACTCTAGCGAGACATACGGCTGAGTCCGATTCCAACTAGAGAGAAGGCCGCGGCGCTCTCGTGTGACGTCAGGCAGAGTAGGTTGCGCGCGCATAGCTGGACTGGGTAGCCGCTGAGGCACGGCCCACTATGCCGAAGTAGCGAGCCAGTCAGCTATGCGCGCGCAACTTACTTTGCCTGACGTCACACGAGAGCGCCGCGGCCTTCTCTCTAAGTGCCGGTGCTGAGTCTCGGACACGATCTAGCAACGCGCCTCATGTATTTCAAACGTCAACTTCGCTTCGCAGTTTCTCCAGATGTAACTGACGCATCGCGATGCAACCAACGCCATTTTTTGGTAATTTTTCATGTTATTGATTGCTTAAGAAATAACATGGGGTATCCATTAAAAGAAAGCTAGTTTGCGTTGAAAATAACACTTATTTACGTTTTAGGTTTACTGTCTCATAGTACCTACGTTCATATGCCCCTATCGTACGTTCATGACCGTGAAAGTCGTTTGTCAATATCTCTTGTAGTACCAGAGATATCTAGGGTGATAAAGGTGAATGGAAAGCCTATTGTGAATAGCAAAGGTCCCACGTAATTCCCCTGTGGCACACCTGACATCACTCTTACTTCGGAAGACTTCTCTCCATTGAGAATGACATATTGCGTTCTGTTATCTAGCAACTATTCAATCCAATCACATGATAGTCCATATGATCTCAGTTTGTTCATCAAACGACTGCCGGGAACTGTGTCAAACACCTTGCGGAAGTCAAGAAACACGGCATCTACCTGGGAATCCGTTTCCCTCTGAGTCTCGTAGATGAATAGCGCGAGTGGATTTCACACGATCGCCTTTTTCGAAACCCATGCTGATTCCTACAGAGCAGATTTCTACTCTTTGGGAATCGGCATGGGTTTCGAATAAGGCGATCGTATGACATCCAGCTCGTGCTATTCGTCCACAAAATCTGAAGGCGTTACGTTGGAGTGTTTTCCCTTGATAGTATAAAGTCGCGCCCTGGGCTAGTTATTTGCTGGTGTGATGTGCCACATAAAGAAAATTCTCGACTAGCTTCACATATTAGTAAAAATAAAGTTCTAACAAAATGTCATTTTGGTTTTCGAAAACGCGTTTCAACAGAAAATGCTATATATACCTTCACTGATGAAATATTAAATGATTTGAATAACCGGACATCACCAGTTTGGATTTTTTGTGATTTCTCAAACGCTTTATTATGTAAATCATGGGATTCTTCTAGATAAGCTTAAGTATTGCGGTATGAGTGGGGCAGTGCACAAATGGTTTAAATCATACTTAACTGGAAGAGTGCAGAAAGCTGAATTAAGCAGTTCACGCGATATAGAAGAAAAAGTTAATTTCTCTAACTGGGGAGTTATCAAAAATGGGGTCCCATAAGCTTCGATCTTGGGCCCTTCGCTGTTCTTAATATATATGAATGACTTTCATTCTATATTCACGAAGATGCTAAGCTAGTTCTTTTTGCTGTCGATACAAGTATAGCTAACACGCTTTTCAAATGGGAATTTACTGATGAAATTGTAAATGATGTGTTTCTCTACAAATGGACTCTCATTAAAAATTGATAAGACCCAGCATACACAGTTTCATGCAATAAATGACATGAAACAATATATTTAGTCTTCGAACAAAAATCTGTAGCCAAGGTAGAATATTCAAAACTTTCAGGTGTTTTCATTAACAAGGGATTGAATTGGAAAAAAAAAACACATTTAAGATCTGCTGAAACGTTTGAGTTCAGCTTCTTATGCTATCAGGGGCTCCTTCGCTGTTCTTAATATATATTAATGACTTTCATTCTATATTCACGAAGATGCTAAGCTAGTTCTCTTTGCTGTCGATACAACTATAGCTATCACGCTTTTGAAACGGGAATTAACTGATGAAATTTTAAAAGATGTCTCAGAAAATTATGAAGTGTTTCTCTACAAATGGACTCTCATTAAATTGATAAAACCCAGTATACACAGTTTCATGCTGTAAATGACATGACACAATAAATTTAGTCTTTGAACAAAAATCTGTAAATAAGGTAGAATATTCAGAATTTTCAGGTGTTTTCACTGACAAGGGATTGAATTGGGAAAAACACATTTAAGATCTGCTGAAATGTTAGAGTTCAGCTACTTATGCTATCAGGATCATTGCAAAATTTTGTGACATACATGTCAGTAAATGAGCTTGCTATGCCTATTTTCAGTCACTGCTTTCATATGAGATCATATTCTCGAACAATTCAATATTTCGTAAAAACGTATTCATTGTAGAAAAGCGTGTAATCAGAATAATTAGTGAAGTCCACCCAAGATCATCCTGCAGACTTTTATTTATGGGTCTAGGGATATTCAAAGTTGCTTCACAATATATGTATTCACTTATTAAATATTTATTTACAATCCGACCCATTTCAAAAGTAATAGCAGTGCGTACAGCTGCTACATTAGGAGAAAGGGTGATCTTTACTTTTCACGGTTAAATCTTTGGCACCGAAAGGGGTGAATTATGCTTTGAGAAAAGTCTCCGTTCACTTACCAAGTAGCATCAAAAGTCTCACAGATAGCCGATGGTATTGAAAAAGAAAGTAAAGGAATTTCTGAATGGCACCTCCTACACTTCAGATGAATTTTAGATAAAATTTCAAAAAATATGAAAATAAAAAAATCCTAAAATATTGAGTGTCATTTACTAAACTGACACGTTCTATATCAATACGAAATACCGTATGTATGATCTATGGAACAAATATTAATCTAATCTTGATGTTGCATATCTAGCATTTGACCATATTTCCTATTCCGTACAACTTCTTCCTGTTTTGTGCTGCGTCAACTTACCACAGAATGTGAGGGGTTGCGTTGTAGACTTGCGCATAATAGTCCACGAGCGGGAGCGCTCACTTTAGTTCGCGCCTCTGCAAACTAGTTCGTCCGTTCCCAGTGACGGCTGAGCGGCGTGGTCTGCGCACGCAGGTGGAGGGAGAAGTTCCCCCATCTAGCTGCTTTATGCGCTTGCTGCTTGAGCCGCTAACGATATCACGCAAACCAAAAGAAACAGTTTGTGGATAATTTCTCGCGTTTAAGTTAGAGTTATCTCTATATCTTGGCATTATGGAATTTATTACTCAGACATTGCAGAGTGCAGAATACTTCAAAACAGAAATTTTGTAGCACTGAACTAAGTAATCTAGCAGGCAGACGCTCACCTAGAAATCTCTGTCATCAGCAGAAGGCAAACACGTGATTTTTAATTCTGCTGCACGCCCTCTCGCTATTGCCCGTCGGTCTTCGGAAAAGAATCCAACGAACTAAGAAGCGAGATACGTTTTGCATAATAGTTCACGACATGTATCGCATGTTTTAGTTCGCGATGGATCGCGCATATTTTAGATCGCAGGTTTCCGCGAAGTAGGTAGCTCTTTTAGTTCGTCCGCTCATTTTAGTTCTTCCGCTCTTTATAGTTCGTCCGCTCTTTTTAGTTTGTCCGCTCTTTTTAGTTCGTCCACTCTTTTCGGCTTTCGCTACCGCTACTAAAAGAGCTCTTTCTTTTGTTATGACAGCTTTTTTATATAATGATCACTGTTGCCCAAGCGTGTCCTATTACCCGCATTTTCCGCAAGGCGTTTCATACAGTTCCCCACAAACGTATAATGAACAAAGTAAGAGCATATGGTCTATCAGACCAATTGTGTGATTGTGTTGAGGAATTCGTAGATAACAGAAAGCAGCAGGTCATTCTCAATGGAGAGAAGTCTTCCGAAGTAGGAGTTATGTCAGGTGTGCCACAGGGGAATGTCGAGGGTCCGTTGCTGTTCACGACATATATAAATGACCTTGCGGATAACATCGGAAGTTCACTGAGGATTTTTACGGATGATACTGTAGTATATAGAGAGGTTGTAACAATGGAAAATTGTATTGAGATGCGGGAGGATCTGCATCGAATTGACGCATGGTGCAGGGAATGGCAATTAAATCTCAATGTAGACAAGTGTAATGTGCTGCGAATACACAGAAAGAAAGATCCTTTATCATTTAGCTTGACTATAGCAGATCAGCAACTGGAAGCAGTTAATTCCATAAATTATCTGGGATTAGTCGTTAGGAGGGATTTAAAATGGAACGACCAGTGGAAGACTCTGCAGGAGAGACGCTCTGTCGCTCGGTACGGGCTTTTGTCGAAGTTTCGAGAACATACCTTTACCGAGGAGTCTAGCAGTATATTGCTCCCTACTACGTATATCTCTCGAAGAGATCTTGAGGATAAAATCAGAGAGATTAGAGCTCAGACAGAGGCATACCGACAATCCTTCTTTCCGCGAACAATACGTGACTGGAATAGGAGGGAAAATCGATAGTGGTACTCAAGGTACCCTCCGCCACACACCGTCGTGTGGCTTGCGGAGTATGGTTGTAGATGTAGATGTAGATTTTTAGGCAATTAGACATCCAATACTTAAAAGCAGATAAGCCAGTTATTTACACGAATGGGTGATACAATGGTATTCAACTACTTTGCATACAGGTTACTCGTAGTAAGTATAATTTAGACACTACTGAACAGTGGCGTAACTATGAGGGGGGGGGGATGAGGGGAATAGAACCCCCCCTCCCAGAACCCGAAAAGAAAATGAAAAAAGGAAAAAAAAAAAAAAAAAAGAAAGAAAGAAAGAAATCATATAACAGCAATCTGGTAAAGGTAAAGATTGGAAACTTGGGGTGTTTTACCATAAGCTTTCACTGGATGTCATAATAGTGAATTAGTGAATAGTGAATTAGTTTCTTCAACGGGTTGGTGGATGTGGATGGTAGTCTATCTGGAAACTGAGTAAAATTTTGCTCGTCAAGCAGGTGTATCCCCCCCCCCCCCCCCAAAGCCAAGTGCTAGTTACGCCACTGTTACTGAATACCTTAGAAAAGAAAATTTGTGGCAGTGAAGTATGAAACTACAGCTGAGGTGCATCTTAGCTCGCAGTGATGGTGACTGTGAGAAGGGAATCAAGAGATTCTGCGCGCTCTCGCGTCCTCTCGCTTTTCTCCGTCAGTCTTCGAAAAAGGAGCGGACGAACTAAGAGGAGAGGGATGTGCGAACTAGTTCGCATAGTTTGCCTGTCGGGGCGCTCTTCCTTACTAGTTCGTTCGCGAACTACACAAGACTATTGCGTTGGGGAGTTGACCTTGTTTGTGTACAGCCACGCCCTGGTCTAGTTACTTGATGGTGCGACCACTTGCACATGTTGAGAAGCACAGCCTATCTGGACTGCGGCAGCCCTCGGTGGCACAGCCAGAGTCTGGTGGAGGCGACAGACAGCGCGGCGCGTCGTTGGCTCGGCGATAAGAGTGGCCAGCTGTCGGCGGCGGTGACCCCGGCCGGAAGCGGGGTCGCCCGGGATTGAATCTGGCCGCTAATGAGCGCCCGATAACCAGGCGCCCGGCCGCTGCCCAAAGGCGGACAAAGCCGCTCTGTGTACTACACACGGCAGCAGCTCTGGAAACAGAGTGGCGCACCTGCGGTATGGGCGCCACAGCCAGCGGAAGAGTCGCTACTTTACACTTTAGTACAATTACATCGCCAACTACACGCCCTGGAAATACGAGGTACTCCACCCTGAAGAAAACTACATCTACATCCATACTCCGCGTGCCACCTGACGGTGTGTGGCAGAGGGTACCTTGAGTACCACTATCCTCGCCTGAATACAGTATAGATACCACAATTTTTTCGATTGTCAGCAGTGTGCCACCTAACACTATCTTTCCTAACGATGTCAAAATATAGTATGGTGGAAAAAAATATTGGTGTACCACTCATATAATTGTATAATCTAAAAGAAAATTTTAGTACAGTAGACACTGATTGTAAAAGTTTTATAGTTTATAAGTTTGTAATTGTATAACGTAACGGAAAGGAAGTATTTCCAACAAGATTGGTCGTATTTTCCGGAAATATGATGTGAAATGTGTTTTTCGACCACCTTCTAAGATAAAGGCCCTGTTGGGATCCGTAAGGCAGGTGTATGTCGTATTCGTTGCAGTTGTGGCATGTCATATATCGGTCAGACAATCAGGACTGTGGAAGACCGGCGTATTGAACATAAACGTTACACGCGCTTACAACAGCCAAACAAATCCGCTATTGCAGAACACTGACTTGGCACCGGTCATCCTATGGAATACAACAACACGGAGATCCTGGCATGCACGTCCACCTATTGGCATAGTGTTATTAAGGAAGCTGTTGAAATTAAACTAGCAAGCGACCTTATAAATTCCGCTTGGAATCCGGCACTGTCTCTCGCCAAAAAACAGAGAGACAAAATTAATGCTGCCTCACCTGTTGATTAACAGTCACTATCGATAATTTTGATGTTTGGTCATCTTTGGTTGTGTTGACACTGCTGTGACTTGTACTGTGTGTGTTACCTTCGTTGTTTACCCTTTTCAAACCGAGATATTAAATACGCTTGCACATTGCTTCCTTAAGTGCAGTTGTGCCTTGAGAATGGCAGGGTGTCCTCCTGCCGAAATATCGGCGGTTGTCGACGCCGTCACCCGCCAGCATACCCGTAAGTTGTTTGAGCTTGAAGGTATTACATTATTTAAAAAAAAAGAAAAGAAAAAAATATCCCACAGAGGGAGTGAGTGCGCGTATGTGACTGAGAGAGAAGTAGAATGACAACATCGCCATCTAGCAAATTCTCCACTTAATGACTGACCGCTTTGCTAACCTTAGTATGCACTTGACCATCTTACAGGGATGCTCTGGGGGGAAATTTAAATTTATTTTATGTTTGACATATGTCTTTGACAGTGTTTATTTTAAAAGGAATGTTTTTGTTTCACTTTTTAATAAGTTTTTAAAAGATATGGTGAGTGTGAAGATGGTGTTCTCATTTATGTTTTATCAAAATGTTTGATGAATATTAATTCCATTGTCTTGCTGTAGCCTTCGATAATGACGAAACGTCGGAACGCGTAAGACCTCAATAAATTGAAATTTGTGGTCAAGACTCTAAAGTTTATTTCTAGTACATCAGAATGGCCACATCTCACAAATGTCTAATGGAGACAGCAAGGAATTCATAAATGACTTGAAACTGAATGAAATACCAAATAAAGATCGGCTTACACTGATAGAAATTAATAATGTAAACGGTCGGACTGGGTCTGACAGATCCTCGCGCTTTTTGAAGGACTGCCAAATGGTGATTGAAAAGTTTAAAACCAGTTGCTTTACGACTGTTGTAGCGGTTACATGCAGAACTCAGTGAGTGTGCTGTGTTTCTATTTTAGGTATAACTATCTGACCATGGCAGATATGTTTTTTGTAATTTTAATTTCTTTTACGATCTGACATGCAAATTTTACCCTTTCTTTATTGTCTGAAGAAGGTGTCCTTTTCGACATCGAAACCTAGGTAGCATATTTAAATGTAACTTGCGCTGTGGGTTATATTTTTTAAAAAATCTATTAGTTATAGTACAGTCGCTGATCAAGAACCATTCATAAAATATTACCTAATAATCCCTCTGAACTGCTGACATCTTAGGAGAGCGAGGCATGAAGAAACTGTTCCACATTGTGTGTAAGATTTATGAGACAAGGGAAATATCCTCAGACTTCAAGAAGAATTTTTTTTAATTAATACTGTAGAATTTTCTCGAAAGGTACCTGTTCAGGTAATTGTGCTTAGTACACATTTACGGAGTCTTAAATCAAGCAAACCATTCTTGACAGATCGTGAGTTGGAGCTATTCATGATCGAAGATGTGAGGAAGAAAACGTGTCAAAACAACATCAGCACACGTCGGCGGGAGCTCGAACACCCTACAAGCTTATCAGCCCTCCATCTGCCTAGAAGAACCTGGTGTCTACTAAATAGAATTCCTTGTGGATCCGGAAGAAAGAAGTACTTCATGTACAAATGGGGACCCTTCAGACTTCTCGCTGTGTGACTGTGAAGCTTCATAACAGAAAATCGAGCACATCGTAGAGAAATGCCCCAAGAGATGATGCAGCGCAGACTGGAATGACATCAGTTGATGCCTCCCCAAAAACACAAGAATGGATAGACTTTCTTGATATAATTTTTAAGAACATTTTTTACTAAAACTCTTGTATATTTCTTTTGCGATGTATAAATATTACTTTTATTGTGCATAAATTGCTGTGAATTGTATATATACAGCCATACGATAAATAAATAATAATTCTAGATCCAAGGACAGCTAGTACAGACAAATGTGGAAATTATAGAGCTATCAGTTTAATAACTAACGGCTGCCAAATACTAACATGAATTATTTACAAACGAATGAAATATTGGTAGAATCCGACCTCTGACAAGTTCATTTTGGATTTAGAAGAAATGTAGAAACACGCGAGGATATACATTACGACTTATCTTGGAAGATAGGTTAAGGAAAGGCGAACCTAAATTGTTTACTTTTGTAGATTTCTAATAAGCTTTTGACAATGTTGACGGCAATACACTGTTTCAAATTTTGAACGTAGCAGGCGTAGAACATACGGAAAAAATTTATATAGAACTTGCAGAAATATAAAACAGAATTTATTAGAGTCGAAATGCATGAAAGGGACGCAGTGGTTAGTGAAGGAAGTAACACAGGATTATAGCCTTTGCCCAATGTTATTCATTTTGTACATTGAGCACGATATGAAGGAATGTTAAAAGAAGTTTGGAGAAGGAATTAAGCTTCGTAATTTTGTCAGAGACAACAAAGAATCTGGAAGAGTAATTCAACGGAATGGACAGTGTCTTGAAAGGAGGCTATAAGATGAACAATAACAAGACCAAAACATCGGTAATGCAATGTAGTCTTAAGAAAGTCAGCGATGCTGAAGGAATAAAGATTACGTAACGATAAAATAAATTTAGTTGATAAGTTTTGTTATTTCGTAGCAAAAACATTTCTCATGTGTGATGTAAACGAGATATAAGATTCATAATGGCCACGGAAATAAAAACATTTCTCTAGAAGCGAATGCCGGGAGGATTACATTGGTTTCCTTCCCCGTGTTTACCCAAAACCCCGAGCGTCTCCAAAGACCAAGTTGATGGGACGATACAGCCTAAGCCTCTCTCCTTCCTTCCTTATAAAAATGGACCAAAATTCTCTCAATAAAACGAAGTTAGCCAAACGCCTTTCAGACAACTGTCTTACAAGGTCGTTCCATATTATATCAATCTACGAAGCTCCCTCCTTCGGGCATAAGTATATTTGTTGGCCTTAGCTTACGTTAAAGTAGTTTATAAGCATAGGGACTAATGACCGGAGTAGTTAAGACCCATAGCTTTACAAACATTTCAACTTTTTTTGACGCGACTGTGTGAAGCAGCTCACTACAACATCTGTAGTCGAATATTAGAATATTGGCTTTCCCAGTCGGCATTTTCTTACATCTCGTTACATTTAGAGTTAATCTACATCTATGTGTTCACAATTACTCGTCATATCACATTTAAGTGCATTGAATTTATTATATTTATCTACCATTCGATTCTCTAAAATCGAGTAGTAAAAAGAAACAGCAAAATTTTTCCGTTTTCGATGTAATTTCTCGTATTTTCTGGCGGGTTCTAAGAAAATATGCGGAGCGCGCGGTTGCTCGCCGTAGAGGTTCGAGTCCTCACTGGGGCATGGGTGTGTGTGTTGTCCTTAGGTTAGTTTACCTAGGTTTAAGTAGTTTGTAAGCTACGGACTGATGACCACGCAGTTTGGTCCGATAGAATTACAAACATTTGAACATTTTAAGAAAATATGTACGCTTTTGGGGAAGATATTTGCTGAAATAAATTTTGCAAATAGATCTCACCGCGTTGAATAACATCTTTTAATTATTTCCATCCCAAAACGTGAATCATACCGCGACACTCTCTCATCTGTATTCGGATAAAAAAAAAAAAAAATAAAAAATAAAAAAAAAAAAGACTGTCCTTATCTGACGTTTCTCTGTACCCTCCGCCAGTCCCGCTTGGTTGGGATCCCAAAATGCGCAGCAATACTCCATATTAAGAGGCACTAATGTAGGCAGCTTATTAATAGAACTATCGCCTCTTGTAAGTGTTCTGCCGATGAAAAGTAGAGTTTGGTTTGTCTTCTCTAACAATTTCAGTGTGTGCTTTGCAATTAAAGTTGTCTTAATTGTAATTCCTATGCATTTAGTTGAATTTACGGCCTTTGGATCTGACTGATTTATCGTGTAAATGAAGTTTAAATGATTTCTTTTAGTGCTCAAGTGGATGACTTTTCATTACTTAAGATAACTGCCAATGTCTCGCGTCATGCACATATCTTACCTAAATCGTTCTGCTGGAACTTTTGAACTTCTGTGGATTTTGCTAATCAACAAGTGGCAGCATTGTTCACGAACATATTTAATAAACGTAAGGAATAGTACGGGCGTAATAACGCATCCCTAGGGAAACCCAGATATCACTTCTATTTTACTAGATCTTTCGGTCAATTAAAACGTACTGTATTTGCAAATTACTGATAAAGGTAGGATTGGGAAAGGAAGGATTGACAGTGGCTGCATTAGGGCACTTAAATTAAACAATGGCGACAAGTGAAAGTGTGAGCCGCGCCGGGAATCGAGCCCGGGTCTCGCGCTTCAGGCCAGCGGTCGCCTTAACCACTCTCTCTCTGTCTCTCTATCTCTTTGTGTGGAGATGGTCTTTAGGTTATTAAGGATATTTTGCAACTTTATTTTTATACTTCTTAAATATTTTTTATTATTTACTTTTATTTTTAATATAAACCAAGTAATACCGTCTTTTCCATGACGGGCATCCGTTGAAAGGAAATTAGTGAGAAGTAGAAAACGGCGTAAAATGGGGATAAAACCAAAACGGGAAGGAACAAATAAAATTCCTGGAGACCTCATTTTCTGCGCACTATGGACGCTGCCAAATCGTCATAGCATGTCTTCTCGAAATATTGGGCAGTTACCGTTGGCCGGCTTCGGTGGCCGAGGGGACTGCGGCGCGCCAGTCACAGTCTGCACGGCCGCTAAGGTCGGGGGTTCGAATCCCCCCTCGGGCATGGATGTTTGTGTCGTCTTTAGTATAAGGTAGTTCATAAGTAGTTTGTAAGTTTAGGGACTGATGACCCGGTAGTTAAGTCCCTTAGCCCTCCGATAGGCGCGCCTTCTAGTCAGCCAAGGACATCACGCTTATTTTGCAGATACCTCTTGATAATAAACCTTAAAAAGACACAAACATCAAACTTGTATCGTAAAAGAGAAGGCTAACACAAAGAGGGGGATTTCCGAGAAAAGGATACGAAACTTGTCGCCTCGTATCTGACACATACGCGCGCCTGTCGGAAGGTTAAGCTTAACAAATATTTGAAGTTACCGTTGATCTATTCTACCACTTAAAAAAAAAAAAAAAAAAAAAAAAAAAAAAAAAAAAAAAAAAAAACACTGCAGGAACGATATCGCATGACAAAAAAGGAAACTATGGTAATGATATTATGTCATAATAACAAAATAACTTTTCTATATCATACGTGTCGATTTATTAAATAAAAGAGGGGGGGCAGAAAATCTTGAAAATTAAGCCTCTTCCTTCAGATAATGGTGATATAGGGTTTTCTTCGCTCGTTGCATGCCTCGTTACTACAGCATGGGAATGTAATATGTTTGCATTTTCGTACCGTTTATGATTTCATGGATTGGTACTTCCCGTCAGCATTCTCTTCCTTTCTGTATTGTAAGTCGTCAAACGTAATTTGGGTTGATGAAAACACTTCGTAAATCATTTGCGAAGAGTTTTCGGTAACTTGGTGTGCGTTCGAGAACTCTTTATGCGTCTCGTAGACAGAACCAATACTCAAGGCATGCCTTCTCTCGGCCGCCGAAAACGTAGTCGATTGTCATTGCCTACATCCGTGTGATAGAATGATATTTTTGCAGGGGAATAGTAATTATCGTCTGGAATAAGCAGGCTTCGCAATTCAATCATTTCCGGTGTGACGCGAAGATAACAAGCTATGATCTTTTGCGTCAACCTCCAAACGCCGGACGTCGACGCACACGTGAGTCGATGTTCATCGGTGTTCAGGAGCTGTCAGTCAGAACAGAGTGGGAGCCTGTTCGTCCGAAACTGTGGAATCGGTGTCTCGTTGCAAATTATTACTGTTATTATTATTATTTGTGAATGTCCCCATGGGAGAACGATAAGCAGGTGATTTATAAATATTTCTTAAGGTCTTCTTATTTTCCCAATATTTCTTCATTTTCTCCCCAAAGGCCTTCTTTCTTTCTTCGGTCCACTTTAGTTGGTAAGGTTTTGGTGTCGTCTCTGAAGTAAGCTTCCACTTGTCAATTTTTCTTCTGAATGTATCCCTGCCTGATGTGTTTGTTATGTCAATTCTTGCTTTTGTCAAATCCTTCTTAACTTCAGTTACCCAGGGCATTGTTGCTTTAAGTGATGTCACATAGTCCAGTAGGCGTTTAGTTAACCTGTTTCCAGGTAATTTCGTTCGCCTCTTTCTGATGTCAGTTTCGATATTTGATAGTTTTTCGGTTGTCTCGATCGTCTGCAGTCTGTATCCATCTTGTGTGTACCGCGGTCCCAGAATTTTCCTAATAATTTTTCTCTCTACTTTTTAATTTCTTCTAAATCTAGTTTTCTATTCAGTGAGAGCGTTTCACTTACTTATGTGACTGTAGATTTGATAACTGTGTTTTAGTGTCTGATTATAGTTCCTTTTGACAGGCATTTTTTGTTGTATATGTTTTGAACAATTCCGAATGCTTTCTTGATTTTCTATAGTCTGTTATTTTGTGCTATTTTCTCGAGTCCTGTTGATTCAATAACTTCGCCGAGATACTTAAAGTGTTTGACTCTGTTGATTTCACCATAATTTGAGTTTCGGAATATCTAATTTGGAGCAAATAAATTCAGTCTTCTCAAAGGAGATTTGCAGGCCAACATTCTCTGCACATTCTTTGAGGATCTCAATTTGTTTTATTGCGGTTTCTTCACTGTCAGTTATTTTTCCTTTACCTCTTCCTAGTTCAATTGGCTTCCAGAAGTTTTGTTTCCTTATTTCGATTTCCCATTCTTTCATTACTTTGTCTAAAACTATGTTGAATAATAGTGGCGAGATCCCATCTCCTTGTCTTACTCGTGTTTTGATTAAGAACGGTTCCGAAATTCCATCTATGAATTTTATTTTTGATTTGGTTTCTGTCAGTGTTTGTTCAATTAGTTTTCGGGTTTTGGTGTCTAGTCCAAATTCTTCGATAATGTTAAATAGAGACTGTCTGTCTCTGTACACCACACCTTCCTGCATACACAAGCGCGCTCGACTTGGTATCGAGTCATGAATAATACTATTATTATTATTATTATTATTATTATTATTATTATATTATTATTATTATTATTCATGACTTGATACCAAGTCGAGCGCGCTTGTGTTTGCAGGAAGGTGTGGTGTACTGTTCTCCACACTCGTTACCATTGTACAGTTGGATACTTATTTTCTATTACGTTTCGCGGAACAGCCCGCAGAAGGTTGTGGTAACAGTCTT
The DNA here is from genome assembly GCA_026315105.1 of Locusta migratoria. Lineage (NCBI taxonomy): Eukaryota > Metazoa > Arthropoda > Insecta > Orthoptera > Acrididae > Locusta > Locusta migratoria. The sequence goes on along the minus strand of CM048745.1, from coordinate 828,304,297 downwards.
TTGCATTTGGTGGACGCTTGTGGGGGAAATTCGAATCATATAACTATATTCCAGGATGAACATCAATACACGAGAGAGCTGTGCTGCGATGTGCGCCACCGACACTGGCGGAATTGGGGACACTGGCATCAGAACCTCCAGTTGTCGACCTGTGAGGGAGGGGTGTTGCCACGACGGTGTGGCCGAGCGCATTGAGATGATATGCTCCGATGCGCGAGGCCGTTCCCCATCGGGGGTTCGAATCCTCACTTTGGCATGGATGTTTGTGCTGTCTTTAATATACGTTATGTCATAAGTATTTTATAAGTTTAGGGAGTGATGACCCCGCAATTCCCATAAGCTTGACAAACATTTGAACACTTTGGAGGGGTGTTGTGTGGTCCATCGTTTCCTCATATTGTTGATTTAGAGGGCAGCTGCCCTCCATCGCTCAATTGGAGGGTGAGTGTGTTGTAATTTAAATAACTGTCAAATCAAATCAAATGTTTGTAGAGCTTATGGGACTTAACTACAGGGTCATCAGTCCCTAAACTTACAAACTACTTATGAACTAGCTTATACTAAAGACGGCACAGACATCCATGCCCGAGGGGGGACTCGAACCCCCGTCGGGGAACGGTCTTGCACATCGTAGCATAGCATCTCAATGCGCTCGGCCGCTCCGCCGCGACAAATAACTGTCCCAGAGATAGGTAATAGCCGAAGGTCGCCTGTAGCCTCTGGCCTATCTGTACGGGTAAGGGGAGAACCTGTGCCACGTGGTTGAGTTTTGATGCCAAATAGAGGTGCCTCTGCCAGACACTTAAATGTGATTTGCAGAGTATCCCATGTAGATGTGTAGATATTCCATGCGTTACAGGTGATTAGTTCCCTGAGCAGGTTTGGCGCATCATACTAAAATGTACCGTTATAACTGATACTTCAAAGTTTAACAACACAAAATGCAACCTTCTAGGACGAAGAAATGAAAAAAGAAAAAAGAAATAGTACACTTGCCTAATATTCATGTGGGGTCCCCGCAAGCAGACACAAATGCCGCAACACGGTGTAGCTTTGACGCGATTATTGTCGGTAATCAAATGTCTGGAGGGAAATGACATCATGCATTCCGCAGGGCTGTCCATAAATTCGTAAGAGTACGAGTGGGTGGAGGTCTGTTGCAAGGCATCCATAAATGCTCAATAATGTCCTTGTCTGGGGACTTTGGTGTCCATCAGTGGTGTTCAAACACAGAAGAGTGTACCTGGAGCCATTCTGTAACAATTCTGAATGTGCGAGCTGTGCCCATTGCCCTGACAGAATTGTCCCGATGGACATGAAAGGATGCAGGTGTTCACCACGTATCACTTGTCAGGGTCTTATCTAGACTTATCAGGGGCTCCATATGTAACGTCACCACTGCGTCCACCTAATCCTTGATGGGCGAAGTTGCCGTTATATTCTATTTGCTGCTTAATCATTTAATAATTGTTCCAATGATTTGACGGTATGGGATGCGGACAATTACTAAGTTGATCCATAACAATAAACTTTGTTAACCTACTTTATTATGGAACGACAAATGTTAAATACTCTTCCTTTAAATACATCGATTAAATAATCGCGTGCCTCTACGATGATGTCTACAAGTCCACACTGAAATAATACGCAATTACAACCGAAACTCATATGCAAGACGACTGATGGGCAAAACTTTAGCCACCGCTAAACGCGGGTTACGGACGCACTGTCAGCATGCCACTGCCTCGCTCTGCGGTCGGCGGAAGACTGCCGCACACCGGCCAACAAACAAAGAACATTCCAACCTAAGCATTGTTGCCAGCAGCTCTCGCTGCACACCAACGATAACTATCGTTCGACCAAAACGTACCAAAGAGGTTACTAACCTAAAACCCTGTATCCTCACACATATCACTCCAGCTGCACTATCCATACCAGTACATGTCCATACGCTTGATACAATTTGAGACAAGACTCGTCAAACGCCATGTTTCCAGGATGAAACTTTCACTCTGCAGCAGAGTGTGCGCTGATATGAAACTTCCAGGCAGATTAAAATTGTGTGCCGGAACCGGGACTCGAACCTGGGACATTTGCCTTTCGCGGGCAAGCGCTCTACCGACTGAGCTATCTCGACACGCCTCACGGTGTCGCCTCACAACTTTACTTCCTCCTACTTTCTAAACTTCACAGAAGTTCTGCGAAACTTGCAAGACTAGCACTCCTGGAAGAAAGCATATGGTGGAAACATGGCTTAGCCACAGCCTAAGGGATGTTTCCAAAACGAAACTTTCACTCTGCAGCGGACTGTTCGCTGGTATGAAACGTCCTGGCAAGTTTAACATGTTTTCAGTTATCGAAAGTCCAATGTTGGAGTTGACAGACCCAGGCGAGGTGAAACGCTTTGTGTTGTGCAGTTAGCGAAGGTAGCCGAGGGGGCCTTCGGATACAAAAGCCGATATCGATGATTTCTTGTTGAATGGTTCGTAAGCTATAACTTTTTGATGCCTCAGCACTGAAATCCGCAGCAGTCTTCAGATGGGTTGCACTTTTGTAACGTTGAACGGTTCTCTTCAGTTGCCATTGGTTCCGATCTTGCAGGATCTTTTTCTGGCTGCAGTCATTTCTGACATTTGATGTTTTACCGGATTCCCGATATTCAAGGCGCACTCGTGGCACATTCACCACCTCATCGCTACCTCGGAATTGCAATGTCTCATCTATCGTGTGCCGACTGTAACATCACGTTCAAGCTCACTTGAATCGTGATAACCTGCCGTTGTACCAGCGTTAACAGATCTAACGCATATACCACACACCTGTATTATATAGGCGCTGCCGACCGTATCGCCATCCTCTTAGTGTTTACATATCTCTTTGTTTCGATACACATGCCAATAGCAGTTCATTTGGCAGTTCAGTGTATATGATTTCAATGTGTTCGTCTGTCCAAACCTCATGCCAATTTCATTGCATTCTAGAAGTGAATAAATTTTCATATGTTTAGAAATCCATGGAACTTAACTTCTATAGTTACCAGTCCCTAGGCTTACTAATAAAACTAACCTAAGGACACAAACACATGCCCGAAGAAGGACTGAAACCTCTGACGACGAACAACCGCTCGCTCCGTAACAAGGCACCTTAGAACCCTCTGCCACACCACAACGGATTCTAGAGAACGATATCTAAAATCGTTAAATGTTTCGGAATTGAAAAATGGAAAGGCCCTAGGTGTAGACCATATTCCAATAGAAGCATGGAAAAGTCTGGGATAACAGGGAACTGATATTCTCCAGTATTTAAAGGAGAAAGAAAGCCGCGTGCGTAGAGTAGCAGTATGCTGGTTCCCATATATAAAGGGATAAAACTGATGTCCCACGTAATGAAAATCTGGGAAAGGATAACTGAGAAGAGCGTGCGTCTACAAACTGAAGTATGTGAAGAACAGTTTGGATTTATGCCGGGAAGAGGAACAACCGACGCATGTATTTGTACTAAGTCAATTGATGCAAAGGCACAGATAAGTACAAGCCGAACTGCATATGGCCATTATCGATCTTGAGAAGGCATATGACAGAGTGCCGAGGCAAGAGATATGGACAGGTCTGAGAAGTAAATACGTGCCAAAAAATATATCAGGGTGGTAGAAGACGTGCAATTACAAAAGTCAGGAGCAGTAAGGTGCAACAAAGGCATTCCCGGTGAGGGTAGGACTACATCAGGGATCTGATCTCACTCCATATCTCTTTGACATTGTCGTAGATGTACTAGGCAAAAATGTGAAATAAGAGGCACCTTATAGCACGATGTTTGCCGATAATGTAATGTGTGAACACACCCAGGAGTCAGGACGTACTTCAAGACAAACTTGCACAGTGGAGTAAAGCTCTAGAGGAAAGGGGAATGATAATTAGCAGGGTTAAAACAGAGTGTATGTGTACAAAGGATGCCAAAGATCTATATATTAGCCTGCAAAACGAACAACTCGACTCTTATATGCAATGAGATAGAGGACTGGAGGCTGAAATACTGCACAAGATAAATAGTGGATGGATGAACTGGAGGAAACTGAGCAGAATACTGTGTGATAGGAAGGTTAGCTGTAGAATGAAGGGTAAGCTTTACAAGTCTGTGGTGAAGCCTGCGAAGCTGTATAAAGCAGAAACTTGACCAATTACAAAAGCCCAAGAGAAAAAGATGGAAGTGGCAGAAATGAGAATTTTAAGGTGGATAAGTGGGATGAAACGAAAGGATAGAATAAGGAATGAGTACATGAAAGGAACAGTGAAGTTGGGGCCCATAGGGAAGAAGATCCAAGAAAGTAGGCTGAGATAGTGAAAGACGACCGTCTGTCGTCTTCCATATATTTTTGTATATTTCTGTAAAGTTATAATTTATTTAATGTTGCTAGACTATCATTTTGTTTAAACTTGAACTCCACTCTTTTCAAGGCTTGAGGAATAGTATTTTTATTTCATGTGTTAAAATATTAGTTAATATTCTAGGTTTTTCTTGTTTTGTTATGTTAATAATTTATTATTATATTAATTAATGTGGCGTAAGTACAGCTTCTCCGCTACACCACTGTCCGTGTGTGAATGTGCAGTTGTTGTACTTTTAAGTGTGTGCGAGAATCTATGGCCGTTTGAATGTGGGGAGTGATAGCTCGTTTTGCATCGTTCTCTCTGGCTCAGAGTCGATAGCTGCTGACGTGACTAAAGAGGTGTCCACACCCTTTGGTTGCGAGCTAGTTAGCGAACCTACTCCAACGCGAGTGTACTCGCTCTCCGTCCCCACCACCGCTTTTTCTTGGATTTTCCGGCTTCCAGTCGCTTCCCGCGCCCCGATGGCCGCTCGGCGATTCATTCGGAGCTGGTCGTCTGGTGAGGTAAGGTTGGTTCTGCTCTTGTTTTTGGAGATGATAGAGTTTCATTTAATAGCACGTTTAACTTAGATTCGTGGAATTACAATCATTTTTTATATATGTTTTCGTTTTCCAATTCAGTGATTTCTAATAGATAAACGCAGTGTGTGTGATTCTAGTTGCAGTTTGATAACAGCTTGGTATATTAAAGCCTTTTGTGATCATGTGGCGGTGCATGAACTCTGTGTAAATACTATCTAGCTTTGCGGGTCCCGATTTCTAATAGGTGATATGTTCATTTTTTGTACAGTGCATGTAAAAATCTTCTCATCGTTTCCTTCTGTGAGTGATATGGGTGCCACGTGGTTAGTTCATAGAACAAAGCCTTCAGCTACCACTCTTGTTTGTTCCATGGCCACCGGGTTTGTTTGTGAACCCCTCCCCCCAGTAGCGTTAAATCATGTCTAATTTAGGCTGGGCACCGTCCGCATTAATCCATGTAAGAGATGCATTTTTATTGTATTCACGAAATTGGTTCACCATTTTGCTTGTTTTCTATCTGAATAAAGTATAATCCGTAAGTTGCGTATAAATTGTAGATTTAGAGCACCTTTTCTCTTTTATTTAATATTGTTCTTTACAAGTGCTGAGAACAAGATCAGATGCAATTTATTTACGACTAAATTCCGTTGCGCCATAAATGTTTTCTTAGCCACCTTTCTAAGATAACTTTAATTGTGCTGGCTTGCTTATTAATGTCTGTGTATAATAACGTGTGAGCTGCTATGTATATTGACCACTGGAGTATTAACTTCCTGTTATTGAAGTAATTTGAAACGAGTCAGTTCTCAGTTTTGGCCAGGGAACAAGGCTTTGTAGCAGGGAGTAACCCTTGTTCACACCTACCTCATTTGCAAATTTTAGTGATGAACAAGGCTCTTGTTACGTACAGTGGTTGACTTTTAATGGTATGGACATGTGCGGAGAAGAGGGGAGTACCATGTGGGGAGAAAAGTCCTGTAAATCGAAGGATCAAGGAGAAGACGAAGACGGAAACTGAGAAGAAAAGACAAGGTAGCAGCGGACCAAAGAGAGAAGCACTGGGTAGACATTTACGGAGGAGAAGGATCCAGTAGAGGTGTCCACCACCCCCTTAGCCAATGACTCGCCGCCCCTCCCCCAAACTGCGAACAACCCCTCCCCCCACATCCGAATTATTTGCATTCCTAGTTTATGACCTAATGAATATGGTTTTGCCATTTAATAGTGAAATTAAATATTTCTTATTTCACGTTTTGTAAATTGATCTGTAAAGCCGCCCGCCTCGCTGACTAATTTTTCACCCCCCCCCCTACCAGAAATTTCCGTGACGCAGTTTGCGTCATGACCACCCCCTGTGGGCACCTCTGGGATCCAGCAAAGTAAAGCCGACCCCCTATGATGTGAAAAAAGGCTGAGATGATGATGATGATAATAGTGTTACGCCGCAAACTGTGTGACACGGAAATGTGTTAAGATCTTGGTTTGCTCACTTCAGAAAGACGGAATAAGGTCAGCAGCCGGTAGCAGAAAATGCTCACCCGCCTTGCGTGATGACGGCAGCCGCTGCGTCGGCAAGTTGGAAAGCCTACCGTCAGCGAACTGTGTGTGAGTGAAATATCTGTCAGAGAGAGACGCAGCTAGTAAACATTTCATAACTACACGTAACTCTGTCACAAGAGTGAATAAGACCGCGGATGCGTCAGCGCTAAAGACACATCGGGCGAACACTGCATTTTCAAAGGGAACACATTCAAAGCGTTTCATAAGTCATATCTTCAGCCAATTTTATGTATAAGTACTCCCATATTTAGAAGTAGCAGTCACATGGTCTTCTGAATCGACGATTCCCAGAAGGTAGTTGCCAATTTACCGGCCTAATCGTTGAGCTCAGTCTTTGTCACAGACAGCAGAACATACGGGTAGTTGCTAGAGGCAGGTAAGAGATGGAGTCTGGTCGAGGCCATACTTCACACTAAACATCATCTGGGAAGATGGTGGTCCGCTGTGCTGACGACCTCTATGGTGGCTGCCAGAGGCCAGCGCAGTCTTCAGTGGTTGGTTACTAAAGGCCAATGTTCCTGTCGTCGAGTTAGCACTCTGGTGGTAATCTGGTCAGCCGGTGTCCCGAGTCGGAAATCAGCACGACATCCCACTTCAGAGAGGTCCCTGCGTGGATCCAGTGGCCGCTGCATAGCCTGGTGAAGGGATAGAGCACTTCACAATAACAGTCTTTGCATAGCTTCCCGCCATCGCGACGCGGCGCGGGCACTACCATCATACGAAACACCAAGGTTGAAGCTCGAAGGCGACGCCACCTACTGATCTAGCGCCTGTCGAGCTAGCGCCTTTATCAAACATGTATATTACGGAATAAAATGTGTCAACTATAATTCTGTTTCACTAGCGTCCCTTGGTGCTCCACCAGGTTCTACGCCTCATCCTGACCTAAAGCTTGGAATACAAGCTTCCTAGGGTTTTATTTGCGGACGGAGAAGTTAATACTGCTTCCTCCCACAAGTCCCCTTAAACCTCCGCATCCTTGCGGATGATGTTGCGTAGCAGTGTGCGTTTGTACCGCCCTACAGTACGCACGAGGTGCCGCAGTTGCTTTCCAAGACGTTATGGAAAGCTTAGAGTTATGACTAACCTGTTGTCTTCTATAGTTGTGTCCCCAGCGCAGAAGACAGCACACAGGTCGTAAGTTCTTCTAGAGCATACAAGTGAGGCTAAAATAAGTTCTGTATGATGGAAGTATAAGAAACGACTCGCGAGAATTTTAATTGTCAGAGATGCCATTTATTAACTAAACAATAAAAAAATGAGCAACTATTGTTAATATGATACGGCCTATGCTGCCCATAGTTCATGTTGAGACCTCGACTGTTATCACATTTACGCAAATCTCTACTCATGACCGGCGCGGTCCGGCGCGTATAGTGGTCAGCTCGAGACTGAAACTGCGGCGCGTTGCGAGAGGGCACCTGACGCTCTATTTCGCGCCAAAACAGGGCCGTCGCGCGCCTTCTGCAAAATTGCTCGTCTCTTGTTACAGTAAGAGAAGGCACCTTAGACTTTTTAAATTGTCAAAACCTAGCCTGTCCTTGAGAGATATTTATTACAAATTCTTAGCTCTGAATAATTAATATTTGGTATATAATAAACAAAACTGATTTCATAAGAAATCACGTGACGCGAAATGCAGCAGCCAATGCGAGGAGAGCACCAGTAACATAGGCGGGCTTTCCCACGGGAACCAGCACCTACTGTGCCATATGCTATTGCTCTCCACCCCACATTACAACATATGCTGCACTTCTGTCGTTCTTCCGCGTTTAAGACACGTACGATGTTAGCAAAGAAACGGCCAGCGGCCAGAAATATTAAGTGGCTACAGGGCAGGAATATCACAGGAACACACCGCTCGGCCCCAGCAATAGTGATGGATTGGCCAAAACGCGTCACTTCTAGTGAGTTTTCTTATTTTAATTTCATCTTTTTAATATATTTGGGATTGTGATAAGTTGGTTAAGCGGACACATTTTAATAAAAGTTGTACAAACCACTACTTCGTACCTGTTGTGGACGAAATCGAGGTTTACGTAACATGTTGTAATAAGAAAGTAACTTTTTAAAGTTAGTTGCTACTGGACATGTACAAAGTGACAGTTTAATGAAGAGACAGTGAATCACTTCGTAGTGCGGAAATTACGCAATTGCTTTGCTCAGAAGCAAATTACAAGTTGACGATTTTTACCACCAGCGAAACATTATTTCTGGCGGCCTCCGTCAATGGCTCCGACTGTTTAGCCGGGAGGGGGCGATAAGCGGGCAATTAGCGGAGCAGAGCTGTACAAATTGATTGTCGGTCGAAGACCCGCGAGGCGCCTCAGGAAGGCCTCGCGTCTGACGCCGCGCCGCGGCGGATGTTGACGGTTCGGTTGCGGACTCTCGCCGGCCACGGCCGGGGGTCGTCGACTCGGCGGCGGAAGTTCCGCGAGCAGCAACAGCAGCGCGCTTTGTGGCCGCGATGACAGCGGCCGCGGGGTCGACGGCCTGGTCGCGAGCGTCGGCGGGCAGAACAAGGCGGGCTCTGGAGGGAGGCCGGATGTGCCGGGGTTATCAGCCAGGAAGGCCCACCGCCCGATACGAATTCATTAGGACCGCGCTGTGGCCTGACCGCTCAGCTGGCCACCAAGGGGCCCGCTTGCTGCCAGATGGCCGCTCCACGCGTCTCCTCTTCTGCCACGGGCCGCGACTGTCAACAGGTATGTCACACGCATTGGTTCTGGTGATTTCGTAGCGGAGATAAGGGCAATATTTCCTGCTATACAAAGACAATTCGTTCTTTAACGTTGCTACTAAGCTCCAAAATTCCTTGACCTATTTACAACAATCTTTTACTCGAACCGTCAATGAATATCCGTGCCGGCCGCGGTGGCCGAGGGGACTGAGGCGTTCCAGTCACGGTCTGCACGGCCACTACGATCGGGGGTTCGAATCCCCCCTCGGGCGTGGATATTTGTGCCGTCCTTAGTATAAGGTAGTAAATAAGTAGTTTGTAAGTTTAGGGACTGATGACCCCGTAGTTAAGTCCCATAAGCTTAACAAACATTGGAACATTTGAATATCCGTATTGAGTTTGTTTATGTTCTAGGAGACGATCCATTTATGATATTGTAGAAAGATATAAAAAAGCCAAGATCGCTGATCATCAATTTTTATTTATGACGACCGGTTTCGCTGAACTATGTCAGCATCAACTGGTCCAATAAAATCATTTTACAAGGCCATAATCACTTTATTAAAAGCTCCTACTGCCAATTATGATATTGTAGAAAGATATAAAAATGCCAAGATCGCTGATCATCAATTTTTATTTATGACGACCGGTTTCGCTGAACTATGCCAGCATCATCTGGTCCAATAAAATCATTTTACAAGGCCATAATCACTTTATTGAAAGCGATTATGTCCTTGTAAAGTGATTTTATTGGACCAGATGATGCTGACGTAGTTCAGCGAAACCCGTCGTCATAAATAAAAATTGATGATCAGCGATCTTGGCTTTTTTATATCTTTCTAGAATATACGTATGTTTGTGTGTATGTGTTGCGTACAAATCTACAGTTTTTTTTTTTCCAATCTATACGAAATTTTGCACACGTAAGCTTCAAACCCTGATGACGGTCGCTGTAAGTGTAACAATTACATGCAACACATAGTCCACGAGATATGACGTCATAAGCAATTGTATGCGCAGAAAACTACTGCATTAAGCTACAATGCTGCTCATTTTCTCCTAAGTTACTGGTCCGATTTCAGCCAAATTTGGTACACATATTCCTTACGTGAGATAACAATTAAAAAAAAAAATCAAATGTTTGTAAATCTATCGGACCAAACTGCGTGGTCATCAGTCCGTAGCTTACAAACTACTTAAACGAAGGTAAACTAACCTAAGGACAACACACACACACACGCATGCCCTAGGGAGGACTCGAACCTCTGACGAGGAGCAACCGCGTGCTCCGCAGCGAGGCGCCGTAGACCACTCAGCTACTCCATCGCGGCAGGTAACAATTGCTGTAGGTGTACGACCCACATACGACTCATGGTTCAGGATATATAACGTCAGAAACAGTAAGAGTTGCAATAAACTGCCACAAAATACGACGAAATTTTATGAATACACTTATATGAGAATGACAGAACTTAACGACTTGGAACAAACTTTAAACTTAATTTCAAACCTTTATTAAACTTTTTCTCGCTGACAATCACATCAAAATAATGAAAGGAGAAACATTTTCTCGTTTATTACGTTTCCGCTGTTCATGAACTAAGACTTCCGCATTGGGTATGACCATACAATTTATAATTTCTACACTACAAATTGTAGCACCTGTGAGTATGCTAAATAATTATCAGATTGTCTGGTCTGATTCTGTCTTTCCTGTCTTGGTATTACCGACTGCACCACATGCTTTTGTAACGGTCTTTACTTCGGCCTTCAGCCATGCTGTTACTATTACCAGCATTCTTCTATATGAATTCTCGCGCGTGCTCTGTTTGCTTATTCTAATTTAATTTCTTTTTGTAAATTCTATGTAATTCACCATGGTCGCACGCCACATGGTACTTACGAATACTATGCTGTTGCCTCCTGCACACGAGTTCCTTTGGTACATAGTGTTATTTTTAACTAGTGCTTCAAGACATCACTATCTCATCAAAACGCCACCGATGTGTCGTTTCGCCGCTGCTATTAAGTGTTGCCTCATGAGTAATGTGTCGCAAGCATTATTCGTGTCTGTGAGTGAATGAACATTCTTTTCTTTATCGACTGTGTATTTGCAAATTTCCTCCCATGTTACCTCCAGATTCATAAAGGGCAGAAACAATTTCATTATGGGCAGTATCTTAATGATTTAATTCACTTTTGTACAAGGTGCATGCTTTATTGTGCTTAATATGGTCTTCCCACATTTACTTGCTTGTTCGTTTTAGTGAATAGATAATTATTTAAAGTATCAAACCTCTGCTTTATAATTTCATGCTACCCATCCCATGTTTAATTATCTATTCCTTTTTTTAACATTAATTTTGTGTTTGTTAAAACGTTGACTGCTCCCTTAAGGAGTGAGCAGTTAGATAAATTTCCGTTGCGCAAGTACTGTGGCCACTCGTAAAGTAATTTAGAGCAGTAGTGAGCGTATTAACTTGCATTTGCCAATCTCTATTGCCCGAGATCTTAAGTAGAAAACTTAACAAGCGATTTTCAACTTCAAATCGAATGAGGAAAAAATTGTTCAGATTTTGTGCCAACTTTGATGTCACGAAAATACAGATCATGTCTTACAGTCAAACTCATCCAGTGTAGCTTACATGTTTTAATTCTCTGTCAGTTTTTTATGATTTATTGAAACTCCACTTTTAAAAAAATACTAAGTAGTGTTGTCAATCTGACATTCACATTAGAGAGGTTAATAGTTTATTTGACTTTCAGCTTTAATTTGGTTTTGGAGCAGTGTCGCCACGCTACAGTTATATAAGGGCGTAATTACTCTTACAGCTTGCAGCTAGTTAAATAATTAAATTATATATATTTTTTTATTTTATTGAAACCAGTTTCAGTTACAGAAAATCACTACACATGCCGCCAACATTTATACCAGTCAATCAATAGTTAACTCTTTCATTGTTCAAGAGATTATTACACGAAAATAGGACCAATAAAACCGATCACCATTTGTAACAGATCAATACGCCTGCAGACAGTTACAGCTGTACTTTCGTTACCAATCAGTTTCATACAAGTAAGAGAGTTTCACATTTTTGATTCCTCATAATAATCGTGAGAAGTTGCGCGGAAAGGCCACGTGGTGTAAGACGTCATGCTGCTGCAACGCTGTAACTGGCAGTGTTTCCAAATCTTGAAATGAAAAAGCACTAAACTCTACACTTTGAAACCGCAGTAAATCACCTGCTGAATTCTGCGATCCGAAACACTAAAAACACACACTCACACACACACACAATAGTAACTGCACTAAAAATAATACGTAGCACTATCACTTATTCAGTATACACAGCAAAAAACAGAGACCATCAGTTTGGGTAGATTCACAATACTGGCTGTGGTTGGGCTTGCGTACAAGAATCAGCCTTCACATGACACTGGGAAAACCCCTGGGAGCTGGGAAGAAACTAAAGGACTCTTAGAACAAGTGCGCTTGCACTGAGCCCCGCATGCTGCGCATACTTATCCAGGAGAATTCCAGAATTTCAGGGAATTTCAGGGAATTCCCCTGCTCGACTGCTAGTCTCGACACGTGTAAGGCTGAACTTCGCTTGTGTAACTTTATTAAAATTATTAATTTCAAGATTTACTTATTAGTCATAGGAGACAATTTTATGGAAAAATCCATTAGGCATCAGATTTGGCACTGGATATATATATATATATATATATATATATATATATATATATATATATATATATATATATATATATATATATATATTTTAATAACACCAGTATTTCACTATAGCACTAAATGAGAATTTCTTTCACCAGACGAACTTAAAAAACACCAGATCTGGTTTTGTATTGTCACGATGCAGGAGAGACAGCGTCACGGAAATGATACAGGATCTGGGATGGGAATCATTACAACGACGACATTTATCGCTGCGGCGTGGTCTGCTTACGAAACTCCAATCGCCAACATTCCCCCACCTACATTGGTAGAAATTACCATCAGAATAAAGTACGAGAAATCAGAGCTCGAACGGAGAGATTCAGATGTTCTTTCTTCCCGCGCGCTATTCGAGAATGGAATGATAGATGAATAGTATAAAGGTGGTTCGATGAACCCTCTGCCAAACATTTAAATGTGGTTTGCAGAGTATCCCATGTAGATGTAGATGTAGATATAGATCGAGAGAAACACGACGACATGAAGGATTAGATCTTGCTTCTCTTGGTTCATATATTATCACACGAAACTGAATTTTGTGCCCAGGTTACATCTACATCTACATGGGGTACTCTGCAAATCACATTTAAGTGCCTGGCAGAGGGTTCATCGAACCACCGTTGTACTATTTTATCTCCCATTCCATTCTCGAACAGCGCGCGGGAAGAAAGAAAACCTGAATCTCTCCGTTCGAGCTTTGATTTCTCTTATTTTATTCTGATGATCATTTCTACCTATGTAAGTGGGAGGCAACAATATATTTTCGCATTCGGAGGAGAATGTTGGTGATTGGAGTTTCGCAAGTAGCCCACGCCGCAGCGATAAGCGCCGTTGTTGTAATGATTCCCATCCCAGATCCTGTATCATTTCCGTAATGCTGTCTCCCCTGTATCGTGACAATAGAAAACGGGCGGCGCTTCTTTAGACTCTTTCGATGTTCTCTATCAAACCCATCTGATAAGGATCCCATACTGGGCAGCAATACTCCAAAAATGGACGTACAAGCGTAGTGTATGCAGTTTCTTTTGTAGTTCTGTTGCATGTTTTAAGGGTTCTGCCAATAAAATGCAGTCTCTGGTTCACCTTTCCCACGACATTATCTACGTGTTCTTTCCAATTTAAGTCAGAAGTAATTGTAATTCCCAGTTATTTTGTGGATTTTACGGCCTTCACATTTTATTGATTTATCATGTAAACAAAGTTTAACGGCTTTCTTTTCGTACTCATGTGGACGACTTCACACTTCTCATTATTTAGTCAACTGCCAATTTTTACACCACACTGATATCGTCTTATTCAAATCGTTCTGCAGTTGGTTTTGATCTTCAGATGATTTTACTAGACGGTAAATGACGGCGTCATCTGCAAACAACCTAAGAGAGCTACTTAGATTTTTCCCTAAATCGTTTATGTAAATAAGGAACAGCAGAGGATGAATAACACTACCCTGTGGAACGCCCGATATCACCTCTGTTTTAGTCGATGCCTTACCATCGATTACTACAAACAGAGTCCTCTCTCTGACAGGAAATCCCCTATCCAGTCGCGAATTTGTGGCGATATACCGTAACCACGCAATTGGATTAAAAGCCGTTTGTGAGGTGCGGTGTCAAAGGCCTTCTGGAAATTAAGGAATACGGAATGAGTTTGGGAACCTTTGTCGATAGCACACATCACTTCGTTGTGTTTCGCATGAACGATATTTTCTAAATCCATGTTGACCTTACGTATTACAATTTGCGACTGTCCGCTGTCAGACAGTGCGCTGTAGTTGCACCAGTACCGAGGGCCTGGGTTGTCAGACGGCAGAGATTTGCCGCAGCAGACAGCAGACGCACCCCCTGCGGCGTGGCGCACCCCTCATTACAGGGGCTGCAGTTTTACGACCGCCCCCTCTATCGCCCCCCCCTCCCCCTGCGGTTCTTCACCCCCTCCCCCTCCCCTGACGCGGGCCGCAAACGCAAACATATTGCCGCGCGCCGGCACGCCGACAAACGCAGCCATCAAACGGCCCTCTTTTTATTCGCCCCGCCTCGCTGCGACTCTTTTTATACCGGGCGTTTTGCCCGGCAAATTGTATATATCTGCAGCAAAGCGAGCAGGGGGTAGGGGGTGAGCTGCGACCTGCCCAACGCACACAGTTGCCTGGGGCGCGCGCTGCGCCACGAGCGCCACCACTCGATACCGACTGCTGGAGACGCGGCGCGTGGTATTTCGTGGTGTAACGCCACAGCTGCGTCCACCTAATCCTCGATGGGCGAAGTTGCCGTTACACTCTATTTTATGCTTAATCATTTAATAATTGTTCCAATGATTTGACGGTATGGAATGCGGACAATTACTAGGTTGAACCAGAACAGTAAACTTTGTTAACTTCCTTTATTATGGAACGGCAAATGTCAAAAACTCTTCCCTTGGCACTATGATGAATGTCTACAAGTCCACACTGAAACATTTCAATATACAACTGGAACCCGTATGCGATACGACGGAATGGCAAAACTTTAGCCACCACTAAACGCAGGTTACGAACTCACTGCCGACATGCTACCGCCTCGATCTGCGGTCGGCGGGAGACTGCTGCACCTCGGCCAACAAACAAAGAACATTCCAACCTAATCATTGTTGCCAGCATCTCTCGCTGCACACCACCGATAACTATCGTTCGACCAAAACTTCCAAAGATGTTACTAACCTAAAACCCTGTATCCTCACAGTGGCCACTGTGTGACGTAAACAGGTACAGAATAGAAGTATTCATGATGGATCAGAATCACTAAAAGGTGCTATCACAGAACGTTTTACGTCCTCAGTGGCAAGAACGAATGTAAAAACAACCCGAAGATAGGTTTGAACATCTCAGTGCTTTGGAGCAATGTCTTCTGTGTGGAAAGGGCGGGGCAGGAGACGAATCCAGTACGTGCCACATACCAGGGATGGCGAACCTTGGTATACAGGATGTTACAAAAAGGTACGGCCAAACTTTCAGGAAACATTCCTCACACTCAAAGAAAGAAAATATGTCATGTGGACGTGTGTCCGGAAACGCTTAATTTCCATGTTACAGCTCATTCTATTACTTCTCTATTAATCATGGAATGGAAACACACAGCAACAGAACGTACCAGCGTGACTTCAAACACTATGTTACAGGAAATGTTCAAAATGTTCTCCGTTAGCGAGGATACATGCATCCTCCCTCCGTCGCATGTCATCCCTGATGCGCTGATGTAGCCCCGGAGAATGGCGTATTGTGTCACAGCCGTCCACAATACGAGCACGAAGAGTCTCTACAGCCGGCCGCGGTGGCCGAGGGGATTGAGGCGCGTCAGTCACGGTCTGCACGGCCACTACGGTCGGGGGTTCGAATCCCCCCTCGGGCATGGGTATTTGTGCCGTCCTTAGGATTAGCTAGTTCATAAGTAGTTTGTAAGCTTAGGGACTGATGACCCCGTAGTTAAGTCCCATAAGTTCTACAAACATTTGAACATTTTTGAAGAGTCTCTACATTTGGTACCGGTGTTGCGTATACAAGTGCTTTCAAATGCCCCCATAAATGAAAGTCAAGAGGATTGAGGTCAGGAGAGCGTGGAGGCCATGGAATTGGTTCGCCTCTACCAATCCATCGGTCACCGAATATGTTCTTGAGAAGCGTACGAACACGTCGACTGAAATGTGCAGAAGCTCCATCGTGCATGAATCACATGTTGTAAACATTGCACTGACTGCAAAACCACGTTCGTGATGAACACTAACCAGTTGATGCCACGTACTGATGTGCTTGATGCTGGTACTGTAGAGCAATGAGTGTTATCAACACAAGCACTGAAGTCAACATTACCTTCCTTCAATTGGGCCAACTCGCGGTGAATCGAGGAAGTACAGTACATACTAACGAAACAATTGGATATTTCACAATTGTCTGCACGAATTATTTCAATTTATATTTAAAGAGAAATACTAAGATTAGCTCTAACATGGAAATTAAGCATTTCCGGACACATGTCCACAGAACATAGTTTCTTTCTTTGTGTGTGAGGAATGTTTCCTGAAAGTTTGGCCGTACCGTTTTGTAACACCCTGTATATACGAGCCTTTTTTTCCCAAAAAAATGCATTTAATGTTCCGAAGACGTACATCGCCTTAAGACGTGTTTACATATTTAGACCGAGCGAGGCGGTGCAGCGGTAATACATTGGACTAACATCCGGGAGGCCGATGGTTCAAATCTACCTCCGGCGGTCAAAAGATTTAGGTTTTCTGTGATTTCCCTAAAGGCCTAAATCACTTCAGATAATTGCCGGGAGGATCCCATTGACAGGCCGATTTCCTTCCCCATTGACGTCGAAAAATTCGAGTATAAATTGCGTCTCAAAATGACCACGCTGTCTGCTGGACGTTAAACCCTAAGCTTCCTTCCTTCCATTACATGTTTATTAATTATTTTAATGACCTTAATAATATCTATTATAGATTCAGTTTGAGAACAGCAAACACAGTTACATGATTATAGATCTGTAATTGGAGATTAGTAGAGAGGGTAAATTTTTAAAGTTTTTTGAAATAATACAGTCGCAGACCTCATATCAATCCACATAAGATGGATAAATTTATGTTTAAATTTTTGAAGATTCTGCTCTATAGCATTTCGGCAGCTCCCTGAATTTATAGCGACTTATAAATAAGCCGATATGTTTCCTACGTGCCCTTCACATTGCACGTTTTCCTTCTGAAACAAAAGATGTTCCAATGTTTGTAATGTTATGGGACCTAACTGCAGTGGTTATCGGTCCCTAAACTTACAAACTACATAAAGTAATTTAACACAAAAACCCCTGCCCGAGCGAAGACTCGAACCTCCGACGCGGAACGGCCGCGCGCACCGTAACAGGGCGCCTCAGAGCGCACGGCTGTTCCGCCGTGACCTTCATTTGTTTCTAAGGAGAACACACACACTCATGCTCGAGGGAGAAATCGAATCATCGACGGGGAGCAGCCACGTGCTCCGCAGCAAGGCCCCTTAGATTGCTCGGCCATTCCACCGAGTCTGTCTTCCTCTGATTCGACAGCAAACCAACACCGGCCAGTTACTGATGAGAATAATATAAGGAGAAAGGAAAAGAAAATAAATTTGTTAGAGGACGATCAGTTTGACTTTAGGGACGGTAAAGCCACCAGACAGGCACTGCTGACATTGCTCCTGATAATGGAAGCAAGACTGATGTAAAGTAAAGAATACGTGGAAAAGCGTTTGGTAGTTAATTTGGCGCAATATGTTCGAAATACTGAGAAAAATAGAATTATTTCTAGGGAAAGACGGATAATATGTAATATGTAAAAGAAGCAAGAGAGCGGATTAAGATTGGAGGACCAAGAGCGAAGTTCTCAGTTTAATGTTCAAATGTTTGTAATTCTGTGGGACCAAACTACTTGGTCATCAGTCCCTAGTCTTACAAACTACTTAAGCTAATCTAAGGACAACACACAGATCCATGCCCGAGGGAGGATTCGAACCTCCGACGCGAGAGGCCGCGCGATCCGTAACGTGGCGCTCCAGACTGCTCGGTTATCCCCGCGCGGCTCTCAGTTTAAGAAGAGTATAATACAGAGATGTAGTTTTTCACCGCTACTGTTCAATATAAGATAAAGGCTCGACACACGCCGCACATTTTTATCAAAGTAATTTCTTTTAACATACAAAACATTTCAATCGCATTAATATTAGGCAAGATTGGTGGTTGGAACATTGTATTCTATTATAGAAATTGTCGCATTACAAACAACTTTATAACCAAAGCAACAATTTTATGAAATATAATGGTTTGTAAATTTCAAGAAAATAGTAGGTGGCGGGCAAAATGTTACAGAAGGGAAGGACAATGACCAATTACAAAAGACACTCTAAAAGACACTCTCTTTGATATTTGCTCTTCTAGTTCATTTTTAAATCGTCCATATAAACAACATATTTTCTCATGCAGATTGCATGATACATGAAGCCACCTAGAAAGAATATCCTACACATTGAATCCAGTCAGAGGTAGAAGACGTTCTTTGACCAAGTTGAAGAGACTCTACATATTCGTATTCATCAAAATTTAATTCATCAGAAGAACTACTATATAGGCATATATCATCATCTTCTGAAACTGTATCTTCAAACAAACGCTTCTTTGGCGGTTTTATCCTTCGGTTTTGGGTATTTGATTTCTTTCAGCTGATAAATTTTTGTGGGCAAAAGCTTTTCCTTTCAGCAATTTTCTTTCTTTTCGTTGCTATAAAGTCGTCGCATGTTATACTCGCTGTCTGCTTTCTTTTGTATTTACTTTTCTGAGGTAGTGTAGCAACAGGCGAAATCTTTTTCCGCTATTGTGATGGAGTTTCTCCACGAGCTGTAACTGACTTGTCATTTACACAGCAAATGCTTTGTGCAGTTGGTCGATGAGTAGCCAAATCTGTGCAATATTTGCAAGTAGAAAGGTGTTCTGTTAACACATTTGTTTCAGACGTTGACGGCTATCTGAAGTCAAATTATTAGAGACATCGACAATAGGTGGGAGTTCAGTATTATTAATCTCTGAAACAACTTGATTTGGAATTACTGCTCTATCAAGCAGGGTAATTCCAGTAGCTCTAAATCCCGATACACGAAGCTGCACAGTGGCAGCACGAGTCCATGCTTTGAAGAGCAACTCTCCAAACTGCTGCCTTGTAATTCTTCTGTCTTTGCTTGCTTTACCTACAATCAATGATTGTCTAGCCTTCTTAAAATAGGATATTTAGCGACTTGCGAAATGATCGGCCTGTGGCTGTATGGCAAGGCAAACAAACTATCACTTCGTTTTCAACAGCTAAATCCAAAAGGGTGACAGTTCAGATGAGAGACATGACCATGTAACAGAAGCAGACCAGGGCGTTTCTAGGAAGGAAATGCTTTTTAATCAATCCATGAAAATATCAGCGTTGATATAAGCTGATACTCTCCTCGTAACGGCTGATTCTGGAGGCATGTTGTGTGGTCAAATGGTCATAAGATTTCAGAACCCGGGACTATTTCGCAACTACAAAATAAATAAATAAATAAAATAAAAATAAAATATTACGAATATTTGTTGAATTTCATGTTTATCGGTCAAACAGTATATCTGTTTTCATTAATCCCTGTAACTGTTTTGATGCTGATTATTAGGTCCGGAATTATGTTGCTAAGAGGTCAAGTATGTTTTTTATTAACCTCTTTGTAAATTACAGCATGCAATAACCGTTATTGTCCCTCCTCTTTCAGTAGAAGTAACAACGTGGACATCTCTGCTTCCTTTTGCCGCAACAACATTTCCATCCTCATTATTTAAATGTACACTAGTTTCATCTACGTTGTACAATAGATACTAACTGATTTCTTCAAAAACCCATTTCCTATTAACGTTTTCCTTAACACATCGAAGTAAGAATTAACATATTAATAAATTTTGGAACTGCAACACTCGATACGTACAGATGAAAGATATGCGGAGTAATTGTTATTTCCATAAGATAAAGGCAAAAACATTGTGGCAAATTAACCTTACTGCTTGCATGGCAGATCAAGTTGTTTTAATTTTCTTTGGACACTGACGTAAGGCACTTAATTATGAGGTACGCCTAGTTGACTTTGATAACCTCTGGTCGACAAACACACCTACGCATAGTGCTATATGTCACGCTGGCTTGACCTCAATATCTTGCAGTAGTAAGAACTGGTGGTTTGTACCGCCTTTAGGCACATGCGTCAAGCTCAAGTATTGAAAAACCTTATCGCATCACTTACGTGTTTGCGAACGGGTGTTGAGTTCGATTTAAGGGGAACAGGACCTACAGACATATCGGATACTTTGCTCACCTTTCCACTGAACAAAATTCTGTGGAGATTGTGTTGTTTTTCATTGTATGAAACTAACGAAAAGTAAATTCTGTGAAATATAAAGAAAGTAGTGAACCAAAACTGGGCGGTTCGTTCCAGAGTAAATAATTTTGCAGATCGCTTAGCAAATAGAATTCTGCTACTGGCTAACAGTAAATGTTGTTCATCTCCTTATTTGAAATCTTTTTGAATATTTCTTGGAACCCTGTCTACAAGAAGATGTACACCAGTACTACCCTAGAGGAAGTACTCCTAAAGAGTTACAAGAAATTTTGTGTGGCGTAGTGGACATATAGATTAGATAATGTCTTATTTAAAAAAGCAGCAATTTTAACAAGGTCAATGCTCTTAATATAATTTTATCCAGCAATTTTAACAAGGTCAATGCTCTTATTATAATTTTATATGCTTGTAATCCACTCCCATGAACCACAGACATTGCCGAGGTGGGGTGGCTTGCGTGCCTCAACGATACAGATAGCCGTACCGTAGGTGCAACCACAGCGGAGGGGTATCTGTGGAGAGGCCAGACAAACGTGTGGTTCCTGAAGAGGGGCAGCAGCCTTTTCAATAGTTACAGGGCCAACAGTCTGGATGATTGACTGAGCTGGCCTTGTAACATCAGCTAATGTGGCTTTGCCACACAGCTACTGCGAACGGCTGAAAGCAAGGGGAAACTACAGCCGTTATTTTTCCCGAGGACATGCAGCTCTACTGTATGAACATATGATGATGGCATCCTCTCGGGTAAAATATTCCGGAGGTAAAATAGTCCCCCATTCGGATCTCCGGGCGGGGACTACTCAGGAGGATGTGATCATCAGGAAAGACAATACTGGCATTCTACGGGTCGGAGCGTGGAATGTTAGATCCCTTAATCGGGTAGGAAAATTAGAAAATTTAAAAAGGGAAATGGATAGGTTGAAGCTAGATATAGTGGGGATTAGTGAAGTTCGGTGGCAGGATGAACAGGATTTCTGGTCAGGTGAGTACAGGATTATAAATACAAAATCAGTTTGTGGTATCACAGGAGTAGGATTGATAATGAATAAGAAAATAGGAATGCGGGTAAACTACTATGACCAGCACAGCGATCGCATTATCGTTGTCAAGATAGATACGAAGCCAACACCGACAACAGTAGTACAGGTTTATATGCCAACTAGCTCTGCCGATGATGAGGAGATCTAAGAAATATATGAGGAGCTAAAGGAAATTATTCAGACAATTAAGGGAGAGGAAAACGTAATTGTTATGGGAGACTGGAATTCGCTAGTAGGACAAGGAAGGGAAAGGAAGATAGTGGGTGAATATGGTCTGGGCAAAAGGAATGAAAGAGGAAGCCGCCTGGTAGAATTTTGCACAGAACATAATTTAGTTATAACAAACACCTGGTTTAAGAATCACAAAAGAAGGTTGTATACGTGGAAGAGACCAGGAGACACCGGGAGATACCAGATAGATTTTATAATGGCAATACATAGATTTCGGAACCAGGTTTTAAATTGTACGACATACCCAGGGGCAGATATAGACTCTGACCATAACTTGTTGGTTATGAACTGTAGGCTGAAACTGAAGAAACTACAGAAAGGTAGGAAAATAAGGAGATGGGACCTGGATAAATTGAAGGAACCTGAAGTTCTTAAAAATTTCAGAGGGAGCTTCAGGCAACAATTCACAGAAACACGGGAAAATAAAACAGTTGAGGAGGAATGGGTAAAATTGAGAGATGAAATAGTGAAGGCAGCAGAGGACAAAATAGGTAGGAAGGCAAGACCTACAAAGAATCCTTGGATATCACAGGAGATACTAAATCTAATCGATGAAAGGAGAAAATATAAAAATGCAGTTAATGAAACAGGCAAATGGAGTACAGACGACTAAGAAATGAGATTGACAGGAAGTGCAAAATGGCTAAGCAGGAATGGCTAGAAGGCAAATGCAAGGATGTAGAAGAATGTATAAATAGGGGAAAAATTGATACAGCCTACCGGAAAATAAAAGAAACATTTGGCGATAAGAAAAACAGCTCTATGAATATCAAGGAAACTGATGGAAAACCAGTTCTCAGCAAAGAAGAGAAAGCTGAAAGGTGGAAAGAGTATATAGAGGGGCTCTACAAAGGAAATGAACTTCAAGACACTATTGTAGGAAGGGAAGAGGATGTAGATGATGATGAAATAGGAGATACTATACTGAGAGATGAATTGGACAGAGCACTGAAAGATCTAAGTCGAAACAAGGCCCCTGGAGTAGATGATATTCCGTCAGAGCTACTGAAGTCTCTGGGAGAACCAGCCATGACAAAATTGTTTCACATTGTGTGTAAGATGTATGAGACAGGTGAAGTACCCTCAGACTTTAAGAAAAATGTTATAATCCCTATTCCAAAGAAAGCGGGTGCAGACAGGTGTGAAAACTACAGAACCATCAGTTTAATAAGTCATGGTTGCAAAATATTAACACGAATTATTTACAGAAGGATGGAAAAACTGGTAGAAGCCGACCTCGGGGAAGATCAGTTTGGGTTCAGGAGAAATATAGGAACACGGGAGGCAATACTCACTTTACGGCTTATCCTAGAAGATAGATTAAGAAAAGGCAAACCAACATTTCTAGCTTTTGTAGATTTGGAGAAGGCTTTTGACAACGTTGATTGGAATAAACTCTTTAAGGTTCTGAAGCAAGCAGGAGTAAAATATAGGGAGCGTAAGGTTATTTACAACTTGTACAAAAACCAGACAGCGGTTGTCAGAGTTGAAGGGCATGAAAGGGATGAAGGGGTTGGAAAGGGAGTAAGACAGGGTTGTAGCCTTTCCCCAATGTTGTTCAATTTGTACATTGAGCAAGCTATAAAGGAAAGTAAGGAGAAATTTGGAGAAGGAATTAAAGTTCAGGGTGAAGAATTAAAAACATTGCGTTTTGCCGATGACATAGTAATTCTGTCAGATACAGCAAAGGACCTGGAAGAGCAATTGAACGGAATGGACAGTGTGCTGAAAGGTGCACATAAGATGAACATTAACAAGAGCAAAACTAGGGTAATGGAGTGCAGTCTAAGAAAATCAGGTGATGCTGAAGGAATTAGATTAGGTAACAAAACAATAAAGGAGGTAGAGGAGTTTTGTTACTTGGGCAGTAAAATAACAAATGATGGTCGCAGTACAGAGGATATAAAATGCAGAATGGCAATGGGTAGAAAGGCGTTTTTGAAAAAGAGAAATTTGTTAACATCGAATATTGATTTAAGCCTAAGGAAGTCCTTTCTGAAGGCATTTGTATGGAGTGTTGCCTTGTATGGGAGTGAAACATGGACGATAAGCAGTGTGGACAGAAAAAGGATAGAGGCTTTTGAAATGTGGTGCTACAGAAGAATGCTGAAGATTAGGTGGGTGGATCGTGTAACTAATGAGGAGGTACTGAACCGAATTGGGGAGAAAAGAAATTTCTGGCATACCTTGACTAAAAGAAGGGATAGATTGGTAGGACACAT